>VXBS01010419.1:51247-213645 GCA_013400255.1 Sitta europaea
AACCCAACAACAACCCCCCCCCCAAAAAAAAAACAAAAAAAAACCCAACCTGGGGGGTACTGGAGCATAAAATTCACTGCTTATCTTGATGAAGACAGTTCAGAAACTTGCAGGACTATTGGGCAAGCAAGGAGTCAAAGCTCTGTAACCCAGTGACTCAAGCACTTGTCTGCAGGAAAGGCACACATCTTTCAAAGATTTGAAATGCATTTCACACTAAACTGTACTGAACGGAAGTAATTACTGGTCTTGATGAGCTAAAAGGTGTTTGAACTGTGAAATTCAATGATATCTTTGTCTTATTGCCATTTAAAGTATTTAGACATCCAGTAATGGTAGGATTTAAAAGTACCCTTATGTCCAGCATCTCCTCTTGGCCAAGTTTGGTAGCTCTCAATCTGATACTCTGACTGCTGTGATCCTCTGACAAGTCCCATGGGCTTCCCCAGCTTAGGAGGAGAGTTGAGATTTACCACTGCCTGTAGATTCCAGTCTCAGTGGGTATGCCTCTAAATTAGGCATTGTAATGCTAAGCAACACAGTACAAAAGCCACATTGTGAAAGTACCTAAATGTTCTGAGGTTTTTAGTAGCTGCAAAAATGAGAGAACTTATAAACAGATTTCTACTCTCTATTGCTTCTAATACGTTGTTTGAATTCTCTCTTCAGATACAAATAATGAATAAAGTTAAACCAAAATTTTAATATATTCTATTCCAAGTGAAATGCCTAAAAGGCTTCTTTTTCTGACAAATAAATATAAAGGAAAAATGCTTGATGTGAAGATCAACGCTTGACTTTCTGAGGCTGGAAAAATCCCTTATGTCTGAGTCATGTTTCTGGTAGAAGCTTGCCACAACATGGCAAATTTGCAAAAGTCAAACAGTGTGGACTATTCCATAAACTGGTACCACCATAGTAAACATAGTGCAAAGTTCAGTTTATAAATATTTAGGGAAAAAACCCACAAAACCCGGAAGTCTGTAATTTTTGGCAAAGTAAAAAGCTAGTCTTTTGGTCATGGATTATCTTCTGAGATTGTTCTTTTAACTCTGTGTGAGCTGATTCATATGGATTTAAAAGAAAGCAGAACTTTATTATCATCAATGACATAGGAAGAATATCAGACAAATAATGGAAATTTCATATATACAGTGCATTTTCCAGCATGTATAGATGTCACAGTGATGACAACAGGGTAGTAATTCTTTTCCTTAATTATTTAGATCTCTGAAATTCATGCATGTGTTTCCAGAATGGTGCTGAACCTGAAATGTGTCATTTATCCAAGGAACACTTGAACATAGGCACGTTTCAGTAGCAGGGAAATGGGTTGCAAAGAGCCATCTCCTTCCCAACCTGCTCCTCCAAGGCAGTGATACCTATCCCAGCATTAGTGCTGCCTGTGGGTGTTTAAACTCGAGGAGGAAAGAGAGCTTCATCCCTATGATGAACAATCGCCAGAAGCCACGTGGTCCTGCTTGTTGAGAGCTAAACATGAGAATGGTTCTTTGAGAGCAGCAGCTTAATAATGAAACACAAATTATAAGCTCAGACTTGGGCCTGGAGCACTAGAGCAGTAACCCATATTACTGCATTTAATGCAGTATTAAGTCTCAAGTTATCCAGCACAACGTCAGAGAGTCAGGAATTTAAACTTGGGTTTGGTAGGTGAACACAACCCTCTGGTGAGGTCAAGAGCACTATAAACTTTTCAGTATCTATTCCTAACAGTTTTAATTGGTAAAACAAAACTGAATTAATTTTTAATTGAGTGGGACATGGTATTAGTCAGAGAGGACCATAATTAAGTTAGTAGCAGTTTAAAAACAGAACCTGAATGAGCTGTCCCAAACTTAGTAAGTCTTTGAGACAATGTCTTGTGCTGTTTCCCTTACTTTTATTTTCAAAGCAATTCATAAACAAAACAAATAGATAAAATCACTCTACTAGGATGAGAGCATTTGTTATTAGAGGACAAAACTCTTCTCTGCTGTCTTTAAATTAGAATCAACAGGAGCTTAAAGTCACGCATATGTATGAGCAGTATGCAGATTTGAAATAATAATGAGAATTCCATCATTTAAACCCTGCATGTTTTTAAATATAACTTCAAATGTAACTTCAAGTAGAAAATTACTTCTCAATGTTCAGTGACACACAGAAGAGCAACCAAAAATAGAATAAACATACTTGTGATTTGCATAAAATTCATACTAAGAAAGAACGTGCTATGGTTAGAAAGATAAAAACAACAATCCAGTGAAAGCACTGGGGAGTAATGTCATTCTTGTGTGAATTATTTCCAGTTGGAGACACTAGATATGTTAAAGAAATGCTAAATGTACTACTGAATAATTTTATATGTATAGAGTTCAAAAAACTGGTGAAATATTGCTGTTTGAGGTCTGAACCTAACAAGTATCAAGAAGGCTTTGCTAAAGCAATTATTGACAAAGAGCAGCCAAGGGACTACTTAAAAAAAGGGAACAGAAGCAAATTAGTCATTCCAAACAATCTGCATCTTAAGGGAAATGGAAAATAAACTCATACAAATTCCTGGCAGTGTAGTTTTTAAAAATTATGACAATAAAGGTGATATGAGAATATGTCAGAGAGAAAAATGTAGTATTAACTCTGTCCCCAAGATTTTAATCAAAAACTTCTGTCTATTGATCTCCTAGTTTAATCCCTAGTTCTTCCATTGATGTCTATAATGTTCTCAGCTGTAACCTTCTGTATCATGTAACAAAGCATTGTCTACCTACAACCAACTGGTCAATCTCAGTATGACATATTTTATATTTAGGATTAATTTGATGTTTCAACCTATGATTTTTTTCCATGTAACTGGTTTTTTTTCATGTAACTTTAATATTAATTTTTGGTGTTGAGTTATAAACACTTTGTCTCGTTTCTTTGACAGTTTAACTGCTCACCATGCACACAGCTCGTTACTATTACTCATTACTATTGCTCATTAATACCTGTGTCTCATTCAGTAACACAATAATTCATAGCACAGGAGAAACTCAAAGCTGGAGGCACCCAGGGTTCAGTTCTGAAAGATACTGAGTAGTCTGGCTCTCACCCAGTAAAGCACTGAAGCACCTATTTACACTTGGGATAATTGATTTTTTGTCAAGAGGTGCATGAAAATAAAGCACATGATTAAGACTTTTACTGATGCAACTCCAGAGAAGACAGGACCACCTATTTCTGATGATGCCATATGTTTACTGGCAAAGTTGATTGCGGGAACAGACCTGCTTCTAATACCAGGTTTTGATTTAATTTTATTCTATCATAAGTGAGAAAGTTTCTTCATAGCTGTTTTGAAGAATGCTGTCTGTGATGTAGCACCAATGTACCCTTTCCTTACTCTCAGAATGTTGACCCTGATGTGAACCCACATACAACTATGCCTTCTGCCATCATTCCTTCTATTTTTCCATCCTCTCCTCACCTTTTCCTCCAAAGCTATTATTGATGTAAAAAATCCTCTCTATTCCAGTGAAGCTACTATTCACTGGGCAAAGAAAAAAGATTTTAAATGCTCTGTCTGGATGCTTTCACAGATGAGAAACAGAAATGATGTAGTGTGCACCTAATAAAGTCTCTTTAAACTGAGAATCACAAAGAGATTTAAAGAAAACAAACCCCATGTCCACAACTCTAGTAGAATACTTGTACTTTTACAACTTGATGAAAATTTTTTGAACATAGTTTTCTATTAGGGACAGGTAAAGGGTAAGAATACATATCCCATCCAGGCTGGACATGTTTGTAGAACAACTCATCTTACTAAAGCAGGTTCTCTTGTTCTTGGGTGACTAAAAGAAAACAAGAAAAACAAGTATCATTTCAATTAAGAAATAAACTCCACTCTCTTATCTTCTGATAGAAATGTACTCCATGGTGTCCCTAGCCTGTTGTGGTCTAGCTGACATCAACAGAGACTGTTAGATATCCAAAATATCTCGATAAAAAGTTTTTGTCTTCCCTTACATGCTTGAAATGTCTTCTTTTTATTGTGTTCAGAAAGAACACAATGGAGGGGACGGATAACTGTAAGGTCAAAGGTGAGGAAGCACAACGTCACTTATCAAAATATTGCTGCTGTCTGTCTGTCTGTCTCTTGCCACGGGAAACCTCACTCAGCTCAATGACTTTTGAAGAGAATCCTCCAGCTGGCCTCAGAGAAAGCCTTCTGAGAAGTGGCTTGTGCATGTCATGCAGCTGTCAGGTGTAAGTAGGCCAATAGGAAGAACAGCCATCACATTACCATGGGAACTTCACAATATTAAAGAGCCTGGATGGCTCATGGATGCTGCTCAGTAGAAGCACATTCTTTTATGTGCCATTTGCCTGCTTTTCTTGTGTCACTCCAGAATTTTTAACTCTGTGAAGGATAGTGGGAAGGATTGTAACTGGGCAGAATGTGGAATAAATGGGTGGGGTGCACTGGTAAGAATGGCAGAAAAAGGCTGTGCATAATTTTCTCTGGAGATTGAAACAGTTTCCAGTCATCCTGAAGTATGTGCCAAAAGACCTTAGAGTGGATCCAAACTTTCTCTTCTGAGCTCAAATTACAATTCAGAAGCATCTTGTCCAACTTTGCTGTCCTCATTCTCACAAGGAATCAATCTATTATGGTATCACATGAATGTTGCATATAAAGGGTTTGTCAAATTATTATATGTGGGATCCAGACTCCTTTCCATTTTAGAACTTATAATTAGAGAGCCTAAAATCAGATATTGCCAACTACCATGAAGTCCATGCACTTCTTAAATCTTTTTTTTCTTTGCTTTCTTTTTTTCTTTCTTTCTTGCACTTTTACCTCTTCCATGGAAGGACTGCCACATTCTGGCAGCAGCCAAAGGAGTAATTCAGTCTGTGTTTAGGACTGCCTTCAGTGGCACTGAACATTGTTAAATCAAACATTAGAGCTGAAGCATCACAGATTTGGTCTAGTACACTCATCATCTTTGACTCCAACCTGTAAAAGCATTTAAACATATTTATGATCTTTAGCTTTTACTTCCCCTGTTCTGAGCAAGACACTAAGGTACAAATGTGGTATAAAATGCATTCATGATTAAGCAAGCACATCACTGTTTTTGCTGGGCGAAGGAACAAATGCCTTCTCTTAAACTATTTATATAATAGGCCCCAGTTCCTGTAGATTTGCAGCCTGTGCTCTGGCTTTCAGTTGCATTTGTTTCCATATCCAAATGCCTTTCAAATTCAGTTCTGCTCTCTGGGCTAAAATGAACGCTCGTAAGAATACAGTAATTAAACACAATGACAAAGATGTGCACGTTCCATGCTGAGCAACCACTGACCACTTTCTTTTTTTTTTTTTACTTTCCTCATCATCTATAATTTTCCTGGCTTCTTATTTACACTCCTCAGCTACCAACTCAGTTTTGTGTGACCCCATGAAATTCTTTGTAATTCTGTTGCTGTTGCAGACTCCCACTATACATCTCTGATGAGTAAAAAAATACAAACCTGGCAGGGTGAAAAGATTCAATAATCTGTGGAACCCCAGCTTCCGCTGGCTTTGCCAACTTTTAGTCATGGTATAATTTATAGAATAGCCTAAGAAGTGAAAAAAAAAAATATAGGTTTAATGGAATTGCTCCTTGTCCATACTGAAGTTCATCATGCATAATGCCATCTGGTAGAATCATTTTCAAAATGTAAATATTTTGTGGTCCTTTGTTATTTCCTACTGTATGTAGCTCTTTTACCTGTTGTCAAGTGGCATCAAGTACTGCATCTCCTAGCAGCCTTCCAAAGAGAAGCCAGATGGTACTAAAACTACATGGTATGCACCAAAAGTAGGCATAGAATGGTTTAAAGCTTTTCAATCACTTCAGAACCTTGAAATATGTATAGGAAAAAGTGGTCAGGGTGAAAAACCTCCACTGCTATTTGTTGAATGAACAGGTTAGTCTGTGGTTAGAAAGAAGCAGTCTTTATAGCAGTACTGGTCTTTAGGTCTTCAACTGTTATGGAGTTGGGCTCATTTATCCCAGGTAAGAACAAAGCTCTGAGGCATTTGTTCTAAGTCTTCAAATGAGGGCTCTCATGATCTGGGGAAACAATTTATTACAGAATAATTAAAATATATAATAATATATATTTTAATAGCTATACTGTATATAGACTATATTATCCCTATCATATATTTTAGATAAGGCAGTATGAGAAGTAATCTAGTCTTCCTGTGCTCCAAAAATAGTCAATGGATAGACAGACTTCTCCAAAGAGAAATTCAGGTCATTCTGCTGGGTTTCTGCAAGCAATTCTCTCAAGCAGCTCTTTTCCCAGCACTGATTATACAGGCAGCTCAGAGAGAAGAACAAAGACCAAAATAAGATGCATGGAATTATGTGATGAAACCATGACCTGACAGTCCTAATTCTAATACATCAAGGCTCAGGAGAATATTGTACATCACAGTGGTATAAGGGAGAAAATAGGAATAAATGCTCACAGGCATCTATGAACTGCTCATCAAAAAAAAAAAAAAACCCAAAAAAACAAAAGAGGGAGAGAAAAGGGAAGAAAAGCACCAATTGTTTCTTCCTTCTATTAATGGGAACTTTGAAATATTTTGTTTGGCAGAGATTCAAAAATATTATTTTTTGGGGGATTGCTTCTCATCGGCTCATTGCTAACAGTGGTGGGGTTTTGTGCTCTTTGTTTTGTTTTGTTTTAATTTTTTTGCTTTTTTTTTTTTTTTAAGTTACAATGTCATCGTAATTCAACCCCATAAATCCCACTATTAACTAGATTTCAGGACCTCACACTCAGATTTGCTCAAGTGAGGCCCCAAATGGGAAAAATAAGTAATAACAGATCATGGGTGTAGAGCATAGCACTATTTGGGACAGGCTGTCACCCACTGATCACTGACTGGTGTCCAAGTCTAGAAGCACAGATGTGCATACCTAACGTGGTGAGAGAAATTAGAACCAGAGGAGAAAGGAAAAATGAAGCAAAAATAAAACACACCAACTATAAAAAGAAGGAAAACAAACCCTCATAGGGATTCAGAAATTCCTGTGCTTCTAAGATTACTTTAGATTATTACTTTTTCTGTTTTCTAGAAGTTTTAATGCTTGTCCTTGTCATCTCATGCTCTATAAGAGAGTGCATGGCTGCCCAGTTTGAATACTTGTGCCTGACTTTATACGGAGTGCTCTGTGACTACTTTAGTCAAGCATCCTGTGCAATGGCAACAGATTCTCAAAACTAAATTTAAGATGATACAATTTACCTCTTGCCATCTCTGAATATGTTGATAGAGACTGTATGCTAACATATGCCAATATGCTATGTATGCTAAGACTGCAAAAAAACCCACATCTGGAGCTACAGGAAAAGAAACGAAAACTATTTACTTATAGGTGTCACTTGGTTATTACAAAATATTTAAATCATTATTCTAAAGAGAAATTTCCAGAAAAGCTTCTCAGCAAAAGCAAACATTGAGGTGTTGCCTCTGGCTTTGAATCACTAAGAACTTTGTCTCCTTTGCTCACAGCAGGTGTGTATCCAGCAAAAACTTAGAATTTTGGTTATTAAAGGGATAAATAATGAATAAACAAATATAATTGTATTGAAACAGCATCTGAAGACAAATGGCTCAACTGTTATTTATGCCTAACAAATATTAGGTAGGAAGAAAAGATAAAACGGCCCTAGCTTAAGGTTTGGGTTTTATCTTTGTCAGTTTGTTTATTTTTGTTTTGTTTTGTATTTTTTGTTTTTAAAACTTAAGGGTAACATTTTCTTTCTTCTGTTTGGTTTCTCCTGTTCTTCTTCATTCC
Source organism: Sitta europaea (assembly GCA_013400255.1). NCBI lineage: Eukaryota > Metazoa > Chordata > Aves > Passeriformes > Sittidae > Sitta > Sitta europaea. The sequence goes on from VXBS01010419.1 coordinate 59,095, forward strand.
GTGGATGCTTGTCTGTGCATTGACACCCATTTTAGGTCCCTGAAACCCTTTAAAAGTGGGGATAGCACACTGTAATTTTCTCCTTCAAATAAGAATTAATATGCACTGGTGTTCACAGGGGACTCCACAGGTGCTGCCACTCACAGTGACGAGATGCTGTTGTTCTGCTGCTCTGTGGGATCTTCCCCCTGTGTGAGGCTGAAGCCCCCCAGGTTGCAATTCTCTGCTCAACCTGCTACATATCTGTCTGCCTGTGCCAGTCTTGTTTGAAATATTCATTCTCTAAACAGTAACTTAGTAAAGACCTGTCTCATGCACAAAAATTCTCGCTTCAAGGCATAAGCATTCTATCTCAATGCACATACATAATGTTACAGTATTATAAAATGAAAAAGGAATGAGTAGACTTCAGTTTTTCTTGTTTGAAATATGATATAATGTATAATAGAGTAAATAAAACTTTTGATTATGCTTATTTTCTGCCAAATTTAATATTTTATAACACTTTATAAATTATTACTCCAGTGTAATGGAGCCTTGAATCCATTATTCTCACATTTCTCTATGCTTTCTGGGCCAATAACCAGAATAAAACTTATGCTGAATCATTCAAGTGTTCCACAGGTATTGCCAGGAGTTTTTATTATGGGACTTCAAGTCAGTCAAAGTTTTGAGCTGAAACTTCAAATTTTGGTTTTGAAGTGAGTGTTCTAAAGAACTGAAACTAATACCATTTTCACCAGTCCTGCTTTCCTACGGTCTTGCTTTCCAAGCCATTGTCTTTCCAGCAGTTTTTATCCAAATTAAATTGTACACACTTCATTTTGGTTCCTTTGAAATATTTCCTTCTTTCATCTCAAAATGTAAGTCTCTGCTCTTTTTGTCTTCCTCCTCCTGCCAGGCTTGTTTCATGTTTTCTGCTTCTTTTAGACAAGGCAAATGAGCTGACTTCTGCTCTGCTGTCATTCTCTATACTTTAAATAGTTGTATACTCTACTTAGGATATAGGCTATTAGCTAGCAAATAAAACAGTTATACAATCCATTACAGTCTAGACTGAAGTAAATCTTACCTTTTTTCTCTGTAATTCTGATACAGAGGATTTTCACACAGAAAATTCAGCCTTCTACTCCAAGTCCAATGTCATAAATCTGGCCTACACTTCTATAGACCTAGGCCAAGTTTTCAAAGTCACATCCAGTCCAATCTCTTAAGAGAGCTAACTAATCTGAGAAGACAACCAAGCAGGAGCAAAACAGAACATCAGAAATCACTTATTTATGAAATAATAGGACTTTCAATACCCAGTGAAATTTGTTTGCAAAAGATTATTCTAATGAAAAAAAATTGCCAATATTGGTTTGACTCTTGAAAAGATAACTCTACCTCCTTACCCTCACCATAATACTTTTCAGATCACTATGAACTTGTCTTATTGCAGTACTTACAACTGGAATTACAGGTTGGTTTTGTGCAATTGTTTTTCACAGTAAGTTATTTTTTAGCATAAAATAAAGCAGAAACTTTTAACTAGTTATATTTGAGAAAAAAAAAATTGTTTGCCACACCAGCAGTAAGAGCAAAGGTGGCAGGAATGTAGTTTATCGTTTACCATCATATTTAAACTCCTGATTTCCAGGACATGCTGGAGGAAATTCCTCTTAGACTTTACACTTTATTGCAAAATGGAAGTTAAGGACTTGCATCAGTAGTTATATTGTAATTAACTTTTGTGTGAAAATATACATGAACAATATTTTAAATTTACAGCAACTATGTAACTCAGTGGCATACTTTCTTCCTCACTCTGGAAATGAGAAAACAGAGATACAAGGTAGAAAGAATGAAAACACTCTACAACTTAAAATGGCATCAGGCTATTCTTGGAAGAGATAGCGATTCTGAGAACAAAAACACAACAGCTTTTCTTCTATTAAATTCAAACTGTGCTCTTCATAGTAAAGTAAGAAAGATAAAGAAACAGGTTCAATCCTTAAATGTTTATTGCCATGAAAAGTTACATAGTGTACTGCTTTCTCAGTGATAGAAAAAAAGCACCAGTGTGTCTGACTGCAGTATATCAGACCACAATGCATGAGTTGGTTGAGATGCTGGTGAGTCACAACACAAGGGTTTTGTCAGGACAGAAGCTGTACAACAGAACAGTTCAATTAGTCAAGATGCACATGGAAACTTGCATAATTTTCATAAAAATAAACATTATTCCATCTTCAGTCAAGAAAATTGTGAAAATATTTCTGGCAGTATTCAGATGACATTTTAAATGAATATTCTGATTATGTTACACTGGGGTGTTTTTTCTGTCACCAAACTTTCTGTCACAAACAGACAATGAAAGTGAAGTTCAGATCCCAACAGTTTTTCCCTAAGTGAACCAAAGTATTGAGCACCTATGAATATTGAGCTATGACATTGCACAGTTTTTTAAGTGTTGCAGGAAAATTATGCCGTAGATATTCTCTAAGCAACCAACAGACTCTCAGCTGTGAATAAACACAATAAATGAGCAGTGTAAGAGATGTACAAGTTTATTTATAAATAGTTTAAATACTACTAAACTGAAAACATTATCTATAAGCAAATCAAGAAGCTGAAGGAATTATGCAGATTCCCCTTGTAAGGCTGTAAATGTTCAGTATGAAGAAGGAAGCAACTGGGTATGTCATCGTTACCATTTTTCCTGATTCCAGAATCTTACAGAAAAATATCAAACTAACTGAGCTATTTTAGAAGTTCTTTTATACTACGTTTACAATAGACTTACAAAGAGTCCAAAGCTTATTTAAACAAATTTGGATTTTTTTACATTTCATGTTTCAGAAATGAATATCTCACCAATCTGAAGACTTTGCAGAGATATTTAGCTTAAAATTTACTGGTGATCTTTTAAAATAAAAAGCTATATTAATAGTTGTAGCTGAACAAAACTTTCATAATGGTATTCCCAAATTTATTATGCAAGTGGATTTCTAGAGGGGATAAAACTGATGTGATTCACCTCAGACAGATATAGGATCATCAGCTGCCCCATATCACCTTATTTTTAAATGAAGTTCCTCCAGCAAGACCTCATTCCTTAGCACATACATCACCAACCTCTTTGTATATTCCCAAATCCAAAGTTTTGAGTTTTCAGAGTACCATAGTAACAAAGTTTTCCTACCTCCTTCTTCTTGCACATCTACTGGGATTTAACCTTTTCCTCTTTTTTTTTTTTTAACCAGTTAGTACAAAACTAAAATGTAAAAGCTTTTTTTCTACATCCATTCTAGCAAGTGGGTAAATAAAAACATCTACAATACTTTTCCTGGCTTATGGATGAGATACTTGTTTTTAGAGAAAATTTTGGACATCTGTAAGTATTTTTTCTGATGAGAGAACAGTGGACTGACATTAAACAATGTGAAAGAGAAAGGATGAACAGAATATCCCCATGGTAATGTTCATATTTGTTTGAGCAGCAAAATAACTTGGTCTTTACATTTTTATTGGTTGACATGTAGGCCTGTACTAAAACAATAAATAAGAGAAACCAAAATTAAGTTGACATGTAGCCATCATCATTTTGAACCTTTACCTATCTGTCTCTTTCCCTGTTTAAGTTGTTTTAGATCTAAAGCATTTGAGGGAGTACTTTCATCTTTCTAAGCATTTGCAGCAAATAGGAAGCAGAAACATAAATCTTTGTATGGTTCTGTGGATACTATCTCAAAAGAATCAATAATGCAGACATTTTGTCTAAAGTTTTCAACAAATAAAATCTGTTTTCCTATGATACTGTCTTAGCTTGATTATTATGTAGACTACTTTCTTCCACAAATCTGTTTCCTATCACATTGATGGAACACGATACATGATTTGAAAAAGTAATAACTTAAAATTATAAAATCTAATAGAAATATTTTTTCTCATTCCAAAAATCTTCCAGTACATGCTATAATTCAAAAAGGGACAAATATAAATCTGGATAGTTTGTCTGAAGCCTCATAAAATAGACCAAACAACCTCAGTGTCAAGCCTAACCTATCTTTATCTTGTTTTAAAAAAATATAGACAGTGAAATAAATGGACCATAAATAATGTTTTCTCAGGACTTTTACTTTCTTGAAAATTTCAGTGAGAAATATTCCATTTTGTAGCCTTACTAACATTGGCCAAATAAACAAGAGGTTGAATTCACAGAATAGGAGAAGAGCTGATCAGTCCTTAATGACATTGACAGCTGTGAAAAATTAATACCCCAAATGTGGATACTGGAGCCCACAGCCAGTACTTCTTAACCAACACATGAAGGTATTTCTAGATGGGTCTTTCTCAGTCTTGTTTAACATTTAAAGGGATATTAGAGATTGGAACACACATTTTACCTGTCTTAAAATGGTTCTGTAAACTAAGGTAGGGAAATATTCTCTGTGGATCCATGCAAAGAGGAAGTGCTCTGGCAGAACAGATAAACTCTTCTTTTGAGAAGTGGAAGGCTGAGCTGTGTCACCTCAGTGGTGAATGAATTCCCTTGGAATGGACCTACTAGTTATATGAAGACCACCTCCCACTGTGGGAATTTGGAGAGGTAAAAATATTGCACCATAATTTCACAATTCCAATGACAGCCACAATCTGGGGCATATATCTTGTCCATGTATTCTCCTATGAAATATTTATTACTTACCATCTCTCATTTTCAAAGGGTTACATATTTTAATGCCTTATTTTAAATGAGGTACAGTCTCTCTTGATATAAGCTTTTAACCAATAAAGATAATGCCTTTAAATAAAGAATAATGAGTGTATATGCCAATAATGGTTTCAGAAAGAAATGTAAATCATATTTAATTCTAAATTACAAAAACTATTTAAACAAACAAAAATACAATTATGACAACTTGCAATTTGCTGTGATTAGCAGTAGTCCTGCTCAACTGAAAAAGGGTGAACACTTTATGACTACAAGTTACCAGGGCTATGGCTTCATATTCCAGCTGAGATATCATTTTCAGAAGGGAATGTTGTTTCCTGCCATGCTTAAATCAGCTCCTATTGGCAGTTTCATAGAGATAAGAGTGACACCTAGTGAATCATTAACACTGCCAACATTTTTTCTGGGGATGAAAATGGTGGGTAAAGAACCCTTTTTAATCTCTCAACCAATACTTAGATAATCCTTTTAAAGATCTGATGAAATTTCTGCCTTAAATAATTTACAAGTATTACATGACAAGATTAAACATTAAAGAATTATATTGTGTGCCTGCCGTGTCTAATTTTTTAATTTTGATAATGCATCTGGAAAAAGGGTCTAATAAATTACAAGGCTTCTCTGAGAAAACAGAAACTCTTCATTCTTTTTCAATAACTTTATGATATAAAGAAAATGCAAGACCCAAATTATTTTGTTTTTCACATCATTTTCATCTTATTCAACAATTTAAAAACAAATCCCTTAGGTCTTACTAAGCATTTAGGTTATCTTTATTATCATGAAACTATAATCAACACATTCTTACTATGGAAGACAATGAAGGGGATATTTTGGTCCATCCTAATTTGGGTAATTTAGAAATTATTCTTTGATAAGGCTGACTGAAAAGTGACTGCAGTTCTTCCACCATTTTATCAGACTTTATACATTGTTTCATGACTCTAGAAGTGCTTTAAGGTTTAAATGAACACAAAGTTCCTTTACTATTAGTCCAACATCATCAAAAAGTATTTGCACTGAAATACTTTTAATGTAATTAATTTTTTTTACCTCTTTGCTTTTCAAAGAAAACAAGGAAGCCAAAATCTATATGCAGGCCAGAATGGTGTCCTGTAGTTTCCATATCTATGGCTTCTTAGCACTAAAAGGTGCTAAGAATTTTATTGCAAGAATATATCTCTTTTTCCAAAGTGATAAAGTCGTCCAACAAGTCACAACAGACAATAACTTTATAAATTCATGTTATGTGGAAAGTAAATTTTCCAACTTTTTAAATCAAAGGCATGCTTTAGTTGTAGTTCTATGAAGATTGTCACATAAAACACAGTACAGTTACCAGAATAAAATCTGATAACCGTCTTTCAGCAGTCTATGTGTCCAGCTTATGATGATGCTCTAACTGCATGTCAAATTCAGCAAAAGCAGTAGAATTCCACAGTGTGCCAGATACCAGCAAGTCAGGACACTACACCTGGTGTAGGCCAGAACTTGAAATCAGGAGCTAGTTTTGTGACACAAATTAGAAATTTTCTATCAGTACAAACTGATGTTTATTATTTATATCAGTTAAAAGCTGTAATCCACTTTTATAATAATTCATTATATACTGATTTGGATAACCTCTAAGTAGAGTTTTCAAGATCCATCAGGATGAAAATACTGGTTGGATTTGTATGAACTTTAGTAAAAACAAAGCAGGAAACTTTTTCAGGAAACAATTTTTAGGATGCTGCATGTCCACCCTAGTTGCATGTCCAGGCAATCTTAGATATCAGTGATAGCTCTCTTGCCACTTTTTGAAGAGTGTATATGTGCAGGGCAGGGATAGCAGTGAATCACTGCCTTTTTTCCACTTCAAATATTGAAAATACTCTGTCTTCAGAGTTACAAAATGAGAGGTTACAATACCTCGTGCCCCCAAAATAGAGAAGGCTTTTGATTCTTTCCAGCATCAGTGAGGACTTCTTAATGACAGGACTTTAAAATTGTGGTTAGTTTCCAAAAGACTCTCTTTTGTATATCCAGGTTTCTCCAGATCTGGAGCAGGTCTTGAGTCTTTCCATGTAAGTTCTGATTTACATAAGTATTATATCATAGCATAGCCTCCAGCATGTTACTGCTGGAGTATGCTCACTGCGTGAGTTATGCTCACCACTTACAAAAAACCCCCAGCCTCACCAAAGGAGGAAAAAGAGGTTGACAGTAAACTTATTTATAGTGTGTTGCTTAAAGGTATCACAGTAAAAACAACAGTTCAACTTATTCAGAAACTGAAAAAAAAAAAACCCAAACAAAAACACCCAGAAGAAATTTCCTAAGAAGGTCTTAATGTTGAAACCTTCAGAAATCTGAGAAATGTTATCACACAACCAATACATATTCTTTTCAAAAGAGCAGATACTTGACACCCCAAAAAATACCAAATACAGTTGTTTTTCCCCAGGTAATCACTGACTTTTTATCGTCGGTATTGGGCTAATTCTTTACTTTTTAATTTCATGGTGATGTATTCATTAAAGCATCCACAGACTAGATCTCATGAAAATTTAGACTCCATGATACCTCATTTTCAAGAACATGGCCCACAGCCCCACAGTAATTGTTTGTAGACATATCTGCCTTCAGCCAAGCTCTGAGCACTGCCTCTGAGCATGTAACCTTTGACACAGCACTGTGCAAGCCCTGCTAACCTGTTTCTTCAACAGCCGTGCTTCCAGCCCCACCAGCAGAACTGGAGTGTTCTCCTTGTCCATGAGGTCTCTCACGTGTTGCAGGGCTGGGAAGTGTTTGGCCCCTGGTGCTGGAATAGTCCCACTCACGATAGTTAAGATACAATTGAAGCTATGCCCATTGAAGTACTTGGGCAAGACACAGGTAGACACTTCCATGCTCTGCTATTTTAGAATCCAGAATCTGTTCTTGAAGGTAGAGGCAACTGTTATGTGAAATACCCTGAAATACCAAGCAGTATTCACTGTTTTATTTTATAAAAGTTAGTTCTATAGTCATAAATTCCATGGCATCTCATTCTTTGAGCTTCTAGGCGTTCTTTCTATGCAATAATCTGACAGAAGTGGTTTTGTCTTTGTGATTCTTGTCACCTAAAGTATCTGATTTCTTCTAACAGTTTTGCAAATAGAAATTTGCCTCTTCAAGTATGCCTAAATACACATGAGGAAAGACAAACATAAAATTTAAATTTTGTGTGTGGGGTTACTATACCTCTTATTATTGTTCCAACATTTATTTATTCATATTCCCAGAATCCTTATAAGCTAGATAAGTATTATAATCTGTTTTATAGATGAAATGTTTTACTGCTCTCAAACAAGATAACTACTCACCCAAAAAGTTTTACAGACTAATGAATACAGTCTGGACATTTTGCCTTGCAGCCAGGGTTTTCCTAGTGTAAAAGAAAGAAAAAAAGAAAAAAAAAAAAAAAAAAAAAAAAAAAAAAAAAAGAAAAAAAAAAAAGAGAAATATAGAATAAATATATATGAATGTCTGGCAATATTTCATCAGCTGTATTGCATATTGCTGAATAACAAAGTAAAGCAGAGGATGAAAGTATTTCTAAGAAACTACAGGGGAGGTCCAGATGATCTCTCACTGTTTCTGTCTTCATTTAGAAGAATTAGGAACATATCTGCAGAAATCAACACATCTTGTTGGGGACCTTATGTCCATGCTGTATTTTTTTCAGGATGCTTTGCTTTGAACTGTATCCAGCCTGGTCCTATGCGCTGAGTGTTCTCAGCAGCTGGTGTGCTTTAGATGTAATTTGGGAATGCACCTTCTGGCTTGTCTTACCCAAATGAAATTCACTTTGTCTGCTCTGAGTCATCCATGCAATAAGAACCAATAAGCCCAGCAAATGGGAACAGCCAGGATATTCACTTTAGTGTGCTCCAGATTCTAGCAAAAATGCTGAAGAGGACACATCCTTTTTATTTGCTGTGCCAGTTAGGCTCTGTATCTAGTGTGCTTTTTAGCAGCCTGACCTTGGAATGGCAAGAGACTTTGGGAATTCCCTGTCTCCTCTCTACTAGCCACAAGAAAGACAGCTCCTGGATTTTGAGCACCAAATTCTGCAACTATGTACTGGTATTTCTGAGCTGTACAGGACCTGCATTTTAATGTCTCCTTCCCACAGCAAAAGAAGCATCAGCTTGGCCTTCAGACTGTATCCAGAAGGAGTTATACAGGCAGTTATCAAATGCTGTTTAAAACAACTGTTACAAAAAAATGCAACCAAATCAAGCCAAATATTTAATTGACGTCTCCTATATTTGATAAATGTGTTGGATTAAAAGAATTTGCTACCCTAACAAAAACCCCCAAAAAATGCAACATCACCAAAAATACAAAAAACCCAAACCAAACCAAACCAAACCAAACCAAACCACACCAAAATGAATGAAATAAAAATTGCAAACATACCCTCTTCCCCAAATCACCACTATAATCTCTGGTAATTTGTAGGGCTTGTAAAAAATTAAGAAATTATTGCCATAATTTAAAAAAAAAATCAGGTCAACTTCATTCTGAGACTTAATTCTGTTTCATTTTAGATACACTTTAAAATAATTATTTATTTCTTTGATTTTTCATATCTTGCCTTACTGAAAATAAATACTTGAAATAGATATGTACATATGAATACATATTACTGGAAAATCACAACTTTTATTTTAAATGCCATAACATTGTACATATAGAATGCTGCAGTATTAGAAGTATCTTAGAAAATATTGACAGAATAGAACGGATCTCTACAAAATTTAGGTGGCAAGCAGTAACAGTCTTAATTTATACAGATCTTCCTATTTCGCTTAATAATACATCACATTCATGTCTAGATGTTCTATATTTCTGCCATGTCTTATATATGAAAAGTATTTTAAAAACTTGTAAAAATATGGATTGGTGGAATATTTGTTGATTCTTCTGACTCCATCTGATCAGTCTGAGTCACACTGTGCAAAGTAAAATTACTTTTATTATGACAATCTCTGTTTTCCCAGATATCACAGAGAAAAGAATGCAGGAATTCAGGATTCAGGATGCCTCACAACAAGCCATGCAAAAAAATTAATTTTTAATCAATAGAAGCAAAATTTAAAAAACCCCCAAAACTGACCCAAACCAATAAACATTAAAAATTTAAGTTAAATTAAATAAGAAAGAACCTCAGAGTGTTAACACAGGTTATATACAGAAAATGTTAGGAAGGAGCAAATGAGAAGTCTGTGAAAACACTGAGACAGTGAAACGCTGTTCCGAATGGAGTATGCATAATAACGTCTGGTAGGTCTATGCCCACACTTAAAAGAAAAAACAAGATACTTCTTCTTTGGTCCAATGATTAAGGGATTGAGGGACCTGTGCATTTTAATGCTGCACATGGACAGCTTCCTAGGTTGGCATGCAATATGAAGGGAGCATGAGGTTTCCTCCATATTTGCTCCTCCAACCAGGCTCTCATACCCAGGCTGCTATGATGAAGGGAGAAAGAGAGGTATTTTTTGTGACCATTTAAGAGAGAACTAGACAGTACTCATTTAGTATTTTCATTTCTCCTAGAACAAATAAGAGATAAACAACACAGACATTTTCTGCAGCAAAAAGAAAAGAGATCACCTACATTTTATATTTTTTCTCTTTGCATAGACTAATAGTGCTGCTTCATCCCTGTTTAAGAAAGTTAAGAAACTATAAACCAAGTAAGAACTAAGAATTCAACTCTTGGTACTTTTCCTTTAGCTCACCATTTAAGGAATAGGTTGCTATTCTTATCTAGATATTGGGCAGGGGCTCTTCACTCTATCACCTAACGGTAATGGGCTACATTCTTTAATTTTGTACTGGGTAGTGGAATCCTTCTGAAGCACTTTAGAAAAAGTAAAGACAAGTAAGGTGAAGGGTGACATGATCCAGTACAACAATTATCTAAACAAGCTGAATTAAAAAAATGACAGAGTATGTAGTATAGCAAAACAAGTCAATAATTTTGGTGTTGGTACTACAGTATTGACTCTCATCTATGGAGTTAGGAGTCAACTCTGAGAAAGCCTGTGCTACTAGTTTTGACAAGAACTTGTCCAACTTGGACTTAAGGAGTCTTACCTAGCTCATGTAGAGAAATCTCTGCTCTTTGGGCTTAGGCTTGGAAAGCAGTAAAAAAATATTTTATCATTATTTATATAGCTCTTTAAATTTTCTTGTGACTGTACAGTATGGTGTTATGACAGCCTCTGGCCAGGAAACCTTACAGTTAAACAGCATGAGCCTGAAACAATATGTTCAATTATGCAAATAAACAGAGAGCGGCTCAAAGGGCCAGATGGTGTGAATCAGCCCAGTCTCATACACTTAAGTGGTACTCAGGCAATTTACAGGAGTTAAGAATCTCCCCAAGATCTGTCCAGAAGGCAGGCTTTGCAGAACATCTGCATTTACAGCTGTTTTGTGAGAAAGGGATGAGAAGTCAGTGGGACAATACTGTTTGGGCACCCAAGGAAAAAAAAAAGAAATCGTTAAAGGCAGAGGAAGGAGAGTTCATATAGTGGAGAGGAGAAGCTCATGTAGTGTGATTAGGTACTCAGTTACAGTGACACTTATTAACTTTAGATGAGCTAATATATCACAGATTTCTCAACAAGTGGTAGTCTATTTCAGAATCTTTTAGAAGAAAAAAAATTATGTTGTCATATTTCCTACAGTAGGTTTTGTTTGGTTTTGTTTCCCTGGAATGTAAACAAACTTTTATCTTCAAGTGTTTGACAGCTGACATGCTGCAGGGAAAATCAATAATAAAAGGGGAAAGCAACCAGAGCTTTTTAAAAATGAAACCCAACACTTCTTCTTGGACATGTGGGTGCTCTTTCTTTTTTTGTGTGGAGATGCTCCTTACTATGCACTAATGCCAGTACTACTTATTATGCACTTATTATTATAATTATAACTTATAACAATTATTGTATTATTATTATACTTATTACTGGGTGTGAGCCCCTCATTTTCTCACCTGCACTGTTGGTCAGCTGTCTGGAATGATGCTTGTGGTGTCTGGCAGGGAGGGAGCCCTGCCTGGCCTAGACAGGTCAAAATGATGGTGGGGCCACTTCTGGAAGCACCAAGGTTTGACCTCTGCTGTGGTCACTGCAAGGCCTCTCTCCAGTGCTAAAAAAACACCCAGATTTCCTTAATAGCTCCTTTTCAAGATGACATTTTCGTTTCTAAAGCCTCTTGGTAATTCCCTAGTTACTTTTTATTCTGCTTTGTGATTTTCTTTCTCTACAGTGTAACCTGGTTGGGGCAGATGCCCCACCAGACAGTTTTGAATATTTCATTCACACACATTGATATTCCCTCATTAACAATTAATATTCCCTATGCAAACATAAATTTTCCAAGCCTAGGCTACACAAAGACTCTCCCAGACTCTGTCCAGGAAAACATCTTGGGACAGTTCATGGTCACCTGAATATAAGCTCCTAATGCAAGTCAGGAGCAAAAAGACCCAGTTAAATCTTGTATTTATAGGTAGATATTATGGAAACATGAAGAAGTTATTTTGCTTTTGGAGTAGTCCAGAAACCTGTGTTCAGCTTTACACTGCATTCCAAATTCAAGAAAAGCGCTGGAAAAACCTTTGGGTGTTGAAATCTTAATGACAAGAATGACAATTGCCTTGAAGTGCATTACCATTAAATGAAGGTAGAGACATCTGAAATTGCTTAGAGAAGACTAATCTCAAAGTTTAAAGATGTGTACAGAGGAAAAAGAAAATGCAGGAAATAAAGACTTCAGCAACAGAGAGCTGAAGCTAGACAAGTTGAGATTGGAGAAAAGGTAAATATTTCAGGTGAGTTTCTTCCTCTTTAATCAGTTTAATTCTAAATAACTGACTTTGTCTTTTATAATCCAAATTTAAGCATCAAAGTAAAACAATACCCTGAAAACAAAAAAACCCACACAAATGCCAGAGCACTGTATATAAAATTGCATTCAAATTTTTTATCAAATCTTATTCATAAAATTTGATAGTGTATATTTTATATACACTATGGAAATATATGCACATAGTAGCTAAAAACACAGAAACAAAATTATTACCTTGTGATATGCAAGTTCAGATGTTACAATTATAAGAGCTGGATGGAAAATGAAAATAAACTCTGCTGTAATAACAATATAAAAAAATCCCACCTAAAAATGTTAAACTTTAGTGCCTTCTTTTTCTTATTAAATGTGAAAGCTGTTGTACTCAGCAGCATGTCATCCACAGACCTTAGAAAAGGAGTTGTTGTTAATTAGGAGTATAGCTGCTGAATAGAAATGCAATTACTTTAAGCCTCCCACAAAAATCCCTGTAACTGAAAAAAAAAATTAAAAGAAGCTCAGAAGAAAATATAAAGAATTGATAAATAATTGGCATATGGGCTGATTCAATTGAAAAGATATTAATATTAAAGAACTGGGGTGCCTAGATTAATGTCACTCAATAGACAGCAAATGGAGGTGGCACTAAATACCTGTAGGTAGCAAAAATGTAGTGGGAGTAAGAGAAGTGCTTGCTTTTTGTTCTGAAATCAGCTCACTGAAGTACCTGGCTACAGGCCTGGCTGCTATCAAACCTACATACCTCTTCAAGATCTAGAAAGACTACCTACCTCTCTTTCTGAAATATTAAAGTTCCAGAGTTGGAAAAGTAGGTTTGTTTTTATTTTTCATTTTAAAGGTTTCTTTGATTTGTTTTCCATTTATTTTTTCTCAGTTAACTTGTGAAATTATCTTCATACATTATTTTCATTTGTACACAACTGAGTTCTTTCTAACAGGTGATTGATGTGAACAAGGAATGCTGAGGATCCTTAAGTAAAAAGCTGCTATGGGAAGTAGGCTGTGAAAGGGAGTAGACATCCTTTTACTCTGCTGATTAAAGGACATGATTCTACAGAATACAGCCATGAGAATTCCACTAGTTCAAATCAGTAAGTGTATATTTTCTCAGGCTCTTTATCCTTTGGATATTTTCTCACTTTCACAACACAGGAGTTTAATCTTCTACTCTTCCATTCAACATAAGGAAGACAAATTGTGAAATATTTGCTATGACTAAACCAGTCATTTCCCAGCCCACTTTGTAATGGTGTTAACTAAAAGTCTACCTTTGTCCCTAGCATAAGCAGGGATGAAGACTAAAAATAATTTAAAAAATCAAATAAGCAATCAAATAAACTTGAAGTTTAAAATGTGGGCTTAAAAAAAACACTACAGTTTAATAATGTTTGTATTTATTTTTAAGTCAATATTTAGGCCACAATAAAGGGCAATGACAGATACTCAGTAAGTACACATTGAACAGAAACTGCTTGGCTATGGAGTGGAAGAAGAGGAATAAAAAGGGATTGTGACTGAAGGAAAGCTTAAATCCTCTGTGTCAGCCACACCATTAGACAGCATATCTCCTAAGTCATAACACCTAGAGGAGGACCTCTATGCTAGTAGTTTATTTTATTTTAATTCTCTCAGGAAACTCTCTAGAATTCCACTCTTTAATGAATATGTTCCCAGATAACTCTGATTTTAGCTCATGAGACGTCCTCTCTGATCAATGTAATATTTTCACTGACTTTTCAGTCTCTGCAACAAAAAGTTCTACAGGGTCATGAAATTATTTTAAAATCACATGGAAGCTGGGAACAGTAACAAACATTATCAACTCTAAATTTTTACTTTTAAGATTCAATTTTTGTGTGCAAACCCAGACCTTGTTTTCAGAACATCACTGCATATCTATTTGGTTCTTTTCTTAGAGGAGAAATAACTTTCTCTTCTGTGGCCACAGGCCCAAATTTGTTCACAAGTGGGTTTAAAAATAAACCAGGGATCAGTTTGAAAATTTATTCTGAAATAAGGATAAAAACTGGGAGGGAGATGTGCAGGAAGGTGTAGAATATGCACCTTCGGTCATGTGAGGAGAGGTAAAAACAGAGGTCTTCTGTGCACTCTCCAATCTTGGCAGGTGGAGTCTATCCCTCTGTGTGTCTGTCAGTCTGTCTCTCCTCTGCAGTGGATGGTGTCTAACAGAGTGCCCAAGATGGGATAGCCTGCTGTCAGAAATCCCTGGGAGTGAAGACAAAGTGCCACGTCAGTGGCTGCTTAATTAGCCAGGAACAGATTCACAGCTACGTGCCTGGAAAGGCGATGCTTACTTACTTTGACAAAAATACTGTAGCAAGTTAAACACACAGGAGGGAAAATTAGTATGCCTCAAGAACAATATTGGCATGACAAATACCAATAAGTAGATTTGGAAAGTAGCTAAAGATAAGACAGCTTTCCAATAACCTTCAGAGAAGGATCCCTGCTCCAGAGCATCTACTCTTTTCAAGGTGATGCTTGTCATATTTGTGTGTGGGATTACAATGGCAAACCAGACAAGATGCTGTCTAGTACACACTGTGAGTCCTGTACAGAATGTTTTTTAGCAAAGGACTTTGATAGTGCATATAATTAGGGACTTAATAGAATTAATTTTCATTAGACTATATATTAGTACCAAACTTAGATTGGAGCAATGCATTTGCTTATTACAGTAACAGTACAGTTGGATAAAGAGGTTCTGGGGATTATCCACTGAATATATCAGAGTATAGAAATGTATTACATACCTTGGATAAATTGGAGTAAATATATTGGATAAATTGGAGTAATCCATTTTTCAAGATGAATTTCTGATCAAATAAAATTTCTGCAGTTGCAAAATTTGTTCCTTTGAATTTCATATCAATCTCTATTTTTAATGTGTGTTTTTTTTCTGCCTTGTCTGTCCTTTGTGTCTTGGTTACAACACAGATCTTAAGACCTTGCCAAAGTGAACTGTTAATCAGCTCCTTTCTCTTTTTTTTGGCATGCATCTCTTCAGGTCAAGGTGTGGTTGTTCAAGGGTTATTGGAAGAGAAGAACTGTTTTTTCTGTGATGACCTTAAAATCTGACACAGATATGAGTCAGTAAAATTGTAGAAATGTAAACTATGCCATTTTATTCTAATTGTTCTTAAAAGAAAATTAATGTAAAAAGATTAGATTTAATATAGCATCCTGGTGACTATGACAAATTATCATAAGTAAGGATGTGGGATTCTGTTATGAAAAAGAAGGGGTAACATCAGAGAAGAGTGATATCGCTTTAGGTGCTGCCTGTTAAAAAGAAAATAATGTGCTAAATAGGATTTATGAAAATCAGATTATGAGGCTTTCAAGTTAGGCAGTTTTCCAGAGGTGAAAAAATGATGTCACTCTTTATATCAAAGTCATCAGCTTTTACACATACAGAGAGTCCATTTACTGACTCTTGTAAGAAAGAGTTATTTTGCTGATCAACTCAGCTAATTACTTTAAAGTTAAAGGAATAGATTAGTGTGAAATAATCATTCTAATGCTACTAGTTTGCTTGAGCTTTGGTAGACACGCAGACTATCCTTTAATAGGGGGTAAAATATATCATCGTAGCATTAAAAGGTCTTTTTGACATCTCTGAAATAATAAAAAAATGGTAGCAATGTAAAACTGTTTGAGGTCCTGATGAAACTTAGGTATCGTTTCAAAAAGATAGCTAAAAATTGAAGATTCTAATCTTTCATAGTCAAGGTTAGATAATATAAAGTATCCACATCTCTACGTATTGGCATAGCAATTCCTCTGAGCAGAATCCTGATCCCTAAATTAAGTGTTCAGGACACTTTACATGAAGAGATTCAGAAGAGGTTTATTCTGGAAAATGGTGGTCCACCAACCTCATATACTGAGAGGGAAGCCTTTGAAAGCAAAGCACTGGGAAATGCCAACTGTGGGTGAAATCTCACCTTTCAAAACAAAAGCTGAACTAGAGCAAAAGGCTAATTCCTGAAAGCTTTGTTTTCCCACATCACATTTTCATTCTTTACTCTTCAGGCCCATCTCAACCAGAAACAGGGGTAGAAAGCCCTGATTGGAAAGGATTTTTTCTGGTTTCCTTTCAGCTATTTGCAAGTTAGCATCCAGTCTGAAGTTCTAAACACAAGGCAGAAAAATAACACTTTCCTTCCACCTGGCTTAGACACCATCTAGGAGATAATCAACATTCTGCTGGAGAAGGCCTAGAGCAACTAGACCTAACTCAAATGCCAATGCTGTTTTGAGCTGTAGATGCAACTAGATGACTTCTGCATGTCCTTTTCAATCTAAATTACTATTTGATTCTCTGGCCCTGGGAAAGAACAACTCATAGAATATCCCTCAAGGTGGGGATCTGTGTAGAAGCTCTGAAATAGATTATTTCAATTCTACTCAAAGTGAGTCAAGTTAATGTCCTAGGTCAATCATTTATGTAGCAAAAGAAAATAAATAAACAAAATTCAGAGGTAGTCTGAGGTTTCTCAAAAGGGTAGGTGATGCCATTTGAGGAACAGCAAGCTCTCTGTACCCAGGAAACATCTTGGCAATTGGAGTCTGCGGATCTGGGGGTGGATAATCAAAGGTGATGACTTTGCTCTTGGAAGGGGCCTCTCACTTCTCCCAGAGCTGCTGCCAGGGTATATATGCCAACTGCTCCCTCAGCTGTGGTAGCATCTTGGTTTTCTACAACCCCAAATATCAACTATTTGCCATGCATAGTTTGTACAGTCAGAACCTCCACATTTGCTCAGAGCTGGCTGCGTTAAAATTAAGCACACAACTAAAACTGGTTTAAGATCTCTTTTCCTTTATTGACCATGGCTTAAGAAAAAGAAAGGGTGTAAATTCACTCACCAAAACAGAGGGAAAGGATGCCTATAAGACCAGAACCTGAGTTGTTCTACAAATGAAGTTAAATCCAGGAAAGCAGAAAAGTACATGCTTGTTCTACTCTGTTCTAATACAACTCAGTCCAAACTCTATGAGAATGAGACAAAGCAAGGCTTCTTCTCCAGGGTTGGTTGTATTGATGCCTTCCCTCTGGATAGTGTAAGTCTGCTCTTAGACCCCTGTCTGAGAATAATTTCCATGAGGACTGCAACATTATTTTTATTTTTTAGGTGTCAGTCCAATATCTTTGACTGCAGCCTAAATCCTAAGCTCTCTCACCTTGAGCTTCTAGAGTAGGGGGTCAAATTCAGTTTCTCAGTTCAAATGAAAGACTTTTCAGGGCTGAAAGCAATCAGAAGGATGGCTACTGTGTCCATGAGCTCTACTCCCATTGCAGAGCCTTCACTGAGTGTGCTTGCTGTGCACTGTCTATTTTTGTCTCATGTGGATGCAAATACTGGTACCTATGCAGAATTTGCAAAACCCTGAATATACTCCTCCACCATAAAATGCTGTTCTCTCTAAAGTGCAGTCTTTGGTCCCTCAAATTATCCTTTTGAAGGGGATGCTGACAACCACCTCCAAAGCCTTAAAATAGGCATGGTTAAGTCACAAAAGGGTTCTGTGGTCAAGAGCCCTTCCACAGCTTATCCAAGACGCAGACTGCAAATGTCAAGGGGAATGTAACATATAATTATTCCAGAAGGACAATAACAATGATGGCATAAAAGCTTTAAATACTCACAGTGTCTTCCTTATTTATATATCTGCCACGGTCACCTACTCTTGCAAGATGAACACAAGTCTGAAGTGCAGCTTTTAGTGTCTTAGTAAAAATGGAGATTTTGGTGAAGTCTGGGTCACAGGTGCTCTATTAATAACTTAGAGTTTGAACTAGCACTTTTTTCAATCACTCTAATGACATTTTAAACTTTTTGTTCTTCTTTGCAATAGTTCGATGGCACTTTCCTGAGTGTTTCTGAAAGATTAAGGTCCAATAATAGTACATTCAAAGGATTTTTAGCTTTAAATAGCATTTGTAGATTCTTCCTCATTAGTGCCTCCAGATTTGTAATGGCTCGTGCCATTAATTTTGCATTCCTTGGATTTGTTTGTTCTTATGCATTCTAATATTTGCTTAGCTTGTACAAATAACTCTGTTATTTGCCTTGAAAATTCCTCATGCTAAATGAAATTGGCCTGCTGATTCTTTATTTCACATTAAAAGTTTTTGAAGGAATTATCATCTGGGCTAGCAAAAGTTACAAAGCTAATATAAAAGTAATCCTAAACCTTTCCAGAAGTTAGGGAAACTTGTTCCTGTTTTGATTTTTGTTTTTTTAATTTGTCATTTTTGTACCTTCAGAGCTTTCTTTTAGGAAAGGTTACAAGCAGACATACAAAGGAATTGGTTCTGTCACTGAATTTGATGACCTTATTAATTCAGGAAAATTTGAAACAGGAAACAGTCTTCTGGTAAGACATGCAGGAAAATCTGCTTGACAAAGTTATTTTTTGTTTACTTTTTATAAGCATAAAAAATCAGAAAACTAGGTACTTCATAGATTCTTGAGCTTGTGAAATTTAGCATGTCTTTATGAAAACTTTGCTTACTCTATTTTATTCAGGACACAAAAGCCTGTTCCTTGCAGGCTCTAAGTGCTCAGAAATCTTTTTCAACTATGTACTTGCTTTCTGAATTATATTCTGTAGCAGCAGCAGCAGTTATTCAGAAGACAAATTTGGAAGTTGTATAAATAAAAAGACAAAGATTATGAGAACATAATCATTACTTTAAAAGTACTGCTTTTTTTGGCTATTTTTTTTTCTTTCTGTGGTCAATTTTAATTTTAACTTAATCTGTATTCTGATGTGGCTTACCCTCCAGGCCCTGAGGCCATGACTAGACCTGATTGTTCCTACCCAGGCCTTGCAGTCCCTGTGCATTACCATCAACTGAGAGACAGTCAGACTGGCACAAAGGAGAAATGTAACCAGTTACAAAGGTTATGAAACCAGTGCCTTATTGTAAACACACTTTTTTATCCTTTACACTTATTGATGATCGTTCAGCTTGACTACTCTCCATCACTTCATATTATCATCAAAATTAACTCTCATAGATGACAGCTAGATAGAAGGAAAAAGTGTAGTGTCATAAAAGATAATACTGGATAATGAAAATATAAGATTTACTAGCTGATGACCAGAAAAATAAAGATTTTTTTTTTGTTTCCTTATTTTACATTTTAATTGATCAAAGTGTTTTTATGATTCTGAAGACAAAGAAAGAGGCAGCACAAACAGATACCAGGAAAAGATTTGTGTGATGTGATTATTTCCAAAACAGCTGTGGCTGAAATGGAGTAACAACAGGCTGGCTTTACTGTAAAGAAAATGAAGACAACCCCAAAATGATACAAGGGTCATAACGTCTGCCTAAAGCTTAAGAACTTTTTTATTTGCTCTTGGGCTTTGTTTCTGTTTTTCATTCTAAAACAATGTTTATTTTGTTGTTTTGGGTTTTTTTTTTTAAGATGTCTGGCTGCATTTTTTTGCCATCCCTCATTGATCAGCCTTTATGGATCATTCGGGAGGCTGTTGTTTGGCTCCCTCTCCCACTGAATATGTGAATTTTTAAGCTTTTTGAGTCTAAATAAAGTCCAATTACTGAGTCTGTTTTTGGATTTTAAATATGATGTCTTGAAGGACCTCTGTTTAACGTTACACTTGAGGACTAGGAATGTCTAATATGACTGCCAATGACCTAGGACTAATGCCTCTCTTCCAGACATATATATTGGGGACACTCATTTTCCAGAAGTCCAGGCATGTAATTACTGTGATTTACAATAAACTCTTCAAGGATACAGAGTAATCAAAGCCCATGAAATCCAAGGGCCTCAACAATTCTACTCCTGTTTTTATAATTATAGCCAGAACAAAAATACAAAGGAGAAAAACCACACACCTTCCCCTTCTTTATATTCTTCACTATCAGAATTGTACAAGGCTTTGTCAAGAGGTCTTTCAAGATGCATGGGATCAGTCTCCTTAGTTTTGTCTTGTTGTCCCTTTATTTGCCCTTATTATCAGTGACCTTTTAGTCTCTCTGAAATGGCTCATGAAACCTCTTTCCTTTCATGTCAGTTTTTCAGATGAGTTTGATCATTCCCAACAGCTGATCAAAATGTATAATTGATTAATCTACACTAACTCTTTTCCCAGGACCATATAGCATTTGCAGACCTACTGAAAAATGCATGAATGAATCTCAGCAGTTCACCCATTTGATTCTGATTTATCCACATGAAATAAACATGCTATCCTGTACCATGCTCCCAGGTGGAGCATCCTGGGAAAGTAGTTAAACCTTTGAGGACAGATAGAAAACAGATCAAGGTCAGAAAGATAAATGTCAACGCTATGCTGAAAGGTTAACACAAACATAAATTATCACACTTTGCATTAGAAAAATACAAAACCTCCCTTTCTCTCTATGCATTGCAGGCACGAGCAAAAAAACTTCTGCAGTGGTCAAGATTGTTGCTTGTTGGTGATGATTAATGAAACATGCACTGAAACTTATTACAATGACAAATATTTAATATATCGTAAGGAAAGTTAAAAAACATGAGAAGAAATAGTTTGGAAGAGATCAAGAGAGAAGCATTCTAATTCAGGCTGCTATCAAACTTGAATTTACTACTGGTCTTGACTGAAATCCTCCAGTGCAGCTGCATCGAAGCCCAAGTCTTTTAATGAATAAATTACCCACTGATTATCAGTTAAGAGAAGTTCATTTCTCCCTAGAGAACAAATCATTGATTTTCTTGCTATGTTTTGGGGTTATGAGTTTTGTTTCACGTTGTTTTTTGTTCTGTGTTTGTTTGTGTGTTGTTTCTTTGTTTCTTTGTTTGTTTTAAATATCCTGGCTCCATGGAAAAAAATAGGAATTTTGCTAGTATCTTTACTTCACATCAGTCTTCTCATCAAAATTTCAGAAATTTAGTGGGAAAAGAACTAATATTTTGGAAAATGGAGAAAGTAACATTACTCAGGACACTACTGGGTCTCAGATGGCTCTCAGCTTGCAAGAGATAAAATGTAATCCTCCTTCCTTGATATGTAGGCAAGAGTAGTTACACAGAGTAATTTTCCAGGCTGAGCAGTTGCTATGAAGATGAACTGGGATACACAGTTCTTTCCCTAATATTGGCAAGCATTTGTTCCTCTGAGCCACCTAGGAATGTGCATGAGGGGCTATGGACCTATGTTGTGATCACAATATGGGTGAAATCCAGTCTATGATGAGCTGCTTCGAGAAAGAGGAAAGGTGGGCAAGACAAGGCAGTTGCTTATGTGTGATTTTGGCATAGCTTGTCAAAATAAAGCAGTGTTTCTTTTAAAAATCACTTTGAGGGACTCTCCATAGGATTCTGATCTTTACAGTACTCTAAATTGGAATAGTAGTTTAGTAAAAAATATGAGGTATTTCATATGTTCATCTCAGATTTTAAGAGTAAAACTTTTATTCACTACATATATACACAGAAAAAAAAAGCACTCTTTGAAATCAAGACTGACTACAACTTTGCACAAAATGCTATAGACTTTTAGATTTTTGGGTGAGCTTCTAACGATTCTGCTTTTTTTTTTTTTTTTTTTTTTTTTCCCCTTAATTAATGTCTGAAATAATGCATTGAGAGATCCCAGCCAAAAGTTAGGAACAGTAGTTAACTGTCACCTGCTGCTTTGGTTCCCTTTTTATCATCATATTTAGCCATCACATAGGACTAACTGAGCTATACCAGTTATAAAAACAATATAAGAAATAAACAAAATGTCAAGGACACACCTGGAAAAGGTCTTGCTTCTTTAAGGAAAAACAGAGCTTAAGTATGATTTCAGTTGAGGGTAATTAGAGTCAGAACTCAGCGTTTTGAAATACTAGAGAGAAGTCTAAAGAACTGAATTTTAACTTTGAATATTTTTCTTTTAGCAGTAGAGTCATCTTTTATGCTTTTAATGGGAAAACTTTTAACATACAATGACTTTGGCATAGGTTTGATGGTGTATTGCATGGCTTTGATTTCAGGTACAAGTAAATATAAAAGAATAGTGGTGAGCACTAATTTATTGATGTATTTATTTTTCATAAAACCATAGTTTGATGCAAAAAGTAATGGAATTAACAGGCCTATAAATGATATTTTATGACAGAGGCCAATGTCTGGCACTCAGTAATTTTTTTTTTTTAATTTTCCTTATCAAGTAGAGAAAAGGATTGCTACTCACAAGTTTTCTGGTTGTCTTTGGTGCTCCTACTTGTAGCTCTTCAGTCTTGTAAAACATGACCAAAAATATAGGAGGAATTATTTTTCATTAATATTCAGAAAACAGTAACCATTAATGTTGTACATATGTTAGGTATGTATTCCAGGTTGTCATGTATTTATAAAAGTTAATGAAGTCATAATACTTCTTACCTAAAATGACTGAGGAAGAATGTAAGAATGTGGGTAAAATGTAGAAGATCCATTCACAAGTGACTGTGTGAGAACACTGAGAAGAAAGGCTGTGTTGTAGAAAAGCATGAAGAGAAAAAATAAAAGGGAACAGAGATCATATTTCCTCAGCAGAATTTGTTTGGGATATTGCCCTGAAGAACTGCAGATAGAATACAACTGAACACCACAGCAAATCCTTGAAGAACAATGGTACCAGTACGGCAGATTTAGAAACTGATGCTCTGGAAGTTCAGTTTAGCATAGTTTCTCATTAGAAGAGCAAATAATTCCACAGATTTACAAATGAGTTTTAATTTTTAGTGCATTTTAATTTTCTTTTTTAACTGAAAATATGGTTTCAATCTATTAATCCCTAATAAAGCATTAGAAAATGTTCATGAGGGTAATACGAAATTATTTTCTTCCCTAAAGAAACCCAAAACTTGGCTGCATTTTGAATCTCTAAATCTTAAACAATTATTTTACATACAATCTATATGCTACCCAGGTGTTCTTGCAATTGTTTTCTTCAAGAGAGAGAAGCCCATCAACCATTTGAATAAGCTAGTGCTGCCACCTATAGCAAAAGGGACTTTGTCTTTTAGCCTACATCAAGCACAGCGCATATTGAATTATATTATAAAGAAAAGAACATACAGAATTACATCTGGGATATAGAAAATGGATGACAGTTCACTGAAAATTGTGAATGAAATCTATGTGCAGTAAAACCAATTATTTTTGTACATTTGTATTTATCGATTAATTTTCTAGTTGGGTCACAAATGTAATAGTTGGCAAACTCATATAAATTGCTTTCCTCAAAACAGTCTTTTTTTCATATCACAACATGATCATGATGATAATGTCAAAAATAACTTTAAAATTGAGCTAAAGCTAACTTTTTTTAACTACTTAATTTTAACCTAATTTCAGTTGTTCTCTTGTAAGCTACCTGGATTTGAGTTCACGAAACTAAATGATTTCCATATTTCACATATTCTTATTTGCACACAAGTGACTTCACCATGGCCAGTTCTTCAAGTTGGCTGGCACCAAGCAGCAGTGGATTTAAAGTGTTTCTTTAGAAAACCACCCTTGCTTTTACATTTATTCTGTATAATGCCACCTATCCCTGAAGATCCAAAGTGTCTGAGCTACAGGACAGTCCTCTCAATAATTCAAAAACAAAAGAAGCTAACAGGCAGCCAGTTGTCAAAAGCAATTGGCACCTAGTAAAACAAACTAACATACTGAATTCTGTCCTGTTTTGGGAACTTCAGAGATATTTGTGATTCTTTAAAACATAAATTTGAGAACAAAATGCAACAGTGACATGGTGAGGTAGACGTTTTCTTGGCATAAACCTAACTACCATCCTCAGCAGTGAGTCATGGCGTAGTTTCTCACCTGGTTTTGTAACTTATCACATGATGCTACAATTTATTGGTTGTACGTTTCTTTCAGAGATGAAGCTTTTCTTCACACACAGAAACAGAAAAAGAAGGATCACAGCTCATACTGATGCCCCAGTAGCTGTAGTTAATGCCAGTGAGAAGATTAAGAAATAGCCCTTACACTGCAGAATTGTAATAGGGAACACAGACTGGAGTTAGAAGGAATCAGTCTCCAATGCAATAATATATATATGCTTGATAGGTGAGATGCAAATGACTAGTCCTGAGTTACATGATATTATTTCACACTCCACAATACTTTTAATAGGGCTTTAGATTAATTATATAATTTCTGAATTTTATAGATATAGAAATAGAAAACTATCTAGAAAATATACAGGTTGTTAATGAAGACTTAGTAATTATTGTATATGTATTTTATAGGGTAAACATGGCATTTATTTACACAGTTGAAATGGATTATTTTATTTTATAGACAACTGTGCATCAAAAATTAACAATGTTCCCTGCTCCAATGCTCATGTTTATTTTAAAAATAGTATTCTTGCCATCAAAGTAAAGAGAATGATGATTTTTATAAACAGTAATAATAATAGCAGTACTAGCATGAGACAGATATTAGTCTTTCTTTACATTTACATGAAGAGAAAGTCACAGAAACAGGATGCTTAGTTCAATCTTGAATCTCTATTATTTCAATTCTTTTAAAAGAAGCTAGACAAACATAGTCATGTGTTGAAGAAAGGAATAGACTCAGTAACATTCTAGGTTCACTGTAGCCTTAGTTTGTGATTTCACAAAATAACCAGCAGCAATATTACCTCGATGCCTTTCTGTTCTGCTTCTTTGCCTTTGCCCTTCCTTACCCATTCCTGTTCCCTAGACCTGTCCCAGTCTGCACAAGTGTTTGCGTGATCATACTCTTGAACAGACACAAAAAAGCTTGAAAAAAGAATGTCTTAAAAAAATATAATTAAATTTTTAAAAGTAGTTGCACTTTAGACTGCAAGTGCAATTGAATCTTTGTCTTTCAAAATCCCAGCCTCATTTTAATGTGGTTTTATATAATAAATTCATAGGAGTATAGACAGTCTGAATTTCTACAATACATACTAAGACATCTTGTTGTCCTAGCACAAGGTTCATGTAGAGCTATTTACTCTAAAAACAGCATGGTTAGTAACAACAAAATCCAGCCTACACCCAGCCCCTATACCAGAAACTGTAGCTTGCAAACCATTTGCACAAAAATCCATTTATTATATAGTTCTTCTCACAAACTGAAAAGATAAGTAAAATGAGACAACAGGTCTTGTTCAACAAGACCTTTCAGCACATGTCCAATTTAAAGCTTATGAACAATTCCAAAGTCAAAGCACTTGCTTGTATGTATAAGGATATTTTGTTGAATCTTCTGCAGTACTGGGAATGAAGTAAGTGAAGGGTGCCATAGCAACAGTAACTCAGCTCAAATTCACAGCACTTTTCCACATTTAATGCAGGTCTCTATGTTAATTTTGCAAATAAATTTGTAAGAGCTTGACTGAGTCTTTTAATTAGCATATTCATGAGTAGTGTTCCCCAACAGTCCTGAGTCCATAGTGTGGAAACAGAGGGTCATAGTCATTCCACTGACTTCATGCATCTGCTATAAAGGAAGACAATAAAAAGGGGCTTTACTCTAAATAAGCAAGATACATCAGCTGACCTATAATTGCCATATTAATAGGTTTTTAAGCTTGTCATCAGCTATAAGAAGAAATACCACAGAATATTCTTTGGAAATTTGCAAATTCTGGGAAGGCAAAATGCTCAGCATATCTTTTAACAGTGACTGAAAGATATATGTGCTTGTATATCATTACTGTAATTTTGTCTATGTAGGTGTGAAAATATAAAGACTTTTAGCCTGTGCACTTGTTCACTACAACATTCTTGTTATTCTTGAAGTCAGTAAAAGATACTTTTACTTTACTCTCTTTTGGTGAAAGAGCAGAAGATAAAAGTTTTTCTTTGATAGGTATCACTGGTGAACTACTGAACCTAAATTATCCCTCTATGTATGGATAGGGAAGGAAAATTTCAGTCCACCCATACATAAGTGTCTCAGATGGAATGACATCCTCTATCTGTTCCTCTGCAATTACTGTTGAAGAAAACTAATGACCACCTAAAAATAGATTACTAAATTTTAAGCCTAGGCAAAACACACAGACATAATATCTGGCATTACTTGGGTCATTATTTAACCTTCACAATTGTATCACTGTACTTGTGGAGAGAAATCCTTTAACCTCACAAAGACTTTTGTGCACATGGTAAAGTCCACAAAAATCACATTTTTATTTGTGGCATTTTCTTAAATACACCAGAAACAATATTTTTTTAGGTATTTCATGCTTATGGAGGTAGATTTTTGCTTAGATAGGCTATTGAATAAAAGAAACTCATCTAAATGAACAAGAATGTCTAGAATAAGCAATAAGGATGATGAGGAACAGCTTAGTCTTCATGAACCAAAAATCTAACAATGCATCTGTGTGAAATGAGATGCTATTTATCTCTGAACAACTGAATGTTTTGAAGGCTTGAAAACAACACTACAATTTCTGAGTAAATTAATGGAAGAAATTTATCATAATGCCTTTATTTTTATTTCCTTTTTCACTTCAACCAATGTTTTATTTTCAAGATCTTTCTGTTTCCTCTTAAAGCAGTTACTCACACAATTGCATAAGAAATACAGGTGAAAAGGTGTTAATTAACTAACAATGAAATGTGAAGTTCAAATAAGAATGACATTCTACTGGAGGGAAAAGGGAGAGGGGAAAGGCAGCTACATACCAAGACCTGTAGAGATCTGTGTGCCTGCTTACCTACTGCTACGTGGGAGTACTGTGTCCATGTGAGTTGAGTAAGTGTACAAGTAGCTATTCATTGCTTCAGAGCCTTGAGGTGTGCCTTTGTTCAATATTCACAAGTGCTGATCACTCCTCAGGGGGACTGGCACCACTCAAGTCTTCCAAATCTATCTCATATGCCATGTACACGTAGGAAGGATTGTATTTGAGAAGAGCTGGAATTTAGGTTTTTTCTTCTGCATTAGTATCACACAATGATTTACTTCACATTTCGTGAAACACACATTGCCATGCCATTGCCATTTCTGCTGGAGCAGCATTTTCTTCTGAAGTCCCCTCCCCTAGTTCCTTGTAGCTGATTTTACTGCAGTTTTGAAAATGCTCTACTTTACATCTTGTTAAAATGAAGCAGAAACCCAAAATCAGTCAAGTATAACACTAATTTAGCAAGTGTTGCCTTTCACCATGAAGCAGATAAGTGACTTGGAAAAATTCCTCCTTGTATATATTACCATGGGTTTTGTTTTGCAAGATATGGGAGTTTTTGTTTAAGGACTGTACCAGTGGCATTAATCCTTTCTTAAGTATTTTCACTGTGTACCAAGATGTGGGATCTCTGTATCCCTTAGGCTCTTTTATTCTTGCCAGGGGTTTGACAGTGTTTATGTGAAGGCATAACATGGAATGACATCAATTAGTCTGCATTCAAAGACTGGAGACATGAATTGTGATTGATCTGTGTCAGAGATTAACTTTACAAACACAGGTAAACACATTAAACACTCTACCACTAACTGCATCACTGCGTGGACTGACTAAAAAAAAAAAAAAAAGAAAAAAAAAAGAGATCTGACCTGAGGCATCATCAAATAAGGCATCCATACCTAAACAGTCCATAAGTCCTTGTCTACCCTAGGAAGATACACATTCAATTTTGTATGAGCTGATCTTACCCTTCCATTCACTTTATAACGGATATGCCAGTATCTTAGGCAGAGCAGTTAGATGTGCAAAATTAGATGGGATGAAAAAGAGTGTATGTAAATTGATGCAAAACACTATTAGATATTTTTCTTCCTTCATCTTTGATACTTCTTGCTAAACTATTCATTTCAAAATGCCAGAAATGTGCTTTAATGATGGATAAATTAAACCTTAAGACTGATGGTAGGATTATCACTAAGAAAAAGCAACACTCAAGTTTCATGAAATTTATTCCATGTGGTTGAGTAAAAGTATTTGAATCTTCTCAATGTGTCAAACCTGAGAGAAACATTTTTCTTATGAAAAAGGAAATATAGGAGACTGTCATGGTTTAGTGTCTTAAAAACTCATTTTCACAAGCTTGGCTTTACACTTTTGTATCAAAACAGCATAAAACCAAAATATGAATCCCATTACTTTTAGCAGACCTATCTTAATATTATAAAATCATCATGTAAATAATTTGTCATGACGGATCTGAGAAAGCAGGGGATCAGAAATACACAAAAGCTTTTACAACATGCAACATCACCTACCTCACATGTTAGTGAGAATTCCCTGCATAACAAGATTTACTACACTTTTTGAATTCACCATAAAATAAATTTTTTTAAATTGAGGAAGACAATTTTTTCTTACATATAAGGAGAGAGAATGCTTTTCAGAATGTTCTGTTTGCCCTGTAGTGATTTTAAAGATTCTGTGCATTTGTTATATATACAATATATTTTTTTGTGTACATCCTACTTCTTTAATTAATTTCCACCTATTAGTTTGTGAATGCAGGAATCAGTTTCAAATCTGTCACCTAGTTCAAGTGTGGATTAGCACTCATTGTATTAGTTAGGGTTATATGAGCAGTAAATGAGAATTGCATATCAAACAATTATATGCTGCATATATGAAGTATAACATGAATTCTAAGGATACATTATCTAGGTTAATTTATCACCACAAAACAGTAAAATAAAATTATTAAGACACACAACTATTATCTAGATCCATCCATACTCAATCTTATTAAAAATTGGATTTTTGTCATTTAACATAACTCGCATATGATTTAGTCAAGATGAGAACTCAGAAGTAGCTCACAAGTTTAAAGCACTTACATGCAAACTTGAAAACACGCAAAAACATTCAGACTTTCCAGTCAGGGCATTATTGAAAGCAACAAAAGTTATCCACAGTAGTTGATATATGATAACTAACAAGCTCCATTCTAAAAGCACAAATGAAAGAATATCAAAATAAAAAGCGATTGTTCTTCCACTCTTCAACAGTCTGCTCTGCTCTGCTCTTGTGAAGCCCTACTTGAAGCACTACACCCAGCTCTGGGGTGCTGAGCACAGGAAAGACATGAAGCTGCTCAGCAGGGCCAGAGGAGAGACACAAAAACGATCAGAGGGATGAAGAAAGGCTGAGAGAGTTGGAAGCCTTCTCTTCTCCGGAAGAGAAGGCTCTGGGGAAGACATTTTTCAGTTTTTCAATGCTTGAGAGGGTTTGAAAGAAATATGGGGCCAGACTTTTTAGCAATAGGACAAGGAGTAATGGCTTTGAACTAAAAGAGGGTCAATTCAATTTAGATATAAGGAAGAAAGTTTTTACAATGAGGATCATGAAACACTGGCATAAATTAACCAGAGAGGGGGTAGATGCCTCATCCCTGGAAACATTCTGAGCCACCTGGCCTAGTCAAAGATTTCCCAACTCATTGCAAGGGGATTGGGTTAATGACCTTAAAAAAATCATTTCCCACCCAGTTTATACTGTGATTCTATAATTCTATGATCCAACACCCAGCAAATTCAATTACTTTTAAATACAACATTCATACAGTCATTTTTACTTAGTCGCTTATTTTTACACATATTTTAAGCTAGGTTAACATATTTTCAATGCATCAGCTTCAGAAAATAATGAATTTTACAGCTGAAACATTGGTATCTTCTCTGTCAAGCAGATGTCAATTACATAAGTCTATCCTAATCCTCTAGTCAGACAAGGAAAGAAATTTTCTTTTTTAAGGCAGCCTTAGACATTTCAGCTTAAGGGTAAAAGTCTCAGAGTTATGTTTTCTTCAGGATTCTGAAGTGTTTCAGAACACGTATGAAGTATGTTACAATTTCCCAAAGGTGAGGGGATACAGGAAAAATGTTTACTAAACAAGAGCCCAGTAGAATACTAAAACACACTCTCAGGTGGTGCAAACTTTTGCAACTAATATATTATAAAATACATATATGATATTTTTCTTGTTTAGGAAAACCCCCATATAACAGTAAGTCACAGAATGATGTATTAGTGAATTGTTGGTATTGTCCTTGGATGTGTCTTCAGCAACTTTTTCATATCTGAGATGTTACCATAAGCACGCCACAAAATGGTTTAAAATCCTTAGGCACTTGTTTTCCTGTTTTTCACTTAATATAAATGTTAAGAGAAGATTAGCTTATGGAAAAGAAATAAAGGTCATTTGCAATGGAAGAATAAGTGAAGGACAGAATTGCTGTGGGGTCAATCTTGCATGAAGAGAAGATGCCTAACTAACTGTAAGACAGTAGATTGGTCAAGGTGAAGGTTTGAAATGTGGGGATTGGTCTGAAAAAAATCCACTCCATTTCAGAAATGCAACCAGAAGCACTGAGGGTAAAAACTACAGTCAGGAGTTACCCAAATGAGATCTTGTCAAAGACCTGCATTTTCTTTTGTTGGTCAATGGATCTATGTATCAGCTATGAAATAATTCTTTCAGAAATAATAAAAAAGTAAATTCAGTAGCAACAAACACTACTGAAAATAGCATATGCAGAGCTGTTCTAGGTCTATGCTCAGAAGCCACATTTTTAGGAAACATGTAATTCTAGTGAAGTTATTTTCTTTATTTCTTGGTTTAGCCCCTGAAGTGCTGCTAACTAGCAAGTAGTATCCAAAACAATTTGATCTAAAGCTATATTTTTCTCCTGCAGATGTTTTTAGAACATTTCATTGAAGCTGAGGAAGTTGACATTGGTCAGAGTTTATAGCTTGAGAAAAGGGAGAGCAAAAAACCCTCAGTTTCTTTAGCTACCCAGAGAGGAAATGTGTTTATACAAATATGTGTTTCTTAAATAAATCTTCATCTCAGTGTTTCCAGAAAGCAAATTAATTTTTCATCAGTCAGACTTCTTACCCTGGCCCAGCCTCACTCTGTTGTGAAATATATTTGCCTCTAAGTACAGCACTGTTCTCACCCATCTGTACCGCTCAGCTCTTGCAGAGTGAAATGTCTCCTCCATCTTCTGTCAGCAAGGTGAAGAAATGAGGGATGAAGGTGTTCTCTACTTCCAATCAATTTTTTAAGGCTTAAACGACTACACAAATGAAGACATCAGAAAAACAATCCCAAAATATTATCTTATTTTGGAGGAAATGAAAGCCTCTTGAAAATAATTTGTTTAAAGGTCTTTTGCCATCAAAGCACTGCATTTTCATTGATACAAATTCTTTTGTTACAGACTTTGATAAGAGAGATGATAAAGTTTGAAATTTTTGTTAAAATAAAAAGAATTGTTTATCAATGACCTAGACGTGCCAGAAAATTGTATCCTGAGTTTTTTTTCCACCATGAAAAAAAATTACAATTAACTTCTAATTTGCAGCTGAGTGAAATTCCTACATTTTTTACAACTAACAAGAATTGAGGAAAAATAGTAAGTGCAATTTGTTCAATATCTGAGAAAATGAGGCTATGTGTGATTGTGACAAGGTAATACTATAATGTATATGTGCACTGATTAAAAAAAATATGCTTCATCTACATTACTGACAATTCAAAATAATATATAAGTTTATGCATGCTGAAGAATCTCACAGTTTGCACTAGATGCAGGCAGAAGAGATCATCACTTAAAAAGCAAAAAGATGTTTCAGATACCAAGAGGAGAATGGAGTAGCGTGCTTAACAATGGGTGAAGACACAAAGTTGCAAAAAATAACTACAGAAATAGATTGTATTAACTGGAAGCAGAGATTTAGATAAGGATAGCTCTATGAATTCACTTATGGGCTGAAAATGAGGTATTTGAACTGCATATAGAATGAAGGAAAAAGATGAAAAAGAGCATAGTACAGTGGAATGGGAGAGCATAGGAGAGTGGAGGAATGGAACTGGAATGGCAAGTATAAAGAGAAAGAAGTTTCTGAGATAACTAAGAAGGAAAAGTTAAAATATATGCAGAGAGCCTAAATGTGATGAAAATAAAGCAGAGGAGATAAGGAGGATGATTTTTTCAATTATAAATTTTGACTGACACTGTCTGATAAGCACATATTTGATGAGGAACAATTATTTTAAATGACAATGTTCAATTTAAAAGAACAAACTTGTAGAGGTATCTTGTTGTCTTGTGGTTTAAACAAGGATGGAAATCAAGCATCATGCAGACGCTCACTCAACCCTCCCCTCTCATTCCCCCCAGCTCAGTAGAGTGGGGAGAAGGATCAAAGTGAAATTTGTGTGTTGAGATAAAAACAGTTTAATAATTGAAAATAAAGCAAAATACAATAATAATGGTAAAAAGCAGTAGTTACAATAAAAGGGAAAAAAACAAGTGAGGTACAATGCAATGGCTGACCAATGCAAGGCCCCTATTCCTGAACCCAGATAACCCACACTTCCAGCTAATTCCTTCCATTTTATGATGTTCTGTGGTGTGGAATATCCCTTTGCCCAGCTATGTTCCTTCCCAGTTTCTTTTGTGTATCTCCTCATTAACAGAGCATGGGAAAAGGAAAAAAGTCCTTGAATTAGGATAAACAAATCTTAGCAAAAAAATAAAAATTAAAAAAAAAATCTGTGTTATCAACATTGATTTGTTTTGAATACAAAGCACTGAACTATAACAGCTACTAAGAAGAAATTAACTCTACCCTAGCTGTAACTAGGACAACTGTTTTTGAGAAGAAAAAAGTTAAAATAACTTTGATAAAGAAGATTTATTTTATTTTAGAAAGCCCAGAAATAACTACTTGATGAGTGGTTATGACTAGATCTTCTGCCATGACAAGGACATGTGCCCCAGTG
This sequence comes from Sitta europaea, assembly GCA_013400255.1. Taxonomy (NCBI): domain Eukaryota; kingdom Metazoa; phylum Chordata; class Aves; order Passeriformes; family Sittidae; genus Sitta; species Sitta europaea. The sequence goes on from VXBS01010419.1 coordinate 92,490, forward strand.
CATTCTGTGAAACCACTCCAAAACAATCAACTAACCAAAAATACCACGGACTGTTTAGAACATCCTGTGGAACTCACTGGAAATATGTTCCAATTATGAAACCCATCTTTTGTGGACTAGAACAGTTGAGACACTGGGCCAAAGTCCATTGAGTATCTCATCCCTTCTAATAAAAAAATATTTTCTACGACAACAAACACTGAATTTTAGTGACTTCCAGTGGGAAAGCTAACCATTGCTAAAAAAAGAAAGGGATGGAGCTGGGAATTTTCTTTGTTAAAGTAAGAGAGAAGAGTGACAGAAACTGCCTTAAAACATTTTTCTAAATATGGAGAACAAAGAGAGCAAGCAATGCAGCCGTTAAGAAGGAAAGAAATGCTACCTTGTCCTATGACCAGTGACAAAATCCTAAATTTACAGGAATGAAGTCAGGATGTTTCATTAAACTTATCCTTCCCCTTGTACTTACACTTCTGGTGAGAAATTCCTTGCTAAATATCCCATTTGGACATATTGTCCTCGAATGATTTAACCTGGACTCCAAAGGTAGATGAAAACTAATCCCATTTATACAACAAAGGTTATATGTCAAGTCTGAAGCTCTAACCTCAGATAGCAAGGCAGAAAGCATGGTGTGACAGACAAGATACCAGCATTCCCTAATTATCCAAAACACAGCTCTTTGTTGTGTATTGTGCAATCCCCTGCTCAGATAACCTTTCCACCCAGGTCCACCTTTCTATCTAGACCATGAGAACCAGTGTCTTCATACAGACACTGTGTATATGTGCACAGCCCTCTGCACCCTTTGCTAGGGGATGAGACATCCAGAGCAGCACTCGTGTGTCAGACTTTGACTTCTCCTTCCCTGATGATGGCTGTGAACAAGTTGAGAATCCAGGGATGCACACAGTGGAATGGGGGTATGATAACATGGAAAGTCTTTTTGAACTGTACAAAATTCAGTGGTAATGTTACTAGTATATTTTGGTACCATCTATTAAACTCCCTTCTCCCAAAGGATCTGCAGTAACTTCATACCTTCCTGAATCTCCTAATGCTTTCTAGCTTCACCCACCTACTCCCTAGTGACATGGTGTCATGGCCCACTGCTCTTCAAAGTGTCTTCCCTGGCACCATATCCTTGTAGGTTTCATTTACACCAGATTTCTTGTTTTCTGTTTTGCTAGAAGATGACAGGAGTCAAGGGGAAGGGAAGGAGGCAGGGCAGAAAGTGGCTTTATAAGTTGTTGCCTTGACTCAGGGCAGTGAAACAGTAAGGGCAGGAGAGCCAAGGACTGAAGATGCCTGATCAGGGTCTGCGTGATGGATAACAACACAGTGAAAATCTCCTTTCCCTTCCTGCACTGAGCCAGGAGCTGTTGTTCTGTACTCTTTCTGTCCACTCCTCAGGGGCCTTCTGCTCCATGGTTAGGCTTTTGGTAAAAATGCTTTATTCAGTGAGTTAATATGCTGTTTCTGTTTTCTGACAGACTTTCAACATCCCAAGATCTACAGTCCCTGCCCCACTGGGTCCTCACAGCCAGAGCTCTTGTCTCTCCAAGTAACACCATCTCTGCTCCTTCAAAACACACTAACCCTACTCCTTGTTACTCCTCGTGTCCTTATCTCCCATACATTCCTTCCAACTTACTACCAGTGACTGCTTTTACCCGATACTTCCATATCTGGAATGTTATCCTGTAATAGGATATCAAATCTATTTTTTTTTCATGTTGTCCAAAGAAGATTTGTGTTAATTTGTAACACAGATCTCAGAATTATTGACTTGATTTTCTAGCAAACCTGAACACTGACAGCACACTCACTGAATTATATTTTGATGATACTGGTGAAGACTTTTTTCCATTTGTAAACCACTGATGGAATGTGCCTGTTAGTATTTGTTAGATTTCTCTTTAACTCTTCAAAATTAAAACACCCATCATGGATCATCAGTTAGTATTTTTATTTCTCAATTCTTTTTGCTTGTGTGGTAGATGCTGGTCATACTTTTGCCAATATTGTTACTATTACTATTAAAGAAAGCTTCTGCTACAGGACTTCTGTGATCAAAAAGTCTCTACAAAAATATTTAATGAATTGAGCTGATGACTGAGAGTGTGTGAGCTATAGATATGTCAAAGGAAGGCAAAGGTTCTTGATTCTCCTGATTCATTCTGTGACAGATCTTACATTCAAGGAGCAGGGGAATGAAATAGCATTTATTTATTCATTCCACAGTCTCCTGCAGCAAAAAACTACAGTAGTGACAGTGTTCACCCACACTGAACAGCTTAAAAATGCCAGTTTACGATTAAAAAGAAAGATGATTGTTCTGTTAACATGGAAACGTTTCAGAGCACAACAAAGGAAAAAATAATCTACCTCAGGGTCCTACTGGCTACACAGTATGACATGTACCAGAGAATATTACTGCAAGGTTTGTTTATTCCAATGTGCAGGTCAGGATGGCTGACATTTCTCAAGCAAGCCTAGAACTCATGCTGGCCCTTTTCAGAGAGTTGATTTGGGCCCAGTATATGAGATTTCTCTATAAATAACTCTAGCATTTCTTGGCAAAGAGGTGAATTTTGTCCTGAATGTAGATGTTATTTCTAGATGAATGACACTCCCACCTCTCCAGTCTCTTCCTGGAGTATAGGCTGCCACACATAACTGCCACTAACAAAATTACATCAGTGCAAGGTCAACTATAATTCTCCCACCCTCCTCAGTACCTAGAGAGCTAGCAAAGGACAGTCACATGGCTTTAGCATTCAATATCTTTGTATATTTTGGGATATCAAAGTCCCACTTCCACCGTGATTCTGTAAAAGTTGTGATCTTTGCAGGCAGGCAGTGGCAGGAAGTGATGGAGAAGAGTGTATTTTAAAAAAATCTCACCACTATGTTAATTCCTTTTTTATTTTTCATCTTCATTTTTTTAAGAGATGAACAAATGCTTGGCAGAGAGAAAGATCTTAAAATCTTACAACTCAGAACTTGCAGGAATCTTAAGCTTTGCTAGTCCATCTTGCCTTCACCCTCAGTCGAAGCTCTGGAAACTGCTAGTGATGGCATGGCACATGAGCTGTGTGTGCCCATGTGGCTCCACTAAAGCTCCACTTTAACAGACAGTGTTATCCAATCTGCTGCTTCCAACAGTTGTGGGAACCCGTCATTACTGATCTGTTTAGACCATTATAGTACCTAGAAGCTGTGTTAACAGTTGATAAAGACAGGTCACTGTAATCTTCTCCTTTATTCTTTCTTTCCATTTCTTCTCTGATTTCCTTCACCAGCCATGAATGTAGAGTGGTACCCTTTTTTTGTGTATTCCCAAAGGAAAATCTGGTTGGGAAATGTGAATGTGTTCCCAAAGCAAGAGCTAACTGGTTGTATGTAAAAAATGTAAAATCTTTCTTCTCCTGAGCTTTTCAAAATTAGATATTTGATGCCTCTATACAGGAAAGTACCATCTTTAAATGTGTCATTATTAGTGTGATTTTGTCGTGGTTTAGGAATGGTACTCCCCAATGTACTGTTCCCATTGAAACCCCAAGCCACACATTGCTCACTCTCTGTCCCTCTTTTCCCCTTCCTGTCCCTACTGCAGCAGATCAGAGAGGAGAACCAGAGGCACAAAATGCAAAGATCATGGATTGAGATAAGAAAAATTTATTGGAAACAAAAATGAGATACAAAAAGTGACAGCAACAATATTAATAACAAAAGCCTCAAAAACAGATTGAAGAGCTCAGCCCAACTCAGCCACTCACCCGACTGCTTCCCCCAGCTCCGGACCAATGTCACCCCACTGCTCTGTCCACCACACTTGCTCAACCCAAAGGAACCCCTTCTCTCTGGAACAGAGACCCTTTACCTGGCCCTCAGCAATGACAGGAGGTGTTATGGAGTATCTTCTGTGCTCTAGTAGCCACATTCCCTCCTGGCTAATGCAAAAACCTAACCCTGTCCTTGCTAGAACCAGGATAAATCTCTTAAAGAAAATCACTGTTTTTAAATCCAGGCAACATTCCTTTGTATACTTGCTAATTTCTTTCATTATTTTTGAAGGGCATATACAATGGCTGTATCCTATCATCTATGTAGCTTTATTCTTCAATAAAATTCTGTTATTTGCTTTGTAGTTTTATATATTCAACAGTCCATCATTTGCTCTGCAGCTTTATATATTCATTAAAGGTCTGTGAAATACAGTATCAAAATGTCAAGCACCTTGCAACTCTGATTCACATCTGCTCAGTATTCAGGTACTAGTTACAACAAACCTTCTGTGAACTTTTAATTGCAGCTGGTACAAACTTTGTGCTCTCCCTGCCTATCTGCAAACGTCTTTTGATATTGTTCTGTGATGCATTTGAAAGCTGAATCTTGTCTTTCTATAGAAAATCAACACTCTTCTTTCCATTCATCTGACTGGATAAAAGTGCTGTCAGTGCCTCAGATGATCAATTAGAAACTCACTTGTGTGACTATAGAAAGACAATTTGAGCTCTTTCTCCAATGGGGAAAAATATCAAAAGACAGATTTATATCAGTCCTTCTTTCTGAATTAACCAGAGCTATGAATTAGTGGAGTTCTTTTTTCAGTCTCTCACATATAGACAGTGCAGTATGACAGCAAGGCCATGAGTGGTCCATCCCTTAGATCACCACTGTTAACAATGCCCCACACCTGGTTTGCAATAGCAGCTCTAAACCACGTCTGACCACAGTACACAAGCAATGTAACATCACTGACTAGGTGTGACTATGTGAACACAACAGCATCGGTGTACGAGTGCAAAATTCCACATGCCTTGTAATTTGACATGGCTTTTCTTTATCCTTTCAACCTTGGTGTATCCAATCATTTACATCCAAAAAGACAGTAAGGTCCTGTTCACCAAATGTTAGCTTTACTGACTGAAGTACAGTGATTTTTGAACAACACAATGTCTTAAGGAACGAACAAGACATCTATGGGAATGCCTATTAACTGGAAATTAGGAAACCCAGAGATTCACGAGGCACACATGGAACTTGTGATGGAATATAAACATCCTTGAGTTATGCAGCCACCCAGAAAGTATAAATGAAGGGTTTAATTAACCTCTGCTGTGAGCAAGCAGATTATTAGAAAATGCTGTTCAAAAACTATTCCAAGTAAAAAAGGCAACTGCTGGCTCCTTAGAAGACATTTCTGTGGTACACATTAAGGAAACTTTGGAAAGAGAGACTGTCAGTCATGGAAAGTAGAAAACAAACCAAGGAAAGCAAAACTTCTTCATATTTAACACAGGTTTTCACAATAAAATCAGTAGCAGAGAGTGCAGTAGAGGACATTACAGACTTTTAAAGAAGATGTGGTCTCCTTGTAAAGAAGAATGTCAGAGCTATGTAACTGCTTGTCATGTATATTGGTACTATAAATTCCGAACTTACAATGAATTAGCAGAGATTGCAGCAGGCAGGATGCCTGCTCTGTCAGAAGTGTCTTGTGTGGATATTAGCTGTGTCTGGTGGTCAAACCTCCTGTGTCATAACAAGCTCTCCTGCTATGGAGTTACTGTCTTTCAGCACAGCAGCACTCCTTTTCCCCTCCACCTCCACGATTTCTAGAATAGTTTAAAATATTGATGACCTGAAGTATTTGTATGTTGGTTGAAAGGAAATTAGGACTGTGGGAAAGAAAGGAACACACAAAGAAAGGAACACAAGGAACTCCTCTAATGGAGGAGCAATAATGAAACTACTTATGGCTCTTCAAGCTGGAACAGAAATAGAGCACCTTGATCCTCAAAACAGGAGAAGAGAAAACAGACCAAAATATGTGTTTATGAAGCTGTTGTTGAGTCCTGGTTTGAGCAGTTGTGAAGAGTGATCTATAATAATACATTACTGTAAAATAACACAGAACTGCTCCTGTATCAAAAAATAGTTTTTGAAAAGTTAAGTAGTTTCCCACTTCATAACAATATTGAGTCAGCCTCTTGTAGTTAGTTTCTTAAATGCAGTGAAAATATAGAAACTGAAAGTTTAATTACTTAGCTTTTCTTTCTATGAATCTACATTTCTTTCTGATAATATGCAAGCAGAAATTTAAATGTAAGTCTAAGTATCATCAGATCTGGTAGCCAAAACTGCTGTTTTGAAAAGGTCATCCTCTTACATGCAAAACATTTAGAATTAAATCTATGCCCTGACATCTCTTCTATTGATCTTATTTATTTCAGATGCATATACTGATCAGGAAAAACACTTCTCAATGAGGAAGGAATTGAACTGGAAATGCACTTTAACTGTAACTTTATGCATAAAAGTCTCCTTGCTACAAGATTTTCCTTTTCTATTTTGGGTTTTAGACTGAAAGCTAGCAGAGAATTTTTTTTTAATTCTCTGAAAAGTTGTGTTTAGTTTGCCTATGCCACTTAATGGCAATTTCTTCAAAGCTAGCTTCTATATTGGAAAAAATCTTCCTGCAGCCATTTTAAATTCTAACCTGATTAACTCAGTTTTTTTGATTTATTTCTTGATTGCCTTTGGGTACCTGACCCATTCCAATTAATTACTACAGATAATAAAAATAATAATCTTATTAGCTAGGAACCATCAGTACCATGGTACCCTCTTTTAGCATGCTACAAGACAGACATGTAGAAATGCAAATCTTTAGAGAAATTTTAATCAAACACAAATTATTGGAAATATGAGATCAGTTCCCAGATCTACAAAATCTCTTTCCTAGCTGAATTTTTCAGTGTCTGAGGACCAGGCTCTCCAAGAGAGTAGACCAGGATTTGGACAGGAGATGTGCTACTGTACTTCATACTTATCAACAAAAAAGCCTAGAACAAAAAAAGCCTACAGCTAAAAGTAGCAAGTCAGACAAGTTAATGTACTTTTGAACAACCATGTGCCACCTAAGTGTACCGAAGGTCCCTGTGTTATTTCATTTGTTACTAGAAATGTTAAAAAAGCCAAGAACTCATTTGTATGTGATATTCCCACAAAACACATTTTTTAATTCCACAGTAAATTTGTCAGACACTAAAGTTTAATTCTTTACATATTTCATTCAGTTTGGGCATTGTTTTGGAAATGGAGATAGTGATATCCTCTCTGTCAGACACGTCGAAAACTATAGAGTCTATGTCAGGCAGAATGTTGCCCTCTCAGATGGTGAACATCCCTCTATTTCAGGATCAGCTTAAAAAATAATTAGATAATGGAAAAATTTGAAAATGTTATAACCTTCCTCTTCTTGTTATCTTTGGAGTGAGTCAGTTCTGAAGTTTTTTATTTACAATTGAAAATGTGAATGAAAGGGTGATAAAAGTTTTTGAAAGTGTCAGATACTTTCTAAGAGAAATAATTTTAGTTTGGCTACACAAAATTAAAAAAAATCATTTTCACCAACGAGAAGAATCAATTATTCTCAAAGCCTTTTGTGCAGCAAAAGAAAGTACGGATTAGAAAGTCAGAGTAGCTCCTGAATTGGGAGTCTGGGTTGGAATTTGAGTCTGTCAAAGAGGACTCAGTGCTGCTGAAGAATTGCTGCCTGTTTACTGGAAGTACATGCTTGTTTAAAAATACAGGGGATCATAAAGGAGATGTTTTTCAAAGTTCTTAGGCTATTCAGTTTCTCCCTCTATATCTAAGCTGAAAGTGTCTCCTCTTGTTTGGTTTATGGGTAGTATAAGTCTATGTATTAAGCAAACTCAGTTCTGTTTTAACTTAATTTCCTTTCTCTAAATGTGATACATATCAAGATGACAACAAACATTCCTCAAAATAGCAAGGACCAAATCCATTATCCTCTGAAGAAAACTTCTTGACGTTGTGACATTTAAATCCCATTCTTAACTGCAGTCAGGGAATGTGGTGAGGCATGATTGCTCTCAGTCAAGCTACATAGGATATCACAGTTCATTAGGGATGGGACAGGGATTCTCTATAGGTCACTAAATATGTCTTCAATTGCTGACAGTCACATTTTGCATTGGTTAAAAATTATGAACTCTTCTGGTTTTCTTTCTGTTTAATCATTAATGGCACAGAACACAGTCACTTAAGGGTATTACTCTTTTTCATGGACCAAGGACAATGTTGTTTTCCACTTTCCACAGACCTTCTGGAAAAAATTTGTAATAAAATAAACCAGAATTTAGATTTTGTATCTGTAGGCTTGGGGCTGTAGTTGCTACAGTCTTGCTTCACCCCAACAGTGCAGTATTAAAAATTATTTAATTTTTATCAGGTTTCTGAAAAGTCTAATCTTCTAGCTATAGTAGGAGCATGTGGCAGATGTGCTAGAGCAGTGAATTCCAACTTGTGTGCAGAGACAGTGAAGGAGGCAGCTCTGTGACTCAGGGCTGGAAGAGATCATGCTGGTGATGCAATTTTGAAAATGGTACACGGAAATTTTCAGTGCTCTTGACAGGAGCTCATGCTATGATTCCTGGGTCACCTTAGATAAATACCTCTCTTTCTTGATAGGCTTAAAAGCTCAATCAATTGCTGTGAACTCTAAAAAGAAACATCAGAGACTCATGTAAATGCTTTTACTATTTACAGTCATAGATTTAATTACATTACATTTAATTACAGTGAAGTACTGTTGATGCCTGTCTTCTCTTCATCTGTCTCCTGTCAGTCATCAAACCATTTCATTGACATGCCTGGAAAATAAACTTGTTTTTAGAAAACTCTTCATATCAAAGCTGAATGAATTTGGTTCTAAAGAAAAAGGAATGACATTTAAATAGTTAATTGTGCTTTTAGGTTTTATAGCATATATAATATTTATCAAATTAAACCTTGTCAATTGTAATTATTTTGTTTTGGTAATAAAAGCAGCATGCAGGCCTTTTCTTGTGCTAACATTCATTCTTCAATCTTGGGACTATCAAACCATCAAATCTATATGTGATACACCTCTTCTGTAGCACTTTTTTTTTTTTTTATGGCAACTGTATAGGATTTCTCTTAACCCCCATGAATCTCACTGCAGAAGAAGAGCTGTTGAGATGGATGCTTTTTACAGCCATTTCATTGCTCATTTTCTTTTCTTGGCATACACATGCTTTATTTGGTATTTTGCAAGAATTTGAAAGCATCTTGTCAAAGTAAATGCAATTTTTTTATAATTACATATGCATAGTCCAGTTAATTGTCCTTGCTACTGTTTGTCAAGTTTCATTGGGTTAAGTTCAAGTGGTAGTTAACAAATCTTTGAATTCTTTAACGTAGAGAGGTGCAGTAATAAAAATCTATGGCACAATATCAAGTGAATTTTCTTTCAAGACACTTGAAATCTCTCTGAAAATAAACTGGAGTTAATGAATTACTAATATTCACTGTTTCTAAGGCGTGTGTTTAAAGCCCTATCTATGTCACAGATCAATACTTTAGAGTAACAGGAAAAAGGAGGAAAGTATTTCAATGATGAGACCAAAAATCAATTGCTTTCTGTCAGACTTTATCTACACCAGCAAGACCAATTGAGATGCTCCAAAATGTTGACAGAGTATCTTTGAACAGAAACCAAAACCAAAATAAAACACTAAAGTAACTAGAATTTGAAATGGGAAGATGACAGTCATTACTGATTGCCATATTAAAAGTCAGGACCTTTATTTCTAGCTTCCTTTAGTTTGAGCTTTCATTCAGAGATACACTTTTTAGTGGTTGCTCAGATGTCATTTAGCTATTTTAGTCAATAAATAAAAATCGTTATATATCCATTGTATCAAAATGAAAAAACAAACAAAAAATCAACGCGAAATTTATTTTAGAATTTAGTTTGGATTTGTAATGATAGAGGAAGAAACCAGATTCAGTTTGTACTTTATGGCACCTAATGCAGGGATCTCTAAGTAGAATTTCAGACCTACATGAGCAAGGTGTGTAGACTGTCATTACACTGGGGAAATCTACATTCCATTGTGATCTTAGCTAAAAGAGTGAGAATAAAATTTAGGTGTCTTAATCTTTGAACTATATTTTAGCTATGTTGTTTTACATAGTTATTCATCTTGAAGCTGAATGGTGATTGTCTGAGAGTCATGCAAAAAGTCTCTGGCTCCTTTAAGGAGGGGTAAATGAAATGTTGCATGAGATTCTTGTGAAGATCTCTCTGAGCCTGAATTTGGTAATTTTTGGATATCACGTGATTTACCTAATTCAGATTTTCTGTGACCAAGAGAAGAGAAAAATAATTGACAAAGGCCTTGAGTGTCAACTGGCTTTTAGGCTATGTATGAGGCTTTCAGACTATTGCTATCAAAAGACTATAGACATTAGTAACCATCCAGACTAATGAGCTGAATGTATTTGGGACCATCACCTATGGCATTAAACTCTTCTCTTCAAAGCAGAACATCCTTGTAGCTGCCTAATGAAAGTGAGACTCGACCCATGTTAAGCTCTGAACAGCACTCAGGAGGTGTTTGGAGCAGGGATAGCGGACTTGGGCCAAATCATCATGGCACCTATTCTGACAGTTTAGAGTTCTGTGCTGATTGCTTCAGGGCCTGGAAATATATCCTTGTATTCTCTGGTTTATTACTAGAGATACAGGTTAAATATTTCTCTAGCAACATCTTTATAGAAATATATAAAATCCTGAGTTCCTATTCTGCAGCTGAAGACATATTTGGATGCAATAAGACAAGCACAGCAATAGATGTTTCAGATATCTCTTTAAAGAAAATGAGCAAGATTGTGACTGTATCTATTGTAGAAGAATATTGCAGATGAGGATTAAAACTACAGAGAGAACAGAGTTTTAAAGGAAATATTTTTGAAAATATCCAATTTTCAGTTACTTCAACAAAGTCAGAATAGCTCTGCTATATCCATTTCTCTCAACAGCGAAAAAATTGCTGAGAAATAGAAGATGACTAATATACACATAATTTGAACTGAATCTTCCTTTTAAAAAATCCAGTAACTTCAGGAATTTAATCTATAAAATTTTTCACATAGATAACTGTTTTTCATCCTCATATCCCTCCTCATTTTATTATCTTTTAAAAAGTTGTTTAATACTTTATTTTTCAAGTTGTACTTATTTGGAAGGATAACATACTTAGAAATGTCTATTTCTGTTCTCCTGAAGTAAAGTAATTAAAACTTGCTGCACTTTCAGTTTGTGTATTTAGTAGATATCTGTCAACATTCCCTACCTGGATTTTCTTTTTCTCTCCTGTGTATTTAAAATGTATATTTACACTTCTGCAGGAATTTGAGCAAGGGCTGAATGTTAAGAAGAGAGAATGTTACAAAATCAGGGTAAAAGAATGAAGCTGGAAGGGATCTCTAGAGGTCACCTTGTCTCCAACCCCTTCTTAAGAAGATCACTCAAAGCCATTTGCTCAAGACCACACCTAGATGGCTTTTAAATATCTCCTTGGGCAACTTGTGCCAGTGCTCTGTCAACCCCACAGTAAAAAAGTGTTTCCTGATGCTCAGGAAACCTCCTGAGTTTGTGACCATTGCCCCTGGTGCTATCACTGGGCACTATGGAAATGAGTGAGCTTACATTCTCTTACAATCTCCTGCCCTCCATTTTTTTGCATGCATTGACAAGATCTCTCCAAAACCTTCCCTTCTGCAGGCTGAAAAGTCCCAGCTCTCTCAGCCTTTCCTCATATGTTGGATGCTCTAGACTCCTAATCATTCTTGTGGGCCTTCACTGAACTCTCTCCAGGATGTCCATGTCTGTCTTGTACTGAGAAGCCCAGAACACCATCCAATACTTTTGAGATGGCCTCACAGCACTGAATAAAGTTTCTCCTTATATATTGCTGTGAAGCAGTCCTCAGCCTTTCTGCCTGAAATGTACATTTCGTAATCATATCCTGTTTTAATGCAATATTAGCACAGTGGAAAAAATGGCAAGTAAAATTTAATTGGAAAGAAGTACCTGTGACAAGCAGATAGAAATTCCATTAATGTGAAGTTTGAGCAACTCTTCAAAATGTGACCACACTTTTTTTTTTTAATAGTAATTGTTTAATGTTACACATAAGGTAAAGATTTCATTAAGTTTAAAAATATTCCAAACAAAACCAATAAATAACAAACGAAGCCAACATTGGCCATTAGGATGTCAACCTTATCTGATATCTCTGCAACAGTACCTTCAAGTTCTTTACAGAAAATCCACAAAGCCCTTATTTTCCATGTTAATTACATCTTACCAATTTTCTGAAAAAAAAAAAAAAAGAAAAAGAAAATGTGTGCTTAGTTTAATCCAGTGTTACATAGAAATTTATACAATAAGGAAAACTGAATGGTGTTTTGTTTGCTTATTTGATGACAGACTTGATATATGTAGATTTCATGTTTACTTCACAAAAATACTGGTTTGAAAATAATGTTGTACATGTACAGAGTAAATATTCTTAGACTTGCAACAAATATTTTGATTTTTATTCAAAATTCACGTTTGAATCATAGCCTGCTGCCATGATTAATATGATGACATTTTAAATTTTTGTGGCATAGCATCCACTAACCTTTCTCTAAAATATATGTTCATTTTCACATTCTCCACAAAAAAAAATATCTCTGAACAGGAATTTCAACTGTGTTCCAGAAAACCATTGTTCCACCTAGAGCAAGCATGTAAGAACACCTGCTCTTCCACATCGGAGAAGTCTCGGAGGCAAGAAAAGAGCCTGTTGTGTGAATCCAAAGATTACTCAGCAATGCCTGCTGGTGTCTTGAGCAAACACATTAGTCTCTTGCTTAAAACAGATGCAGGTCACGTTCTCTGGGCCAACATGTGCAGACAAGACTGTTGAATTGCCATCTGTGCTTAATCTGTCACTGAAGAGCAAACAAGGCTGTTCCAGCCTTTCAAAGGAAATGCTGACTGGTAGAAACATGTGCAGCATTAAAAAGCCCTCCAGTCACAGTACTCTGTTCACTTATGCCTTCTGTTTGATTGCTTTCTTAATTAATTATTTGGCCAAGATAACTTTCTTAATCACTATAGGCATTTATTTAAAAGATTAATTGCTAAAAAAAAAACAGGACAAAAATTCCTCTTGAAGATTTTTTTTTTTTCAGTACACTGCAGAAGTTATGTAATTTCTGGACATGTCTGTTCTAATTAGCCATCTTCTTCTTAAAAAAGTCCTAGGTTTATAAAACATGATTCTCTGAAATTACGTGCTTAAGGATGTAGAAATGTACAAGTACTTTCAAGCTACTTTAATCTACTATCTAAGGGTTTTTTTAAGAGACAATTCACACCAAAGCCTGGTTCCAGCAGAAATGTTCTGCCAAAATCATTAACTTGCCAGTGGGATTTTTAGTCCTCTTTTCTACAGCATAGACACTTCTGTGGATTAAAAGTAGATTTTACCTTGCCAAAATCTTTCTCTTCTCTGAAACTCTCCTACGTATATACTAATTCATGCAGCTCCCTCTATCTTATTGCCATCACCAAAGAAAGGATGTAATTTCACAAACCATGTATTATGACTCAGCTACTGCAGCAACCAGAAAAACATATCAAATTACTTTCTCTCTAGGGGCAAGACATCACTTTGATAATTAGGCAAGACAGCAGAAAAAGCTGGTGGAAAGATCAAGACAAATCTGCATGTATTTTAAATAATATGGATGACGTATATCTGTATAAAATGACAGAGTTTCACTGATATAAATGGTACTCATTAATATAACCTGAAAATTAAGCTTGATATGTTTTGGAATTTTGCAATTTATCTAGCAAACTACTCAGCTGCCTGTTATCATGGGCTGGGTGCTGAGGGAAGGGAGAGAAGATAAAATACAGCCAGGCAGTTCAGTTCCCCAGGTAGTCAGAGGGTCCTCCTTCCCATGAAGTCTTAGGAATAGTGGAATTATTTTGTTATGCCTTCCATTTTGCCACAAATGTACAGCAAATGGGACAATTTCCTGGCCTCCAAAAAGCCTTCATAAGCTCGGTTACCTATGTAAGAAGCAATATTATGAAGACACAGACATCTGAGAACAGTTTATTGGTTTTCTCCCCTAGTGTGTGAAACCCTCCTGAATCTTCTATAATTTCAGACATTTTCTGGCCAAGCACCTCCTTTTTCTGAAAGTTACTGTTATATTTTGATTGGCTTCTGTCTCCTCAGATAATATATTATAAGTAGGTTTTCTTATACTTTCTTTTACATTTAAGAGCAAGGTATCTCTAACCTTTATTTTACTGAGCCTAAAAAGGAGAAAATTCAACCCTAGAATTGTAAAACTTTTTTTGCATCAAACTGCCAAGTTTGGTGGTATATTGCACCAGCTTTGGCACCTTTCTAAACAAATCTCTCTCTTTTTTGGGGGCTGTGGGCATAAAATAATCACTTAATGAATTCAGGGTGGTTTTATGATCTCAAGATCTATTCCATAGAAATAATGACATTTTAAAAAATCAATGTGTGGATTTTTTTAAGTCTCCAAAACATTTCTAAAGTAGCTCTTATGCACCCTTTGGGGCATATTCAGATAATATAGCAGCAGAATATAATGGTCATTTTTAGCAATATTTTAGTATGTATAATGTAACTTGTCATGCTGGCCTTATAATTTATAGATAATTCAGTTTCTTAAAACTCATGCTAATACAAATAAAAAATTATGTGGAAACAAAACCATAGCATGTTCCATTTTGCTTTTAGTGGAATTTCCCCTCTGTCACCATTGTTCTTTTCTAGACAGTGACAATTTTTCATAGTGAACCTGAACTATGCTTTAATTTTGGCAAAATAAAATTTGTGTTTTCAAGCAGGAAAATGCTCTATTGGGCTCTCTGACTAGCTCTGCATGATGGAGATGAGCAGATGGAAAGCTTGTACTACTCCCACCAGAAGTGAGATTCAGGGGGTTGATGCTTTTCACTTCACAGGAATTTTTACTGTCTTCGAATTTTTCTCCTCCCACTCTCAAACCTCAATCCTCTTTGGGGCTGAAATCAGCCTTTTTTTCTCTTGTTTTTCAGTTCTTGCTTCTCAGCAACAGTTAAAAATACTCCCCACCTGAAACAAGAGCTGGGATGACCCCTGGATACACAGACATTTTTGTTTCTTTGGCAGTGTGCATCCAGAGTTTTCTAAGCAGTTTATGAATGGATTAAACATGCTGGCATATCCAGCAGCCTCAAGTAAAAGAGCATTGTTTTGTCTGTAGAGAAATCAAAGTTTAAATTTGTTTGGCAACTCACTTATCGCCATTCAGAATGCCAGGACTGGAGACTGAAATTCAAGATTTACTTGGTGGAGGGCAGATTATTCATGCTTTCTTGAACTATTTTGTTTTTTAACCATTAAACTATTTAGGACTTGTCCTAAAATAACTGCCCCTTCCCTGCCCAAATAATGGAATGCCTTAGTGCCCAGGTGCCATTTGTTAGGGAAATTGAAAGGATATTTTGAGTTAAATCTGTTCCTCTCAGGCTGCAGTGGCTAGGTGCTAAAAGCTGTGCTGAGCACAGACGGGTTTCAGTGCCAGAAATGAAAGCTCGGATCTGACAAAACGCTGCAATCACAAATAAAGCCTTTTTGCTGCAAAGGGCCTGCCACTTTCGCGGTGACAAATACGTGTTCAACCGGCGGTGACGGAACGCCGCTGCTGCCCTGTTTGGCAGCGGCTTCCCGGGCGCGCAGCGCCGCCGGCCGGGAGCATCCCCGCCTCGACAGCCTCTGCGCTGCAATCGGGGGCAACGCGCTCTGAAATGCAAGAGCAAAATGTAGGGGCCGCAAATTACTCATATACAGAAGGAATAAAATAAAAGCACCAAAACCTAACACAGTGCCACAACCTCTCCCTCCAAGTCCTCCGCATTCTATTTGGTTAATGCACCATGTCTCGTGTCATCATGCTGGCTCTGTAATTACTCAAGGATTTCCCATTCAAAAGGATTAAAAAAAGATGATAGTAGATAATTTAAGCCACCGTTTTGAAGAAACTGTACAGTACTGGGATCTCTAATTGTCATAGCTGAGTATCACAACCTGTCCAGTCCTCTGACTGAAAACATCATAATTCATGGCTTTGTACAGCTTGTTCCTACCTAGATTACAAAAATTTTCCAGGGGCATCTGAAGTAGTAGATAGGCAAATACTGTATTCTGCTAATATTTCCACAAAGCTTGTATTAGTCTGCCAAAATGTTACAGTAATTTGAACTCCATAATGCCTCAGAAACCACCTTTTACTCCTGAGGCTAAAGCCAGCCATGCTGTGGATGAGGCATGGGCTCCTGCTCAGTGTGACCTAAAGAACCTATATTACACTTTGAGGGCTGAAGATAATTTTTGTTTTCATTTGTGTCTGGACCATGTTCTTAAAGTCCTGAAGGGGACAACTGATTTTTTTAGATGTCTAAAATGATTCCCATTGCAGGTTTAGGTATGGAGAGTCTGGCACAGAACAAAGTTGTTTATTCCGTCTGGAATCCCGTTGTGTTCTCGAAATATGTTTTTATTCAGGTGTAATTTCATGAGGGAACAATTATTTCATATATGTGAAGTTTTTATTGGTAGTTCACTGGTTTGTAATTTTAAGAATTATCAGTTGCAATTGTCACTATAGTATCCTGTCTTCAGGTATTTGTTACTGACTGAAATTTTCCATGTTAGATATATTCTTTGGTTTTAACTTTTAGGAAACTTATGATCAAATTTATTTTAGCTGTTTCTGAGAATATGAAAAAGTATCATGTCCCTGTTAAAAATCCTTGTGCTCCTTTTCCAGCCTCCTGCCCTCTATAGGGCAGGAACTCGATCATGAACTCAAGTATGACTTTTATTTTAGGGCACACCCATTGTGAATGAAAAAATGCATCAGTATTTTTTCCTCCGTTTGTGAACTTTTTTTTTTTTTTTTTAATGCAGTTTAGTTATGACTGTAGGAGGTTTGCAAAGGTTTTACAATCTAAAGATTCCACTTACTCTGAGTACATGAGTGCTATCCACATGGACACATGTTCCAGCTCATATTCCAAGGCAGGGTTGAAAGGGCTACAAAATGGTTTGAGCAGCTCTGATCTTTTACAGGCTGAATTGAGGGTGTGGACTAAATTCAGAATAGGAAGCTTATTGCTGTGCTGCTGCCAACAAGAAAGTTTTAACCAGGAGGTGAGAAAAGTCGGCTCAAATAAGGAAAGGAAAGATATACAGATAGCAACAAAGTCTCTGAAGCTGTATTTGGACTTGAGGCCCACTGACACAGCATACCTTATTTCTATGTAGCTCTTCCCACCCAAAAATGGGATGGCCTCATCCAGACTGCTGGATTTGATTGGTCTTCAGCCCTTGCTCACTGCAGGTATTACACAGAAAAGCATTAGTTCATTCAGATCAGAAAGATACCAGGCTCCATATTGGAGGTATACACATCTGCCCAACAGTGCCTTGTGTATTTTACATTTCTCATGTAGAGGGAGGCTTCTGATGGTAGTGAGGTGGGAACAGAGAAAACCTTGAACAGCTCAGCCTGGGAATATTAGAGAAGATGACTTAGTAAGGAGTTTCAACAGAAAACATAAGTTTGGGACAAAGCTGGCTTTAGAGAAAGTGCTTATCATGGATGAAAATCTCCTGGATGGGGAAAGCTGGGATCTGAAAGTAATTTAATTACAATCTTTGTAAACAACTTTCTCATTTTCAAATACTGGATACTTAGGTTCTAAACATTTATCAAAGCAAGGTGCCCAAACCTCTATTCTGATGTACCAATTGCAGCAGTTAGACAGAATGATAATCAGTCTGGGGCATTGCAGTCCCAAATTAGATTTTGCTGATTTTGAAAGATGTTGCATTCTTGTGTTTTTATAATGGTATCAATACATAATAAAAAACATAAAAATGTGGATATCTCATTTGCAAGAAAACCTTAACTGAACCCAAATTTACATTGTTTGCATTTCTTTTAAGCATATCCTTAATGTTGCAATTTCTTAAATCTATGCAGCATAATTTGTTTAATATTTACATTTTAGATGTATATTCTAAGCCACAACTCTCATTCAAACTTTAATTCCTGATGAATGTTATTGCTTTTTGAAAATTTTATTCATGATCAGTAGTAAGGTAAATTCGAGGGAGAATTATTATAATAATGGTGTGGAACTGTTTTTTTAGTGGAATCACAGATTTGCTAAAGTAGTGCTTAGCAACTAATCTGTGTTGCTAAAGGACAGAAATACAGCCAAGGTAAAGTGCTAAAGTGCTTACAGAATCACACAATGGCTGAGGCTGAGATTCATTTGGAGATTGTAGAGCCAAACCCCAATGCTCAGAGCATGGTCTGCTAGAACAGGTTGACCAGGACAGGTCTTGAAGATCAAGAGATGGAGATGTCACAGCCTCTCTGGGCAACCTGAGTCATGTTAGATTTTTAAAAAATAAAAATTTAAATATAAATTTTTTGAGATGTTTTTGTGTTTGTTTCTTTTTGCTGTTCTTTCTTTGGTTGGCCTTTCTGGTGTTTCTGTGTTTGTGAGGTTTCTGTTTTCCCCCAGCCTTGCGTCTGAAGAAGAGACTGAGTCGTCTGTTCTCGTTCTCAGTGATTTGTTTATTCTTTTGTTATCGCATATTCAGTCCCTGGCTTGTCACAGCTTCTGTAGGCCAGTGCTCTCCTCTTTGGTCTTGATCTCCTGCTCATCTTTCCTTCGGTCCTCTTCGGTCATCTCCCTGTCATCTGTCGTCTGTCGTCTGTCGTCTGTCTGCCTGTCATCAGACTGCCCTTGGGAGGGTACTATCTTTTATACAGAAAATTACGTGTACTTTATTTACAACAATTATCCAATATCTACTAACTATGTTACTCAGTGTTCTTTTACTCTAAACCAATCCCAATGTGCCACACCACCACAGAAGATGGAGAACAAGAGGAAGAAGAAGAAGCTCAGGGACACACCCCACTGCCTCCATCTTTTCCCCCTGATCTCACATTGTAAAATCCTAAAATCTACTTTTTCACCCTGTGATATAATAATTATTATTCTATCTAAATTCTTATTTATTATAATTCTTCCCAGGACACTCAGAAGGATTTTGTGATTCCCACAAGTCAGTGTTTGACCACCCTATCTGAGGTGGTCAGTGTTTCTCATATTTGCATGAAATTGCTTATATATTATTTTGTGCCTCTTGCTTCTGGTCACCACTTAGACACCACTAATAATCCCCAACTCTCTCTTGTACTGTCCTCTTTAGATGTTCACACTCATTCATAACATCTGCCTCAGCCTTTACTTCTCTTTACCAAATGTTAATTGCTAACTGCTAAATGTTAAATGCTAAATGTTAAACTATTTGCAAGGTTTTCTCAGCTTTTATTTGACCACTTTTTACATATAATACCTAAAATGAAATACTGATCAGCCCAGACTCTTGCCTCTGACATATAAGACCATGGAAAGGAAGAGACACCACCTTGTTGTGCTGCTTGTATGACCTACTCCCAGGGAGAAGGAGCAGAAAGGCACAACTTGTTCTGTCAGTATCCCATTTGGTAAATGAAGAATGGGCCTCTCTTGTCAGGCACCACTGCCAGGATATAAGGAGTAGTAAAAATAGCCTTGCTTCTTCATTAGTGTGCAATAAGAGATATTGCCAGGTCTGTGGACTGCCATTAATGGCATTCCATAACAATACTCTGTCAGGCTCATTTACTAAATGTAGTATATATTTAATTAAATACAGTAAAAATATTAATGAATTAGATTTTTGTGTAATGGGCTTTTTTTAGTGTGAACATCAAGCTGATATTTATGTACCATCAGATGTCAACAGGAATACCTATTAAGACACAGTTCACAATAAATTAATGTTTCAGGAAGTGTGTATTTTGGGAGATATTAAGAAGTTTTATTTGGGAGGCCTTCTGATGACATGCTTGAAATTATTAGATACTGGTTGTCTGATGAACTTAAATTGTAGTTTGAGAAATAAGAGAAATACAAAATGTTGCCATAAAGTTAGGGTTGTTTAATCCTCTTAGCTGCGAGAGTACTTTAGAGCAAACTATTTATCTATATTAGCCTTCATAAAAAAAAAAAAAAAAAAAAAAAAAAAAAAAACAGAGGAGTGGATGAAGAAACTGTTATTTTCTCTCAGCTACTGTTTTTTACTAGAGATTCATATGTGCAATTCATATCCTCTTGGGGTACCATTATAGATAAACAATCCCTTTAACAAATTTTCCCAGACTCTTTACTTTTGAAAGATTTTTCTACTTTCTATCCTTTTCATTTTTCCAATTCACAGCAGTAAATTAAAAACTCACAAATTTTTTCTTATGCTCATGAGATTAAAAAAAATATCCCTGAATAGCTCTCCTCTAACAACTGTGGTTTCTTTTGTCAGAAAATGAATCCTTTAAAAGTGCAATAAGCTGGTTTTCCTTAGAAGCATTTTATACAGAATTCAATATTTAAACCATTCTCTGCCATATTTTTGATCAGTACCAATAGCTGGTTTTCCCAATTCTAGCACAAAAGTGATGATAAAGTGATCCCAGATATTCAAAACCTGGGATTTAAACAGTTTTATTACATATTACAAGTACTTCTAAAAGACTAATTTATTTTTATATATAAATAATGGCTGAATTAATTTTGAAGAAAGGTATTTCAACCTTATAACTGAGCTTATATTCAGAGTCTTTTAAAACAATTCCCTATGAGCAGTACAGCATCAGGGGTCCACCACTGAACTCAAAAAGATGACATACAACTTGTACACTGAATGGAGAAAATGTTCTGTAATAATTTGAACTCATTTGACTGTGTATCAAAATGATAAATATTTTGTAGAAACTGTGATGCATTAAATTATCATCTTTTCTAGAGCAATAACAAAACAGGGTAAAGTAATAAGTAATTCCATTGTTATAAGGCCTTGGTATTGCAATGACCAAAGAACTCTTAAGATAAGAAGCCAACAATTTTTTCCTGAACCTTGAATGTTAATTGATGTTGCTTGTAATATAAATTCAGCCATTACAAAACAAAATTAAATAAATTGGAGAAATCTTTCTTTTTCATAAAAGTTTAGGCATGTGATTAAGGCCATCATCTAAATGCCTCTTAAACACTGACAGGCTTGGAGCCTTGACCACCTCTCTAGGAAGCCTCTTTCAGTGTTTGACTGCTCTCTCAGAAAATAAATGCTTCTCAATGTCCAGGCTAAACTTTCCTGGAGCAGATTCAAACTGTTCCCATGCATCCTTGTCACTGGATACCTGGGAAAAGATACCAGCACCTCCCCCTTCACTTCTCCTCCTTGGGAAGCTGTAGAAAGTAATGAGACAGCCTCTCTGCCTCCTCTTCACTGAATTAAACAAGCCCAAAGTCCTCAGCTTTCCAGTCCTTTCCTCAACTTCGTTGCCCTCCTCTGGATTCATTCAAGGATCTCCACAACCTTCTCAAATTGTGGGGCCCAGGATTGCACACAGTGCTCCAGGTAATTCCACACTGAGTACAGTGGAAAAATCCTCTTTTTTTCCCAGCTGGCCATGCACTGTAAACTGCACCCCGTGCATTTTGCCCTCTAGGCTGTCAGGGCTCACTCACTGCTGACCTGTGTCAAGCCTGCTGCTCACCAGCACCCACATATCCTTTCCTGTAGGGCTGCTGTCCAGCCACTCTGCTCCCAGTTTATACTTGGGTCCAGCATCACTCTTCCTAGGTGCAGAATATTCATCCCATTAATGATTGCCCGGCACTGCAGTCTATCAAGATTCCTTTAGATAAGTCAAAGTTTTATGAAGGTTTTTATTGCCATTCAAAGACAAAAATATAACAAAAGGAGATACAATAATGAGATTATAAACCTTACATTTATTCATATTGTTTTCTTCATGATTAGTGAATTTGAAGTAGTCTTTGCAGACAGTAAAAAGATATAAAACTACACTGATTGAGGAATAAATTTAGTAACATGGTTTTCAATTAAGCAAGGGTTTGATAAGTCTAGCATAAACTTCTGGTTGTTAGTTTATGACATATCATAGCTCTTCTTGCTTTACTGCCTCTCTCTTACTCCCTCTGTCTCTCAACACCACCTATCTTATTACAGGCCGTGATAACATCTTGAGGGCTATGTCAGGATATGGGAGCTAAAAACAAGGCTTTTTGCCAAATAAGAGATTTGCATCCTGCTAAATATCCAAGTTCTAATGGTTGAAGAAGATTTCTATTACGAGCAGTGAAGAGTGTGAAGGAGGAAGACCGAAAAGTATTAAAGCATTATGAGATTTGAAGGTGAGTTTCAGGAAGAGAATTTAGGACCTTTAAAAATTAGTTGGGGATAAAAGCCCTAATAAAAAAAATAGATCCACAGATTTATGTAGGCACTTAATTTTATGAAGTGTTCAAGAAATTTAAATATGCATGTTTATATATACAAATATGTACTCATATATAGTTGCTTTGCATAGAAAGCCTATCAACACCTACAACAACATTGTATTTAATATTCATTGTATTTATATTTTTAGTGGTTTGTTTCATCAGAAACATGAAAAATTGAATACTTGTATAATAAACTGAGTTTTAAATCTTCTTTCAACTTAGAGCAAAGTTAGAAAAGGCTTATGGCACCTCATTTTATCTTTTGCTATACATATAAGGATCAGATCCACAGCCTTTCCCACTAACATTTTTCCTTCTCCCCATTTTAAATCCCTAGCCCACATCAACACTATTCTCTCTCAAGCAGCTTCTTAAGCCAAGAGATTTGACCATTGGGAATACTAGTATATTTATGATGTTTTCCATGGCTATAACTTCAGCCACCTTGAAAAGCAAAGCTACAGCATACCACCAAGCCTCTGCTTCTTCTTGACATCTAAAAGGAAATCTACGTGCACGGTCTGTGATCTAAATGGGATTTTTTTTTCTCTTTCTCCTATTTTTGCAATGCATTTAATTTACTTTCTTGTATATATGCAAAAGCACACTTCGGTCATCGATAAACAGGTTTGTAGTGTTTGTTTATAGCAAAAAGGACATTTATCTAACAAATACTCTTTGTTTTCTAATGCTGAAAAAAGCCTCCATTCTAATGTTTGCTGAAATACACTTTGGGATTTAAAAAAAATTTAATCATCTAGTTAGGCTTTCTCTTTTCAGTATAATATAATAATGTGCTTAAAAACCTTCCTGAATGGGATATACGTACCTGAGGGGAACAGAAGGTCTCTAAAACTAAATCTCTGCGGTAGTGTTTTTGACTACTTTGGCATACGAAAGGCTAACCTTCCTCTAGTTCTTATTCTGCCAGGCCTCTCTTAGTGTATGTGAATCATTAGACAGTAGGCAGCAGGATATATAGATATATTTATTTAGGGAGCTGAATGTCAAGGAGGCTCCCTGCTCTTAACAGCTGATGATTTTACAAGTCAGACACTTTCCTTGTGCTGTCACTCAAGTTTGGGTTTCACACAAGATATTGTCTTAGCACTTGCAGTCTTGGCAGGCAGGCTGTGCACTCTCTTCTTCCTCTTCTGCTGATGTGCTTTCAGCCTATTGATCTGTGGAAGGGAGAGGCTATCAGAGGGAAATCCTCATCTTCAGAGCTGCAGTCACTAACTTCTCCAGACACCTCTACTGCCTCTTCTTCATCTATGTTCATGTACTCGTGGTAGCCCATGAAGTACTGGTTGGTGTTGTGGGGTGTGCACGTCCCTGGCAGCCAGTACCCTGCCAGGTTCCTGGGCCAGAGGAGCATCCTTGCCTCTCGCCACACTGCTGCTGACAAATGTGAGGTTGTGATCCAGTAGTGCTTCTTTGCATTCCAGAGCGCTTCTCTCTTGTGATCACTGCCACTCTGCTCACCTGCCTGGTCTTGGTGGAGGGGCTCAGTGCATTGTAGTGCTTGTTGCTCCCAATTCCTGCTGCAGTTGTGACCCTGCCAATGTGCCTCCTGGGCTGCTTCTGCTGCGGCCCATGCACAGGACCACTGTGCTGGCTACGCTGTCTCTCACAGCCATTTGAGGAAGATTCTCAGGGGTCCTGCTCCATGAGGTCCTTCTCTTCTTCTGTTGCCCTTGCTGATCGTCTCCATTAATGTACCTCCTGCACCTGTGCTTCCATTCCTGCTGTTGTCTCCCTCCTCAGCCAGCCCTGCTGCTGCACAGGAGCACAATGAGTGCGTCTTTTGCCTGTACTTGCTGGCACTGCCCTGGTCTCCTGTGCCTGTCCTCGCTGTGCTTTCTTGCTCTGTCCAGCAGTGACCACAGCCAGCAGCATGGCACGGCTGGGGGAGCTGTGTTGGGGTTGTTTTCCCCTCCAGCTGAGGCTCGGCCCTGCAGCCATGGCCCCGTGGCGGGTGTTTTCCTGCAGGCCTGGGAAGGAGCCTTGTACCTCTCCCCCTCCATGCTGACACCCCGCCGTCCTGCAGGGCTCTTTGTGCGGGCTCTCTGTGGCAGGCTGCCTTGCTGCCCTGCCTGGAGGAGCCGGGTGCTCGGCGGTGACATGGAGCTGGTGACAAGGGCACAGTCCATCGGTGTGCAGGGGCTCCTCCCGTGCGGGCCCGGCGGGGCCAGGCCAGGCCTCGCAGAAACAAACCCCATCTCCGGCCCCGATCCCATCGCCAGCCCGGGCTGTGCGCTCCGAGCGCCTCGTGGGACTGAGGGACACATGTCCTGGGCTCCTGGTGATTAAGGGTGTGGAGGCACCAAGAGCTGGCTCAGAAAGTCGGCACCTTCAAAAAGCCTTTCTCGCCCTCCTGACTCAAAATCCTGCGTCCAACCCTTTATGTCAGCTGTTGAAATGAATTCTTACTTTTTCAGTGTGGAAGGTGGAAAGATAGATAGCAGGCTTATCTCAAGATTAATTTTCTATACACAGTATATTTACATAACACTAGGTACTATTTGTAGCATCTCTCTCATTGGCTTTTTGTGATATGGAATAAAAACTAATAAATTACAGAATCACAGAATGGTTTGGCCTGGAAGGGATCTTAAAGATCATCTAGTTCCAACCTCCCTGCCATGGGCAGACACATCTTCCACTAGACCAGGCTTCTCAAAAGCCACAACCTGGCTTTGAACACTGCCAGGATGGGACTAAATAAAACAAAAACTATATTTTTTTAGGTGTGTCTATTATGGTGAGAGAAAAAAGCTTTATAGATTCTTCAACAGCAAGGTTGAAGAAAAGAGTATCCTCATTCACAGCACACAAAGACAAGGATGGGATTTTTGGGGCTGTGTTTCTCTTTGGAAGTTTGCACATTTTGAATTGCTGGGAATAGGTGGGTATTTATTGTTTTAGGCTCCATGTCCATCTGCTGACACTGTCAGACCAGGCTTATGGGTTCATAGTAAGTGATGCATATCCACATTTAGACCAGAAACTGGGTTTATCTTTTACTGAGGTATCATCAAGGATGCTGAATTTTTGTCCTTAATGATTAGAGCATCTAGATAGTATCATGCCCTGCAACATAAATTGTTCTCATGGCTTTTATAGTCTACTTATTTAAATGCAAAATATGAAAACTATTAGAATTTAAAAAAAATATAAAATACTTGTTTGTAATATGCTATACAAAAAAGGGATTTTCCTCTTTATTTTTAAAAAATTGTCTAGGTTGGTTAAAAAACCCCAAATACCAAAGCTAACCAAACAACCCCCTCGACAAAAACAACAACAAAAAATTCACATAATCTTCCTTTGTTTTTGTCATCAAAGAGTTTTCCATTCCTTCAGTCTTCATTAACAATGAAAAAAATGTGCATAGGGTCAAGTTTACTAAACAAGTAAAGCCAAGTCTCATCTACCCTTGGTGTCGGGCTGTAGTATGATTTCAAGTGTCACTATTTATCAACACACGATGGCAGTAGCAGTCCATGAAATGATTAGCTGACATTGTACATTAGTGAAACAAAATCTGCCTTAGGCCTTTTTTTCTAGAGATAGCTCTAGTCTTTGCTTATGAATATTGACAGTTCTGAGCAAAAAAAAAAAAAGAAAAGTGGAATGTTCACAGTCTTTTCTTAATCAAGTTGACCCTGGTTGTTATCCCAAGTACAGTTTGTGATCCCAAACTCCATCTAAGAAGTGGCAGATTGGTGCTTTCATTAACCACAATGACTGTTTGGAGTTTTCTGACTTATAATGTTAACTATAGCAGGTTCTGTAGTAATTCTTTATCTCCTGGTCATATCATAGCATTTTGGGCATATTCTCAAACCAGAGATTTCTCTAGCAGCCCATTTTGCTAATAATGTTCTCTTACCTGTGATCAGTTTTGAGTGATGTATCAAAGGTGCTTACTGGAGAGCCATATTGACTAAGAAAATACAGCTTCTTTTAAACTGCATTGCCACTTCATTCTCATTGCATCAAGGAAAAGTCTTTTAGAAATGTTGCTTAATCCTCAAAATTATGAATTTGATTTAATGCCATTACTTATCTCCTTGTTGAACCCTGATACCTTCAGCCTTTCTGCAGAACACGTCTTCAAGGATTTACTTTCAGGTGAGATCTCTACTAGAAACTAGACATTTAACATCAACTCCCTGTAACTTAAAGTAATTACATGGTTCAGATTCTCGTGGGTCTCCCAAGTCAAGGAATATTTGTACTGGTCAATGGATTATGCTGCTGAGGTAACCCTGTGTGCTTCCAGCTCCAGAACACAGCAGCAGAAATATCTGCATCACTCCAAAAAGCCCAAGTTAACAGGATTTGCCAAGAAGATCTCAAGGGTTTCAAAGACCTTATGTTCTCCCAGCACTATTCACTTCCCCAGGCTAAGAAATTATTTACAAGTTCTTAATTTCTCCTGTGATAGTCCTTGCAGACATTCTTAAAAAGATGTCAAGCACATATCTGCTGTGCTTGATAAATGATATGAAATATATATTAATAAAATAAATATAAAATATATTTAATAAAATACATGACATGTAATAGCAATATTTTATTTTGAAATCAGCACTAGTTTTACTTTTGTGATTCACTAACAGGAGCTTTTCTAAGAACTTTGTCTTTCCAGCAGAGGCCAAGTGGCAGAAACTAACCCTGAAGAGACAGGGTTCTGTTCATTTCCATGACTTTGGTATGTCTGGACAGGAATGGTAGAAAGCTGTAGCAGATTGGCCCATACATGATTCAAACAAATAACCTTGGCATTGTTGCTGCTGCTAACCTTTGAACTGTTATCTGAAGTGGGAAGAGCAGCAACTGTATTACCTCTGATAACACTCTAATTTGGTAAGGAAAGGTACACACACACACACATAAAAAGAAAAATATATGCACAAAACCTGTGAACTCCCTGGCTAGATTTACACAACTGAATAAGGTCTGCACCAGATTAGTTGATCACTGTTGACCACTACACAAGAGAAGAAGCTCTGGTCTGTGATTTTGGAGGTTTCTTCCAAGGGAAAGTTTAGAAATTATATTCCATTTAGAATTTCTTGACTTCTGGAGCACAATAATTGTTTTTCATTTCCAGTATACCCTTTTCTCACTGTCCTTGATCCGAGATTATCTGGCAAAACAGTCTTGGTATTGCATGTTTGCATTATAGGATATGCTTGGGGACCAGACATCTGTATTCCTTTGTATAATTGAAGTGCACCATACTCTTCATGATTAGCAAGGTTTCTCTCTCCAAACAGAAATGCATCTTCCCTGAAACAAATGCTTTATAGGCAGCAAATCCATCCCCATGGCGTGGAGCTTGACCTCTGTATAAGAACTCAGATGCTGATTCAACATATTGCAACAACTGTGGAAGAGGCTTCAGTGCTCTCCCTCACCCCCCCCCTCAAACACTGAATTTTGTTCTCAGAGCACATGGGTTCTGCTGGGAACATGACGAGTTGGTGATGGCATGAGAGGTTGCATGTGGATGGAAAAGAAAAGCTAGAATTTCTTGAAAATAAAACTAAATGCAGCTAAGATCTAAGACTTTTGGAATTTTGCTCCTCTCCCTCTGCCTTTCAGAAAGACAGGAGAGAACAAGAATTATCTGTCTCTGTTCTCAACACTGTTTACTTCTTCTCTTGCTTCATCATATCACTCCATATCCTGTCCTTACCTCACCTCACCTCCTTCCTTCCAGCTCAAACCATGCTGACTTTAGTCTGTCTGGTGTTCTGTGTGTGTTCACTTCTAGACAATGGCAGTGAGGGTGAAGAGTGAGGTCTCTGTGAACAGTTTCCATCATCTGGCCTAACAGAAATTTATCGTTTACATTTTAAATGAGCAAATATATTCAGCTAGATGAAAGGGAACTTAGATATTGAACAAATACCAGATTGTCTGGGATGATTTGTTATGTTTAAGGGGATTTTTTTTCCCCAAAGCCTTTCATTAAGTCTTTTTTTCACTGAAAATGTGCAGGTGTTATTTGTTGCTTGTCACCATGGCACAGAATGAGCAGGAACCTATATTGTATCTAGTGGATCTTTCCTGGGGGCCTTCTCTCTAGAAAAATGTCTTAAACCTCCTCCACTAAAGGAGAAGAGTTATTCAAACTATCCCAAGAGGAAATTTTCTAATCTTTAACTGTAAAGCCTCTTAAACAGTAAAGCAGAGATGTTTTTGTGAATCGAGCAATCGGAAATTGAGCTCCACAAGGTGGTCTCTGAATCCTTGTCCTTAGTGTATTGAACTGAAAAATTTTGTGTGTGTAAATATGACAAAGGGAGGGTTTTTTTTTTTTCATTTTCTATGCAGAATAAAATCTAGTATTTCTCAAATAGGCTATGCTATGTGAGATTTTTATTACCATATAATCTGTCAGGCAAGTTTATCAAAGGTACAGAAAATATCTTTGGGTCTCATCAGCATTACAAAGATAAATTATTGCAAAAAATAGATAGATTATAGAAAGGTAATCTAATACTTGAGATTTGAGCTCTATATTTCATTTTTGATTCAATGAAAGATTCTGTTTTCTGAAGAAAACATGTTTTGCTAGTACTTTTCCAAAATGAAGCGACCTTTAAGGAAAGAAGTAGAAAAATGGATATATCTCTGAGAGAATAATATTTGATTAAAATGAAGTCAAATAAATAATTGTGTACACATATTTTATTTTTATTTCTTTATTTACCATGTAATAGTTAGACTTTAATACACAAAATTATTTAAATTTAGAATTCATACATTAGATCTGAACAATTCAGCAAAAAAATTGGTATTTGTATTGTTTTTGTAGTAAAGTATTTTTCTTGATACTGCTAAATAACTTGCAGTTGGGTAGATAATGGATTTGTCTTGTAGTATTTCATAATCTTCTCCATATCTCAGTAATCAATTCCAATATTAAGAGAAATATTTCCCAAATCAATGATATTTGTAAAAATTCATCTAGGTTAATGTAGCAGTGAGTTAATGATTTGTCTTTAGAGATTCTTAGAGCATATGACAGTCTTGGCTGCTGTCAAAGCTTAGATGAGGTTACCAACTGGCAAACGGGGCAGACACATGTATGCATAAGGTGTTTTGCTCAGGTTAATGGGATTTCCATCCAGTCTGATGTCTTCAAGAGCCCTACGCACATAAGTAAAATCTCTCATTTTGCAGAAAGTGTCTTCATGCATCTCTTGAATGTTGTTGTTCTAAAAGAAAAGAAACAAACAAACAAAAAACGTTATCAGAATAGTTACCTGAAAGTAAGTTTTCACTCTGAAACTCCATTTATGGATGTATTTTCAGTGCCTAGAGAGATACTTGCTTGAACTCAAGGGCCCAGATTGTGGTGGCAAGTCGTCAACAGAGCAGTGTTCCAAGCAGAGGAAAATTTCTTGGCTAGTGCACAGCTTTAAAACTAAGTAATTCAAACCATGTAGCAGAGACAAGCTTTGAAGGAGGGGCCTGGTAGAAGTATAGATCATTTTCATTTGCAGATTATAGCGAAGAGCCATATTAAGACAAATTTGATCTATGACAGGTCAGTCCAAAAATCGTAGAAACATAATTATCATCCTGACATCTTAATATGCATCAACCTGCAAATGTACAACTCTGTAATTTGATCTGTGACAATTTCTTTCCCCCAGCCCTCTCTCATTAGTTTAACTCACATCCGTATATGTACTGGGAAAATTGAATGCTTTTGGTTTTATTCCTTTGATTTAAATTGCTCTTACATGCCTTATATTCACTGAGTTTCCATTCTAGAAGGGAACCATTCTCAACAATGAATTGCTGGAATACAGCATTGTCAGGAAACTGGTACTAAAAAGTTCACCACCTAAAATGAGAGCTGTCTGAAAATTCTTCCCTTCTCCATTCCTTTTCTAGTCAAAAATTGGTGTGGAAAAAGTGCAGCTCAATAACTTTCTTTTGTAGCACATAGTACTGAATATTTAATTTACAGGCACAAACAAGTGAAAAAAAAGTTGGCTAGCAGTCAGAGAGCTTCAGTAAATTTACTTACTGAAAGATCGAGTCTAATGATGTGAGGTACATTACATTGCTTACTGAAGGGATTTTTCTGTATGATGTAATTGCAGTGATTACAGACTTTCAAAGAAGTAAAATTTAGCTCAGCTAAGCATTAATTTTAAGAATTTGTAATACAATATTTTTCAAAAATCAAATTCTAGAATTACTATTATTGCAGTTTCTTTCTGAATTTTTCCTTTTAACCTCCTCCAGCTCTGCTTCTTTACCTTTATCTCCTCTTGTACCAATTTACAATTTTATCAGATGTTTTTATGTGTTTGAAAGTCTGCAATCACTAGTTAATTTTATGTTTTTCATAGCTTGTTTAGTCAAGTAAGAACACTTTTGGATAAACAGAAGAAACACTACAAGACAAATGTTTGCCCTTCACAGTTGTGCATATTGTTTGAGCACAATATAAGGAGCCATTTCTTTTGTAGCCTACCTGAAGATGAAGAGCTTGGAGGCTTTCAGGGAGTGGCAATGGAATGTGATCCAAGTTATTGTCAGTGATATAAAGATGCTGCAGTTCATCCATATTCTAAAGGAAGATGCAGAAAAGCAGGGGTAAATGACAGATATATTTGAAAATCTCTGGCAGGTATGTTTGAAATCTGTCACTGTAATAAACGGCACTAGATAGCAAAACATTTTGTTTCATCGTGATATAGTGAAAAGACAGAAATTCAAAGACAGTAATGAACTCTGATTTGCATAGGCTGAGAATGTTGCTGATAAGGGTAAGGTGTTCAGATTAAAATGAAAGGGAAAAATGTTTTTCAAATATCTACAGAATTATTAAAGATGTAATTTTAATGATATTGTTTCCTTTCTTTTGTGACAAGGCTACTCAATTTTGCAGAAATGTATTTTATTAAAGCAAATTATAACTGTACAAGAAACGCCTGAGTTAAAAAAAAATTCTCATTCCATTTCAAAAGGCAGATAATTTTCTCCCTTGTCTTGTTGGAGGAATGACTGGTTAGGCTGTTCACAGTGGCCTTTGGAAGGTCACAGGGATCAGGAGAAGTGCCTGAGGACTGGAGGTAAGCCAGTGTCATCCCTATCTACAAAAAGGACAAGGAGGATCTAGGAAACTACCATCCAGTCATCTTCACCTTAATCCCTGGAAAAGTGATGGATCCTGGCTACTTTCTGAAATGAAACAACTACCAGAATGGATGAGAGGAGAACACAGAATATTTTCTACCCTGACTTCAGCAAGGCTTTCAGTGCTTTCTCTCACGGTGTACTCTTAGCAACCTCAGGAAGTGTAGACTGGAAGAGTGGAGAGTGAGGTGGATTGAAAACTGATGGAACGAGAGATCCCAGAAGGACATAATCAATGGCACAGTCTAGTGGGAGGTCTGCTGCTACTAATGCTGTCCCTCAAGGTTCAGTGCTGGGCCCAGTATTGTTTAACATGTTCATCAATGACTTGGGTGGAGGGACAGATGCCTCCCCAGCACGTTCCCTGATGACACAAATCTGGGAGGAGTGGCCAATACCCCTAAGTGCTGTGCAGCCCTCCAGACGGACCCCAAAGGCTGAAGAGATGGGCCAAGAACCATCTGAAATTCAACAAAGGCAAATCCAGGGTCCTGTGCCTGGTAAAAAATAACCCCACACATCAGTAATGGCTGGGGACTGATCTGCTGAACAACAGGTCTGCAGAGAAGAACCTGGGGGTCTTGGTGGACAGCAATCAGTCCATGAGCCACCAGTGCTTTTTTGGCCAAGAAGGCCAATGGAGTCCTGGGGTATATTAGGAAGAGCATTGTCAGCAGGTCAAGGGGATGTGATCCTGCCTCTCTCCTTAGCCCTGGTGAGGAGGCACAACTGGAGTGCTGTGTCCAGTTCTGGGCTCCTCAGGATGAGAGACAGAGAGCTCCTTGAGCAGGTCCATTTGAGGGCTACAGAGAAGATTAGGGGGGCTGGAGTATCCCTCTTATGAGAATAGGCTACACTTCCAACCACATCCTCTGGAGAGAGGAAGAGAAGATTTTCCCATCACAGCCAAACTTACTTTAAATGCCTCATTTGGTATCCCTCTGTGACCAAGCCTGTTCTTACTAACATCAATGAACCTTAAGGTAGATGGTAACTCAGGGAGTTGCCTTATCCTATTGTCACGAAGCACCAGCTCCTGGAGTTGGGGCAGTCTTCGGAAGGCATCCTTGTGGATATCTGATATGAAGTTTGCAGTCAAGTCAATCCTCTTTAAATGGTCTGGCAGAGAAATAAGATACAACAGACTTATAAGAGTGTATTTCCTGAAATTTAAAAAAAAAACTGCCTGTGTCGTTCTTTATGCATCTTTCAGTGAAAGATTTCAAAGTTGTGTTTTAAGATTTCTGTGTGTTTTGGGAATCTTATAAATTATTACCTTTTGGAGAAATGACACTTAAAGGGAAATAAACATATTTTCTGCTACCTTCTTCCACATTTCTTTATTTCAACGCTTTTCTATATGTAAGAAATTTGATATATTGACTTCCTTATAAAATACACTCAAGCAATTTTTCCAATTAAATTAACCTCTAAAATTAAATTGAATATTTGGGGGGTTTCATTACTTTCCTAAAGATGGTTGCAAGTAACAGCAAAAAGATCAGTATTCATTGTTATTTATAAAAATTCAAAAGTTTGACAGAGAATCTGCAGCTATTGTAAAGCTAATTTATGCTCCAAAGTAGCCAAATACATGTGCATTTATGAGTAAAATTTACCATAATCAAATATTATATAAAATATATCACTATATTTTTGGTTAACATGAGCCAAAAATAATCAAAATTAAAGCTGACTTCAATAATACTGCTATCCTTACTTAAGTTAGCAAAGTCATTTCTGCTGATCTTCTTGATTCTGTTATAGCGTGAATAGAAATACGTGGTTTTCTTAGGCAATGGTGGAACAGCATCAAGCTCACGATCATCACAGTAGACTGTGGTCCCTAGGCATGTACACAAAAGGCAAGTGGGAAGACCTATCAAGGAATTTAAAAGAAAAAAACTTTGTTAGAAAGGACAAGCATAAAAATCATAAATAAATTACAACAATGAAATGCTTACATAAGCACCTAACGATCAGACTTTGCCTATGGTAGAGTTCACTTCCCCTTCTGCTTTGATCACCAAATCATATAATTGCAACAGTAAAGTGATTAAATTATTTTAAAAATTAATTTAGTTTTTCTCCCTGTGCTTAGAACAATTAACTTGTTCTAACAGATTGTTTCTCAGACTATAACAGAATATTTGGTGACAACAACCAGCCAGAAGTTGATTTCCCCTTAAGCTAGCAGGTGTGTACTTCCATCTAGATGGAGGAATAATAACTGACAAATGATATTTTCTACTCAATTTGTCTCTCTGTCACTCTCTTTCCTCCAGCTCCCTTTTTATATTTCTTTTTACCTCTCTCTCTCCCTCACAATTACTATTAAACAAATTCTATCCTATTGACTTCGGCATATGGTCTCATTTGCACCTTAATTCAGGCAGAGCATCCCCCCAACAATTTTAATAACCAGATTGTAACACTTGTGACATTGACATTTTGATACCTCTTTTTCTTGCATATGAGTATAAATCAGCATATCTGTTTATCAGTTTTTAATCCCATAGAAATACTCTTGTGTTTCATGTTTTCCTTCTTGTAGCAGATAGGGTTGTTTGTTCTTGTTACTTATAAAATAATAGGATAATTCAGGAATATGAAAATCTTTTTATTGCAGATTAGCTTTTCATCTAGATAAGATGTGGCTGCATGTGAGATGTGACTTCTTAATTTGCCCTAATTGCCTGTAGGTTATTTAGGTGCCTTTTGAGGCAAGATTAATGAATCAGTAACCAGAGTACTCTTTTATTTTTATGTGATTATCTCTATTTGGACATCCAGCAGTACAATTTTTGGAGAGATAAGGATATTTTCATGCTTTCCCTAACTTTTTCCACAGACAGATTAAATTGGCTGGAGAGAGGAGGTCCGACAGAAAAAAAATATTCACACCTGGAACTATTCCAGCAAATCTAAATCTAAATGAATATGGAATTAAGGATGGCTGATATTTTTTCATAACATTGCAATATAGTACCACAGTATGGAGAAAGGGTTTCACCCTGTCCTCTTTTTTATCTTGGATGAGTGGTATTTTTCACCTGCATCTGGTAGACAGTGAAAAAAAAAGAAGGTAGGGAAGGATTCAAAATATATCAAGAAAAATGAGCTTGGTTTAATGTTACTGAGCCTTGTAGTCTTCTATTCAGTACCAGGCCAACAGCAGCAACATCTGACAGGAAAATATGTTGCTAAAAACAGGAAGACAGAAGCGAAATCTGATTTGATATATTACTCTCTTGAGTATCTCTTTAATTGATGCAATATTTGATCTGCATTCAGTACCCAAAAATGTTGACAGATACAGAATTCATCATATATAGTACTTGCAGGACATATTGTAATTGAAAAAAAAAAAAAAAAAGGTGGGTCTTTATTTTTTCTTTTTTTCTGGAATTTCTTGGGAAGTTCTCATCCCATTTTTATTTGTTTTGACATATATATTTTTGCCTGGTCAAGAACACTTGTAGTATGTACCAAAATAAGACTATGAATTATTAACTTCACTGAATACACAGTTTTGAAAGCAAGAACTCTGAGGTCTACATTTGGGGTATTTGGGGTTTTTTTTTCCATTTCATTTTTCTTCTATGGCATTCAGCTGTATTGTTTGGCATAGTAAAAAGTAGGATTTTCCTAATACTGTGTATTGATGACAATACAACACCAAGATCCCTCACAGCAATGGGTAACTCTAGTGAGCTTTACCTACTATAATTTAAAGAAGCTTCTGACAAATGCCAAAAATTAACATTGCAAAATTTGTGTGGGAGATGGACAGATTTTGTTTTGCAATTTTAATTCCCCTGCAAGATTTATAGTTCTTATTTCACCATAAATAGTCCGAAGAACTGAAAATCATCTTCACTAAAAAGTTCTAAGTAAAAAGATCTCTCTTGCCTTAAGTTTTTCAGTTTATAGTTTTCCTGGTCAAAAATTCTTCAACATTTTAATTATACTTTGTATGAATACATTTTAAAAAACATGTAGCAAATCATTATAAGTAAAGACAGTTGATAATGATATAGAAATCTAAGACAGAAAAACAAGTTCTGATAGCATTGCCAACCTTCAGCAAATTTTCAAGTTGTAAATCTCCACTGGCACAGTTGTTTCCATAGTGAAATATATGGAAAACTTTGACTAGGCACCATCTGACTTTGAAGGTTTCAAGATAGGCATGTTGTATCTTTCTTCAGTAAAAGAAATGCAGAAATTATGCACTTCATTTTCAGTAAAAAAGAAAATAAAATGGGCTTGCTCAAAATCAGAGCTACACACAAGAAATATTCTCTTTCCTACTAACCATCTTGAGTCTGGGGTCCAAGAACCCCTGACCCTTGTGCTGAAGAGCCATCAATTAATTTTGGAGTAGATGCTTCATCCTCAGTTTCTTCTGTCAATGGTGCAGAAGAATAACTCTCTTGAATTACAGAAGATAGTTCTGTCCCAAAATCTGTCTAGAGAAAATTAAAAGGAAATGTTATTGCTTCTTCCCTTGGAAGCTGTTTCTCTTCCAGTAATTCATAGTCCCCTGCTAGAGGTCACATATTTTCTGACCTTTAGTGCCTAAGGTGCGTTTTATCCAGGAGCTATAATGAATTCTGATATATAAACAATTCATGAAAAGCCAGCATACTTGTTTACTTTTTATCTCAGTATTTTGAATGTTTTTTATGCACATATGCATATACTTCATTACTGAGAATATATACTAGCAAAATTATTTTTCTATATTTATTTAAAAATAAATTAGATTTGTGATCAAAATTGATAAACTCTGTGTGAAAAATTAAAATTTGCTGTGAAATATCAAAGAGGTGTAAGTAATTTACCATAAAATTGTATACTGTAGCATCATAAATCCAAATACAATATAGCTGACTTGGCTTAGAACACTAACATAAAAATATAAAAGAATTACTAAATAATTTTGAACATGACTTAAAAATATTACTAAATAATTCTGAACTCTGACTTCACATGTAACTTTCTAATATGTTAAAGACTGGTTAACTTCATTCATTAGTAGCTGTACTATGTAGTATGAAACAAATTGAGATTGATAAAAATACTGGATAAAACTTTGGGTTTAAAACATTTATAAAATTTTGAAGATCCTCGTGGGGAACTAGAAAACTTAATTTTTTGTCTTTCACTCAATATAATTATTCAAAGCAGTAAATTCTGTCAGGTTGACTTTAACTCTAAAAATGCATTATATTGATTTAACTATGTGATAATTCAGGATAAAAATTAAGGTGTAGCAATTTTCTTGTATCACCTGGCCTCTCATAAAGAGTATTGTAAGGCTTGTTGCAGAGGGTTCTATGTTAGCAAAGAGGCAGAGTTGTTTTCTGTAATCGCCCAGACATAGTTGTGTGATCTTTGCAAGTTACTTTCACACTGTATCTTCATTTCCCCATATAATTAATAATTAATAATAATATTGTTAGCTGAGCCAGAGCTCCTTTTGGAAGTGCACTCTTTGTTCTTTAAATCCAAACCAATTAATTAATGTTGTTGTAAGGTTTTGCACATCTGAGGTGCTGTTGAAAAGGTAGGTAATGCATTTAACCCTGCGGGTGCTGCACCCCTGTGCAGCAGTCAGAACTCGTCTCTTTCTAAGGCACAGCCGAATTTAGGAATTTTGTTACAGTTTCATTATTTCAAGTGCAAAGGCACCAAAGCCCAAAATTCTGCATCAGTTTTCATCCACTGCAGCTTTCTAGCACAGCTTCACCACAAAACTATTGAATCCTGAGTCTTTCACCTGACCAACAATCTCCTTTTTAGAGACCATCCCACAGCTACTGCTTTCTTTGCTTGGGTTGGAAGAACCAGTTGTTCAAATCAATCACAGAAGTGTTCATAAATTCTAATTGTAAAAAACAGGAAAAAAGTAATTACATCCAGATTGGCCAAATAGAATTTTTAAAAATTGATTTTGTATGTACACTAAAAAAGTTTAAGGAACTAAAACTTCTGACATCTGGATTTCAAGCACAGGTAGGGCTTTGCTGTATTTGATCCTTATTTGAATCTCTTTGTATATGTACATGTATTTCATGTGTTACCAGCAGCTCAAGGGATGCAATTCTGTCCTTTTGTTCTGTTCTTGTGAGACACCACCTGCAGTACTGCATCCAGCTCTGGAGTCACCAACACAGGTAGGACATCAGCTTGTGAGAGCAAGTCCAGAGGAAGGCCAAGAATAGGCAGACAGGCTGAGAGAGTTGGGGGTTGTTCAACCCAGAAAAAAGAAGGCTCTGGGAAGTCCTTATAGAAGCTTTACAGTACCTAACAGGGACCTACAAGAAAGCTGGTGAGAGATTTTTTAGAAGGACATGTAGTGATAGGACAAGGGGGAATGGC
This sequence comes from Sitta europaea, assembly GCA_013400255.1. Taxonomy (NCBI): domain Eukaryota; kingdom Metazoa; phylum Chordata; class Aves; order Passeriformes; family Sittidae; genus Sitta; species Sitta europaea. The sequence goes on from VXBS01010419.1 coordinate 130,417, forward strand.
TTGAAGGTGAAACTTTTATTTGTTATTAAATTCTTTACTGTGAGGGTGCTGAGGTATTGGAAATGGTTGCCCAGAGAAGTTATGGGTTCCCTTGCTCAAGGCAAGGTTGGATGGGGCTTTGAGCAACCTGAGCTTGTTGAAAGTTTCCCTGCCCATGGAAGGGGGGTTGGAAGTAAATCTTGGTCTGTCCCAAACCAAAAGATTCTATGATTCTATGAACTGTGAAAATTTTGGAAAAAACCACTTTACATCTCATAAGAGACTATCTTGCAGCATAGCTATATATCATTACAAGCAGTATTAAACATAACAGTCCTGGATTGCCCTAGAACATTTAAATAACTACCTAAAATCTAATTTTTTGTACACAAATAATTGGTTTAGGTTATATAATGACAATAGGTTCAAATATTTTATATCAATTAGTTTCACTGAAGACAGAGAACATGAAAGCAGTAAAAAACCAGTAAACACTCTGAATCACACAGCTCTGCTCTCAACTAACATTTTAGGTTTTCTGTGTATTCTTTAGTTGCGTTCTACTAAGCCACAGATACTATTCCTCATTAGAGTTCATGGATAAAAATGCCCTAATACAGTTACCAAGGTCATAACCTCACAAAGTTCAAGGTAATCAAATGAGCAAGATGACTTTCAGCGGAACTGAGTAACTTGAGTCGATGTAAGTTAAGAGTAAGGCTGTACCTTGTCAGTTTGTGCTGACAAGTACACAGTGTTACCATCTGCAGCACTGACAGTAGACAGCTTAACCAGGAATGGACTTGGGGACAAATCAAAAGAAGGCTTTGGGAACAAAGGAAATGGGACAGCTGTTCTCCGAATGGAGGAAGCCTAGAGGGAGAGATACATTCCAGACTTTTATTGACCCAGGTTAGTACTGCACTAAAATTCTTGCACATGTTGTCTACTTCTTCACCATATTTGTGGAAATCAAATGAGAATCCCTCTTCTGAACTTTGGACTAAAATCCAGAGATTTTAAGATTCGTTAATATCTTTTTTTATATGCAACTTTTGTTCTAGTGAAAGTAATATTCTGGACAAGAGTATTTTCGAGACAGATTTTGTAAATAGGCTTCAGAACAAAAATAATTTTCCTTTCACTTGTTACAGGATTTGGGTCATCTGCACTGACTGCTACCTCTCTGCACATTTGGACCATACTTTATGGAACTTGCTGTCTCAGGATTTGTGATTTACTTTATGCTTTCTGAGGGTTCTTAGTTGATTAGTCACTGTAGCTGTTGGGCAGCAAAGTGGAGGTGTTAACCTCTAGTGCTTCCATTTCTCCACTCTTATCTCTTTCTTACTGTAGGATGTTACCTAGATTAGTTGATGCACATTTAAACTCTCCCAGCAGTTTCCCTGTAAATATACTAAGTCTGGGGTTTTGGGAAACTGTTCCAAGTAGTGTTATTTATTCAGTCTCCTGCAGTTGAGTGCCATAAGAAAATAATAATTATTGACGTCAACTTAATGATGTTGCAATTTTTATACTTGTAACAGAGTAGGAGTTCACTGATACATGTGTTTTACACACCAGACCCAGAGTATGAGCAGTATTTTCTTGCTGTACATATCTTGGACTTGAACCAGTGACCTAAAGGTAAAAGTCTGTCTCCCATTATTGGTCATCTGATCCGTGCAGTTTTCTATCCTTTACAAGTTTGATAAATCATGCAAGATTGTAACAAGACAAAGATATTTCTTGGACTATATACTGTAGAGAATAATCCCTCATCTTCCAGATGTTTGTTTCATTTTGGCAACTGGACTTTAAAAAAAAAAATTGAAACATAAATGATTGTATATCACTTAATGGCATTATTTTCCATAAAGTTTTTTGGAGGGAGGAGGGAGTCTGGAATTAGGCAGGGAGTGGACTTGCATTTCATTTGCTACTTTAAGAAATATTCTTTGTGAAAAACCATAAGGCAGGAAAAGCATTGTAGAGAAATACAGTAAAGTATGTTTCTCTTTGCCAATAGCTACAAGTTTTCAAATAATAATCTGCCTTCTAAGATAGTTTATTAAAACTACATGGCATAAGAAAAAACCTGAAGGGGCATTGCATCGTCTATCTTTAGACATCTTTGTGGTTAATAGTTACCCTATTTTGGAATAAATCAAGAGATTTAGACAATACCAGTGCAGATTAGTCCCAGAGCATACCAAAGGACAGTGATATCTTTCCTAGGATTGCATGGAGTACCTACTTTTTTCCCTTATTTTATATTTATTCAATGTGACTCCATTTTCTAAGGAAAGTTCTTAGTGTGCCTGGCCAATTCAGAGGCATTTTCAGATGAGGAAGGTAACAAAAGTCAAGAATGCAGAAATCAGAACACATCAGTAAGTGATAAAATGCAATTGGTAAAATCCAACTTTCAACTTGCCATCCGTTGGCTGGGCATTTAGTTTATATTAACATTGCTTCACAGTCAGTGAATGAGACAAAACTTCTGAAAAGCAGCTCCAGACACAGGCTACAGAAATTCCTTTTAGGGTGGGCTCTTTAGGCATCTGTATCTCACCATTGACAGTAAAGGAGGGGAAACAAACAAAAGACTAGGAGACGCTCAGGACTTTATTTTATGTGTCTTTTTTATGTGTCCATTTTATGTCTCCCTCTTTTAGAATCAAAGTATTACATGTGATAGGTTTAAATCCACAGAGAATCTGAAGTGTGTACTGTTCCATTGTTTCTTTAAGTGCAAAAAATGTGTTTAATACACAAGTAAAAATTCAAATCTTAGAAAGAGGCATTTTGACCATGGAGGGACAGTTGTTCCACACACTGACACATCAAAAGGAACTGTTTTTTTCCCATAGCTGTTCTGAAACTACCAAAGGCTTACAAGAAAATGTCTAATTATGGTAGAAATTATTCATAGGATTACAGAATGGCTTGGGTTGGATGGGATCATAAAAATCATCTATTTTTAATCCCCTTGCCACAGGCAGGGAGGTTTGTTTTCCTTTCCAAATGCAGCCTATACTTGTTCTTAACTTTTGCATTTAAAGACTTCTTTTCTCCTATTGTTTTGTCTTAAAAATAAATAGAATTGTAAGTCACTGCAGACAAGTGAATAAAAAGTGTTGTAGTACAAACTTTTCTGAAAAATTAGAAAAATTCCTATTCAAGGATAAAGCTTCAAATGATAAGTTTGATTCTCTTATCAACTATGTGACTATCTGATATGTACACTACTTGTACCAATTAATAGGGGGATTTTAAATGTATAGGGTGTTTCTGAAATTATACATCCACTTTGAAGTCTCTTATTTAATGAGACCTACCACAAAGATAGGAACAGCAGTGTGAGCCTCTCTCAACTCTGCAGAATGGGAAGAGTGAGCTGTTGTTCAAGTGTGGCTCCTCTTTGTGTGTGTTATGCCAGTGACAGAGATGTTTGTATGTCAGAGACATGAGCAAAAGTGCGTGTGGAACTCAAGTTCTGAGCTTTGTGCAGGCACCAAAATTCCCTATTAGTTTGATTCAAATTTAACAAGCTATCAACTAGTGCTAATCAAAATGCATCAAATATTGCACTGTGTTTGTGAATATTTTGTGGATCATACTTTACAGCTTCACCTCTGGAAAACAGACTCAGACCAATCTGCATTTAACTTCCTTGTTTTTCTGCTTATTCAGTGCTAGGCAAACTATTCTTAATGAAGTGCTCCTTTGCTTTTCAGCCTCACTGATAGTCTATCTTAGCAGTGAAAATATTTTTGATGCTCCTATATCTTTACTTCTTATTTTTCTTAGTTTTTCCTTCCTGAAGAAAAAAATTATTATGTTTAGAAGACACTGTGATAAAATTTCAGTGCCAGATGTGCATAAGAATCTCTCTCCACAATTTGTTTTTCTCACACGTTTTCCAAACAAAGTTTTAGTTCAAAGAGGGAAAATTGAGCTCACACAAGAATTTCTTTGAGAGTCTGGTTTGATTCTATCAATTTTAAAGAAGGAAATCTTTCTTTTGTATGTGTTTTCAGAGCAGTTAGGAGACCCAGCCTTTATTGTGGCCTCTGGACCCTATCATGATATCAATATTAATTCAAAATACTAATGAACTGTAAAGAAAAAGGAAGATACATCAGCTCACGTTTATATTGTTGTTACTGTTTCAGAAGATAAATCCAACACAAAGCCTGTACACTTATGGTGATATTTCTTCGCCATACCTTTCTCCTTGAGGACCTTGGAATTCTTTCCTTGATAATAGGATTTTCTTTTACACTGAATTTTTTTAGCCAATATCTGTGAAAGAACTGATACTGCTATCTTAATATCTTTATACATATTTCATTTCTGAGTGATATATTACTTAAGTTTTTTCAGTAATAAGTTCCATTTGGATGCAAAGCATTAGCTAAGTCTTCTGTATCTCACTAACCCAGGATCTTGGAAACCATAGATTTTATAATCTATAATGTCACCTAACATGTGACAATGCATAGCTTTGATTGAGGATTCAATAGAGTTCCCACAAGTAATTCACAGCTACGTTACTTTTCCCATGCAAATATTTGCATTAAAAAAGTATCCCATGTATACATTAAGTAACCGTTTCTAATTTTAAGCTTATTCTAGAATCTATGACAAAAATAGACTTCAAGTGAAAGAATATCAAGAACAATTATCTAGAAATGTTTTAAGAAAAATGTTTTCAATCTGCACTCTACACAAGAAACAATATTTCCAGACTATGTGAAGCAGCAAAGTCATGAATTTGGACTCAGTCACTCTTAACTGTTAACATCTTAACACAGTTAACTGTATTAAGATGAAATTCTCATATTAAGCATGAAAGAGATGTCTAGGGTTCATCAAAAGTTATTTGAGGAAAATAAGTCTATGGGGTCAGTCTGGGATGAAATTAACTTTCCCCATGGCATCCCTCAGTGCTGTGCTTTGTGTTTTCAGCTGAAAAGGTGTTGATAGTGCACCAGTGCTCAGCAACTGTTGAGCTGTGCTGGCACAGCACCAAGGCTGTTTCTCCAATATTCCCCTCTCACCAGTAGGGCAGGGGTGGTCAAGATCTCAGGAGGGGATACAGCCAGGACAGGTGATCCAAGCTGAGCAAAGGAATATTCAATATGGCATCTGTCCAGCAATAAAAGCTGAGAAAAGGAGGCAGCAAGGGCAGGGGAGTGGGCTTTACTATTAAGGTGTTTGTCATCAGGTGCATCTGCTACACACACTCAAGTCCTACTTCCCTGGAAGTGTTTGGCCCTCAAATGCTGATGGGAAGTAGAGAATAAATCTATTGTTTCCCTTTGCTTCTGTATGCAACCTTTGTTTTTCTTCATTAAACTGCCTATGTGTCAACTCACAAGTTTCTAACCTTAATTTCTTCCCCTGTCTCTCTGAAAAGGGGCAGTAAGTAAGCATCTTGATGGTCACCAGGCAGCTAAGGTCAACCCACCTCAACACATGCCCCAAGAGAAATTCACACTTGTCTTGGAACATGGTCTTGGGATGCCAAGCCTAATTTTAACCAGATAGCATGAGTGGAAAGAATCCCTTTCTAATTATCTTTAGGTCTTTCCTCACTTTGGTGATTACACGTAGAATGTGTGATTAGAGTAGTGAATGGTCTGGAAAAGGACATCCTGACACAGGTGCTTTAATTTAACTCCTTGAGGTGCACAGGTGATTAATTCACATTGAAATTAACAGGATTAGCACACTAAATGTATCTGAAGTACTAGAAATGGATAATCTCCTCGACCTTCTGCAAATCAGTTGGATACATAAAAGGTAAAGTTTGTATTTTGCCAATGAGCCTAAAAATAAGTTAAACAGAATGACTTCTATTTGCACATAACTCAATTTTAAAATTCTAAATTGGAGATGGCAACAACAGAAAATTCTATTTGAGTTTTTCCCCACTGTTTCAGAAGTCTGAAGACAAGATTCAGAGCTCTCTAAAGGGAAATTCAAGTCTTAAAGAGTTACTGCACACAGGCTAGGTCTGTTGAAGGCCTGCTGTTTGTCTGGGTCTCTGTGGTATTGCTCATCATGTAAAATATGCATAATAAAAACTAACCTATGACCTTAAATAAATATTAAATTTTACACATAGACCCACTTGTGTTGTTCACATCATTATGATAACAAGATTTTAAGCAGTAAAGTCCTAACCACAATCAAGAAATCAAATGAATTCCGCTTAAAACTTGAGTGATGTCATTAATATTCAGTGATTAAAATGTAACTTGCAAGACTGACATGCCCTATGAAATAGTACACTGATATATCTATAAAATTTGCTTGATTCCTACAACACTGACCACTCATATCTCCTGGGATATGGAGAACTATGAATGCTTAGGATTGTCTTAGGAGGTACATGGTATTAGGAATGTAAGCAAAAAAAAAAAAAGGTTTGGCCAAACATCAACAAAAAAAAGCTCTCACAGGGAGGTCCATCCATACACAAAGCAAAACACTGTTCAACTGCTGTAATGGATGAACTTCACCTGATGAATTTTAAAAAGGCTATCTGAAGAGCTCGGTAATGGAAGAAAATCCTTCTCTGGAAAAGAGGCTTACCAGTTTCCCCTGACTCTGTCTATTCCATACCTTCTAACAAAAAAAACACTAAATTATGTTGGGATCTCTTGTATTTTTTATTTATGTGCGCAAAATCAGTCATCCTGAATTTCCTTTCATCTGGAAAAGAACACTGAAGCCTTGCTTTATCTCTGTCATCCACTCAGAAACTTGGAAAGGGCAATCCCATGTTTTGGTGTTATAGGACCTCACAGAGAGAGCACAGCACAGGAGAATCCCACCAACTATTCAATGCATTACTAAGACGTCTACTTGAATGAGAAAAACTCAGTGACAAGGAACATTAAAAATAACTTCTCCCATTTCTGGGAAGGAAATCGTTTCTGTAGGAATGATAAGAGTGAAGAGAGACAGAAACTGTGTTTTATTCATCAATGTGAAATAGAGCACAGGCACTAAAACTGGTAGTGACTTTATCAGGAAAGCATGCTCACATGCTCAAGCAGAATTAAATAGACCACAAGAGTGACACAAGGGAAATAGGCCAAAGGGAAGGTAAATCCCTTACAGCAAAGTTCTTCTCAATTCCTCTTACACTGAAAATTTATTTCCTACAAATTATAAGGTTCTGATCTGAGTACTAACTAAGATTATTTTTATCTCTTCAGTTCCCCTGTTTTGGAATATAGTTATTTTAAAATTGCCTGTCCTTTGATTTCAAAGCTGTTATCGAATTTCAAACTTCCACTGATGAAAGAGTAGCTCCTGTCCCTCCTGCTGTAATCTTTCAGAGGATTGTATTTTCATGAATTATGCATTGTTATGTGAAAAAGTACTAAAATATTATGTATAAAAATGAAAATACCATATTATTTAAATATTATGTTTTTCACTCAACTTCTATCACACACAATCCTGAATTACAGAGTGCTTACATTACCTTCAGCGAAGTTGTGCTGATCTCTAATCAGCAGGGTGAGAAAAGAAATTAATGTAGCCTTTTAGTAATTGTAAAGAAATAAAGGATTGTCGAAGAGGAAGCATTTAAGTCAACAAATGGAGTCCCTTGCTTATACAGGCAACACACCTTACAGGCTCATACTGTATCAGAATTTCAACTGTTTTTCTTCAGTAATTTTTCTTACTTTCCTGTGTTTAAATTTAAATGCTTTCCATTTCTTTTTAATTCCTTCTGCCACTTTCCTAACAGCAATAGAAAATATAAGCATTTATAGCCTGAAATGCTTGTACTGAACGTAAACCTAAGGAAACAGAATTTTATAACTTCATTTAATGGGAAACACTGGAAATCCTGTCTCAACTGCCCCCATGAAACATCCAGACAGATAAATCACAATGATCTCTGGCAGAATTTGTGCAATTGCATGGAGACATGAGGAAAGCATGGTACCTTTCACCTACTCTTAAAGATTGCCACAATTAAAACCCCAAACAATCAGAATATATTTTGGCTGTGTTTGTAGGTTAGGGAAAAAGTGGATGAACTACAAAGGGAATAGAAACCACACGAGTAGATTTTTCTGATAAGTATTTTCATGGTGAAAAAAAAATGATCAGTAACTAGTGCATTTATGCACTTTGGAAAGACAGAATAAATTAAGTTCTAATTACCTTTACTTGGTCAGACTGCTTGTTTTCATCATAGGCAAATGGATGAGGCAGCTCTCCATGTAGTATGTCATAGAACTCAGAATCATAATTTAAGGTATCAATGATAGGAGTAGCTCCAACAGACTCAAAGATAACAAATCCCAGAAAAACATTTACAAAGCTCTGCATTCTGTTTTCCTTTCTGAAAGAGAAGAAGATGGGCAGATTGTAGGTACTCTGGTATTGACAAGGAATCTATGACAACTTAATGTCACGAAATCCCACAATATTTCTGATGAATAATTCATATTTATTTGTGGTGACTCTGTGGTTTAATTTGGTTTTCTTCATGAAGAGCCCCTGGATCTGAGAATTCTGCAGACTGCTTTGGGCATACTCATAGTCATATAATTTAGAAAATACCTATTGAATTTTATTGGTGCAAAAATAAACTGACTTCAATTGGAAAGAGTCTAAATAGTATTTTTTTCCCTTTCATCTAACTTCACCTATTTTCATTGCACTTAGACACAAACTTTTGAGAAAGAAGAGAAAAGATAAGTTATTGTATAACTTGTCTTTATCACAATAAATAATCTTTTGGAATGTATAGCAATGTAATATTATATCTCTCTTCCATCATAAAAAAAACCTAAACAGAATCAAAAACAAAAATAACTAAAAAAACACTAAAAAAACCCAAGACAAAAAACAACACCCCCCCCTCCCCCAACCTATTAGAAAACATTAGAAACTGTTATCTCTGGATGAGCATAATCAAAACATTTTTTCACCCATTGTTTTGTCAGAATTTAATTTTAATTGGTGTGGCACATTTGGACCATACTTTTTGCAAAGGTCTTGGGAGCAAAATAAAAGATAATGTGTCCTCCATAGCCTGTGGTCTGCAGTGCCAGTGCTCTGAATTCCTTCATTATTCAATCAACATAATTTTTAAAGGAGTGAGAAATCGTGGTGCAGTGTATTCACCTGTTCTCCTCGGAAAATAGAATCATAAAATTGAATTATCACCCAATTAAATGTCTGTAAAATTGAATTATCACCTATTTAAAGTTTGAAAATTTTATAAAATGGTAGAAAACTCATGCTAAGCTTGAGCACCAGTGTTCAAGCTTGTAAGTGATGCATTCACTATTATCATATAAGATGCCTGACACAAAGTTCTATTCAGCATTCTTTGCTTACATCTTTATTTATCTACAGTTCACATTAATTTCACCAAAAACACAGTGATAACAAGCAATGCATAAGTCTAATAAATTGCACTCCCTATGTGATGCCATGATACACACTCTTAAATATTTAATTTCAAATTGTAGTTACTTATAATAAAGTATAAGAAATACATGAGACTTTTTTTTTTTTTTTTAATGTATGTACTGAGCAACAAGCTGAATTTTAGCTTCATGAAAAGAGTTCTTTATAAAGCTGGTTTAGGAGTGAGGATATGAAATTCCTCTGGGGATGGTCAGTAACACAAGGCGCTCATTTTTCTCTCATTTTCTTATTGAGAAAGACTTCAGCTGCTGCTGGAAGCTGCTGGAAGAAGCTAATCACTTCTCTTTGAGAAAGCTTAGATGAATTTCACCTTTCAGTATTAGCTTCCAATATTACTAAAAGTATTCTGCTTTATTAGAAAAATAAAATAAATAAAATAAATAAAAATGCAATCAATCTCTGGAATAAGCAGATTCTAGTGTGTTAGAATTAGAGAGGTTTTGTCTGTCTTTATGTTTTCTGCTGCCTATTTTTAAGAGAACTGGTTTTGGTCCTGGTTTTCCTTTCCATGTCATTTATCCCAGATGATTCAGCTAAAGGATGTTATCTATCACCTCAAAATGTAGTACTAATGTATGTGATGTAATTTTTCCTATGAACAAACAGTTCTTAAATAAAAAATTACTCACTATGCAAAATTGTTTTCATGTCACAACTCCTAAAAATAAAAGATTTTTAAAGGGTATAAGGCTTGATAGGTATTAATTTTTACATGTCTAAAGACAAACCCAGCAAAAATCTGTGGGTAAAAAAAAGAATTTTACCTCTGGTTATAGTATCTGTACTAATTTGCAGGGTTTGCATGTCTCTATTTCCCTTTTGTGTAATATATTGGAACGCACTGTAGAAATATTGGCATCTGCAGTAGCTGTAAGATCAAATATTTTGATGAAGATTATGTACACTTCTCACAGGAAGCTATTAAGACATATTCAGGGAAAAATAAACAGTCTCCACAATCTGCAAGCTTTGAATCAGTATTAAGCATGATAAAATAAAACAAATACTAGTATTTCCAGTGATAAAAATTCAAGTAAGAGAGAAGTGCCATAACTTACCTTTAGCTTCCACTGCCTCAGATGGGATGGAGTTACTCAGAATGCAGAGCCAGTGCTATGAGACCCTGACCAATGGCAGTGGCATTCTGGGGCTGTGGGAGGTAGTACAGTTTCTACCCTCAGCTGAAGACCTCAGCCCAGAGAGATTCTCAGACTTCAAACACCTTTATATATGATTTTGCTGAACTGAATTTTTGGAAGGTCAAACAAAGATTTGTTGTAAGGAGATGGCATTTATTTCAAATGACATTTTTTTATCTCTTCCTCTCAAATTTCTTGCTGCTCTTACCAATATACCAATAACACTCTAAGTTGTATTCTCTTTTTTTGTGTTACCTAATAACCTACAAATAGAAAGTCGTCGGCGTCCAAAATCAAGGCTTAAGCAAATTTGGTTATATGTTAATATTTTTCCTGTATGTAACATCTTTATTTTGTGACTTATTATATGTGATAATATTCAATGAATGTCCATCTACTGCAGGTATTATCTGGTATGTATTAAGAGGTTACCTTTCCCCCCTTTACTTTTCTGTAAGTACTTATGAAACAATGCTCATAGAATATACTCTTTCCAGTGTTTCCTTTCTGAGAGGAAATGCCACTTTCTTAATAGATATGAACCTCTGTTGTATGCTGCAAATGATTGGCATGCACTGTAGTATAATGTTCTCTATTACACCAGAAAAAAGCTTTACTGTATTAGCATGTCAAGTTATCTCTTTTCCTAATTGATTGTGTTTTCTTTATTATCAGTTGCTACTAATTTTGTACTTACGTATTATCAATATTTGTACAAAATGTACCTATTCCTCTGAATATTTTCATAATTTTTTCCAACTCTTCAATGAAATATCCCTCCTAACTGTCAATGTCCAATATGAACAACAGAAGCTCTCCTGTATGCCTGGAGGGGTGTAAGATTCATGTATAAGGCTCCAGTGTGTTAAGGAAAATTTATTCCCTTTGCTTTATGTAACTTCCACAGCAATTTTTTTATTTATTTTTCCAATAAGGCTATCCTAGTGGATCAAATTTGCATGAGGCACTGAAAGCTCATGAAGAATTTTAAGCCACATGCCTTGTGTAAAGAATCCAATAGGTTTGGCAGGGATTGGCCAGCAGGTCAAAGGGTAAAAGAGCAATAGCTCTTTTAGCAGATAAGCAAAAGTGAGGATGTTGTGGGACATATCAAATAGCTCAGGGTATCATGTGCTGCTTTGTCAGTCGAGTCAAGTCTGAAGTGGCTTATAGTATTATGACCACTCTTGGATGACAGGCTTCTTTCTAAAGAAGGTTTAACGTTTATTCCTTCTATGAAAATAGGAGTCTTGGATCATTAGATCAAGTATTGTTAAAATTTTTTCACTATGTTTCCCATTGCAAAAGCATCTTTTTCTATGAAGAATCAGGGCAGTAAGTACAGTGAAAACACTACACTATTGTGTCCTTTTGCTTTTCTCTTTCTTCAGATCCATAGCCTCAGTTTGCTCCTCAATTTATTGATCTAGTTGCAATGCCTGTGTATGCTCCTTCCTGGCAACAAAGGAAACATCTGTATCTTCTGCAGCAAAAATTCATCATTCACCTTCTTAGTGGTGCTATAGTTGTTATGCTGCTCCATTTGCAAATAGTTAACATTATTTCACTTCTAAGTACAGTATTTTCTGCTGTGCTTGGTAATTTAAGATTTATTCTGCTAAATCCTCACTTATGATGTGTCTCCTTCACTTACAAAACATATCCTCTCTAGGCAGGTCCAATATTCATTGCTTTCATTTGTGGAAAAGCTCACAATTTTTTACACTTTATTGAAGAAAAATTCTTATCTGTAACAAGTTATTCATAAAATTATTAATGTTTTTCTTCATTCTTACACAACTAAATAGATTTAGGCATACTGAGACCTAGGCCTGAAACCTTTATGTCTTTTGGTCTGTACGTTTGCTTCTTTTGTTTTATAAGACCAATGAAGTTCAAAGCACTTTGTGTCTGGATCTTAACTTTGATTTTAGTGGTATACTGTACTCCTGTCAGAATACAATATGCTTTGATGGCCTTGTTTTCCAAGAAACACTAGGAAAGTAAAAGTAAAATTAATTGAAGGCAAATGTTAACTTAAAAATATTGTTTGGGGTTTTTTTTGTTTGCTAGAGCTAGGGAAATTTATCTGAAAAAGAATATCTTTTATATAAAGAATTTTTCAAGCTGATGAGCATGATAGTTTGCATAGCACACAAACAAGAAAACAGTTTTGTTTATTTTGGTTCATGCTTTAAAGAACAAGAATTTGGAGATTGAGTGGTGTATCTGTAGGGGACATGCCTTAGTTGATACTGAAATTAATATTTGGCAAGTTGTGTGAGCTTGGATGACAGAAGTCCTGATGCTAGCAATCCTAGCCCAGCTAGAAATCCAAGAGACCCAACAAAACAAAAGATAAAAGAAAAAACAAAAAAACCCAAACTGCTTAGAGGCCTTGTGGTAATGCAGAGCAAAACCCCAAGCATTTAAATAAGTTCACAGAAAATTTGTGCTTGAGTTAGAAACTGATTCAGATCACTGCTTGCATTTTCTGAATCCTGTTATCACAGAAGATAATGAAATCTCTGAGACTGACAAAAGGACGTTTGGGAGTGAGCTTTTCACGTCCTTTAATTAGTCCCTTCACTGACACTTGGGTTTTTTCCAGCTCATCTGGCCTTGTGCAGTCTAAGTTACTGTCTTGTGAACTTCCTCAGCTGTCTTTAAATCTTGCTGTCTGACTTAGTTGGGCTTGATTAAAAGGTAGCTGAATTTAATGGAGAGTTCCATCACATTAAGTGGTTTTTGGGGCACTGCTTAAACTGGAAGCATCCCCAGCTGTGACCATTGCCTAACACGTTCCTAGTCAGAATGCATTCCCACTGCAGAATTTCTGGGAGTAGTAAATGAATTAATTTATGCCCCTGGTTTTTTTAGAGGGCTTTGTTTCCATTTCTGTTCTTGCAGTTCTTGGAGGTGTAAAGACTCCTAAGTGTGTTCTTGAACTCAGTGCCAAAGCCTCAGGGTTGTCCTATTGTTTTTTTTCCAAAACTTTGATTATAAAGCACTCAGCCTTTGATTCAGACTGACAACATTCACTCGTTATAATTTTTTCTTTGTTTTCTTTTCTTTCGATACTCACAGATTCATCCCCAGGAACTTATGATAAGAAAAAATGTGTGGGAAAGAATGTTACCTTTGTCATAAAATGAAAAATCCTGTCTCAGAAAAGCTTTGGTATTGTACCAACTTTCTCTCTTGTCAGCTTCTCGGCTACCAGTCTGAATAGAAACAGAGGTCTTCAGTCTACTGTGTCAGTTCTGGAAAATTCTGATACTGATTTTTAACAAGAAGAGCAGCTTTGGAGGGAGTGGCAGGAGAATCCCAAAATAACTAGTTCATTTTGTTGTTTCACCTTGACACCTGGCTGAAAGATTCTCCTGGTCTGAAGATATAGTATAAGAGTAATAAAGCAAAATAGCTTAACATGCTGATGTGTACTTATCTAGACCAATAGTAACAAAATAAAAGATCACCTTCTCCTGGGGCAGACACCATTCCTGCATAAGGGGAGGTAATACATGAGTGTTCCAGTAATGATGACAGTAAGTTCAACTGTTGGGTAATGCAGTCTCTCAAAAAGTCACATTTTCTTTCCTCTAACTTTTTCATATTCTGTGATCAGAAATGCATCTGTCAGATGAACAAATGGGGTCACTCATACTGTGTGACAGAGACAATTGTGTTTCGGAAGTGGGAGGTCCATGAACATTCATTTCTCAAAATATGCTATGCCTCATGAACTTGTTAATGCTAGTATGAGGAAGTAAATGAATGCTTGTTTTCTTTGAGTTTACTGTAGACAAGTGACTGAAAAGTAGATGTAATTCCTTCTACAGACACTTTAAGTACTTTGAAAAGACATGTATTATTGTGAATTAAAAAAAAAAGGATTTAAATTATGAGTTTTCAAACAATATCCTATTACCTACACATATGTAACTTTACCTAGTTCAAATTGATTTGTTTTCATTTTCTAAATAAAAGTAGTATTAAGTATTCCAGATTATGCCCACTGAATGAAGAATTTTACTACAGTGCATAGAAAAGAGCACTCCCTTTTTGCACCTGGGCCAACCATCTTTGAATCCTACTTCCCCCAGTCATGTAATAAGAAAATCCTCCAACATTTTCATGGATGTTACATAATGTACCAGTGTGTCTGCTTCATGTCCAAATAAAAGTTTTTCTCACTTTGTTTTTGGTCTATGACTTTACTATTTCCTGAATCATTATTTATGATTCCAATCTTTAATATGTATTCAGAATTATACTGAACAAAGGAAAAGCACAATGTGAAATTCTGGAGTCATTGAACATGCTATGATCAGTTTCAGGGATTAAATTCAGGCCAATATTTTAGACCGACTCCTTCTGTGATACTGAACACTCTTGACTCTTTGTTTGTTTGCTTGTTTGTTTGTTTGTTTGTTCTATAGGCACAGGGAGAGAATGGAGAGGTAGGAATCTGCTTTGATAGATCCCTTGCCTTTCTCAGTATCACTTGCATTTTATGAATTGCTGGCTTGTGGAATTTTGTTCACCCTAGGGCCCTGGGAAAAGGAGAGCATCCTATGAACCTCGCTGGGACTAGGGAACAAAGGCTGGATAAGAGAAAAACAAATATCTCAGAGAGAAGGAGAAAGGAAGGAAATCGTGTGTCTGCAGAAGGGATTAGCATTTCCATTTTGCTCATCAAAGTTAAGAGAAATACAAAAGAAGGATTTAGAGTGCTCCAACTGTTCCATCCCCTGTGCAAATTAGCATAAACAGCAGGGAAAAGAGAGTTAAACAGAAAATGTGAGATAGCTACAACTGTTTTTGCTAGCAAAGTCTTGTTTAGATTTAATTATTTCTGCATAAATAGTGAATGTAAGCAATAAAAAGAAGCTTTCTAATGAGTCACAGAAATAACTACCCTTTTCTTACAGATCTACTCAAGTGTTTTATTTCTCATGCTTGCCTGATTTTTTGTTCTTGATGTCAGATTCCTTTTCAATTCACATACTCTTAAGTTCTGCTATTCTTTTCCTCTAGTTACTTTATTGTCACCTCTTATTTCCATGGTCAATGAAGGCAGATAGCATACGACTTTTTCTCTGTCCTTCTGCTGCTTTTTTTGTACTGCCTATCCACCTGTTTGGTTTTGGATTTGGGGGTTTTCTCTGTCATTTTTTTTTTTTTTGGTTGATAAGGGCCTTTTAAATCTTTCCCCCAAAAAATAACATGCCAATTTAAAATTTGTCAGATGTATGTTAGATCCATCTAATATTGCTTACTAACAGTAAAATCTCAGAATATTTTCATGCAGTGTGGTCTACCAGACTGATGAATTTCTAAATGAGCATTCAGAGTATTGTTTTCTTGCACATGGAAAGGCCATATCTACATAGTTTCTGATCCAACATTGCATTCAGTGTACTTGGAATTTCTTAGTTCTTAAGCAAAATATTAGTTTCAACAAAGACCATGCACATTTACAGTAGAATCAAAGAATCCATAGCTATAGCAACAGGAATGGATGGCTCCCACCTTTCTTTCAGAAAGGGTGATTTAGAACTTTCAATATCTGTTTCTGAAATTACTAAACTTTGTTGCAAACTGTGAGCAAGGTCCATTATTGCTTTTAATCGCCTTAAGCCAGGCTTGATGTAAAATTTAAAGATCCTCCTTAAACTTTACATCTCTAACATTTGTTTGTATAATAAGTCCACAAGTAAAATACATCATAGCATGCTATTCATTCTTTCTGTATATTATAAATTTTAAAGCAGATGAAAAGTTTGTCAGATTGTTACTATATATTGTATATGAATAAACCATATTGTTAACCTAGAAAAGCACTTTGGAAATCAGAGAAGTCCAATTATTCAAACTCTGCTAAAACAGGTCTGAAATACCCTTTATAATAAATTATGTTGCTTGCACTTTTTATTTGATTAAAAAGTATCAAGAGAATATATTTTTTGGAAGGATATTTAGTCATTTTGGTTCTGAAACAACTGGGAGGTAGTACTGAAATAAAATCAAAATTGATGTTGGTGCCTAAGACAAAAGTTTTCCCTGTTCCATGCAAACATGCATATAAAAGAAGGGAAGATGATTTTTTTCTGGAGATTTTGCTGGAGAAATCTAAATGGGTCAATTTTTTTCTACCTTGTTACTACTCTTTCCATGCTTTTGAAATGACTTGTGTTACAACACACCTGGGTACATGCATGCACACAGATTTTTGCAGGTTGTACCACAGCTCATTAATGAAGGCTGTTTCAGGAATTCCCAGTGAGGCCAAATGCAGGAGTCAGAGCTTGAGGCTCACATACTTGGGTTCTGTTCCACTCACATTAGACAGACTGTCATTCTTCTAAGACCAAATTTACAATTTGCTGTTTAAGAGGTATAATTTGCATCAGTTTTGAGAAGGAGCAGGGAAAGAAATTGCTGTTCTTTCTTTAATCATGGTTGAACATAAGATAGCACTGCTGAGTATGCAAGCATGTGGTGCTGCAAAATGTTTTTTATTAGCATACAGTGCTATTGTCTGTAGCAGCCCAGCCTGCAGTCTGGTGGTGTTAGACCCTCTCAGAAAAACGCAGTTCCTGGCTCCAGAGATGGAAAATTTCAGCGTGTTTTTGCTTAGCTAAACAAGTACAGTTCAGAGCTGGGTTATCATATTTATCACTAAAAGAAGAATGATATTTTGTTTGGGATTGAAAAATAAACCAGAAACAAAGTTCAATAGGACAAGGATTTGGAATTCAATAGAGCAAAAGCTTTATTTTGTATGTTGACATAACCATTTATTAAAATTTTGAACAGTATTGCACTACACTTATTTCATGGCTGGAGAACATAAGAGATTTTATGTAGCATGGTGTCCTCAATATCCTGAGAAAATTTGAAATTGATATAATGAATTAAAGTTGGTTTTCTCATTAGCATATTTCCCAATGTGAATATGAGTATGAATATGAAATTGTATGTGTGCTCTAGGTTTGAATTTTGCATTACATATATTGCATGGGTTTATACATTCTATATGTGTTTCCAAAACATTAAAAAAATCTTTGTAAAGAAGTTGACATGAACATTTGCATTTGGCTGCCTGCAACTAATCCTACATTTACAACATAAAGGTGTTCTCTGCTTTTATTGAATTTGTTATGAAATGTGTGGATATTAATGACTTGTGGTATCTTAAATTTTATAACAGTACAACTCACTAGCAAGTAATTATCACAACAGTGTTTCAAAAAAGTTAAAATTCCTCCAGGCTGTGGGTTAAAATCTGGGAATTACTAGTGCAGTGTATAAACCAGTCATTTTTAGACTTTGCTCGGTCACCAGTGTGCTAGACATGCACTAAGTATTTATGTTTTCAGACTGTCCGTTGCACCCTTCAGTACCATATATGCATTGTTTTATGCACATATGCATATTTTGATTGTTTGTCCTAGCAGGAGCCAAGGTAGTGGCTCTGAGGGCTTTGATCTCAAGAGAAGTTCTATTGACCTTAATTTACATTGCTATGATCTAGCATATTGGAAATATATTAATTCTCTTAAATTCTTATGGAATCAGTCTTTGAGTATGGGTCCTGTTAGATAATCTAACCCTGACTATAATACGGAATTTCAGGCTCTCTCCAGATTGTGGATGCTTCAACTTACACAGCTGAAGGTGCAGAAGGAATGGTGGCACACGGTGGGTGCTGTGGTCAGGGAACACGGGGCAGAAGGGAACACGCCAGCTGAACACAGTGAGACAGACATAGCTGGCCAGGGCTGACCACAGCCTGACTCCAGGACCTCTGGCACTGTAAATAAGAGACACATCATCCTTCAGCCAATAGTTCTGTTTATTTGGTTTGAATTTCTGCTTTAAGCTGTTTCTTTTCCGAGTAGATGTGGGAACATGTCCTTTGAGACACTAATCTAGAAAGAATGTGAGAATCTTGGTTTTTCTCATAGGCTTTAAGGAAACCTATTAATCAGATTTAGCTCTTAGAATGACTATGGATTTATTTATTACTGATAAAATAACGTGGCATTGAACAAGAAATAAAGATGTTTTTAATCAGACCTTCATTTATGCAAATTAAATGTTTGGAAAACATCTTTAAAAAATTTGGAGAAAATATCTACACAGCTAGCAGTTCAGCAAAAGTGCAGGTTGCTATGAGCATGACAATAAAGGAAACTATATTTGTTAATGAGCAGCATGTGAATTTCTCTGCTATTTTACAGGTCAGACAGTCATATTTATAAAATGTAGGTATCCAAGAAAAATACTTAAGTTAATATTCTGTGCTCATGTGTGTGTTTGAAGTGAAGTATTAAAATATTGCTTTTCGGCTCTATTTGAAATACAGGCAGCGCTTTCCAAAAGTGTTTTTCTAATTTACACACACACACACAGAGAGGCACACAGGTTCTGGTAGCTTCAAAAGATCTCCAGATACTGTGATCAAATAGCCTTTTGAGTTTTTGATTAGTGGCATTGTCTTGTAGGAGATTTCTTTGCATCAAGTTATCATGTGGTCTCTGCTCTGCAAATTCCAACATCTCTCTGTTGCTGTTAACAGGAACAGGATCAGAACAGGCTGAGGAAAGGCCTTTTGTCCAGCGTGGTTAATACAGCTAAAATGGTCCACTGAATGAAATTTCACTATCAGATATCATCCTGAAGAGACAAACAAAGCAGAATGCAAGCACCTGATCTAAGCAAGTGTTGGGGAAATGCACAAGGAATGCATGATACACAGAAGGGGAAAGGAAAGTGTTAGCTTTCTACATAAGTGCAAATGTAGTGTGTTTCAGTGCTGTTTCAAGGTTGCTTATGTCCTGTTTTCACATAAAGCTGTGATGATGAATGTGTGAAAGCATCATTCATGGGGAAGTTTCAGCTCGTGAAAGTTTCCTGAAGTCTGGAAACCCAGATTAATCAGGATTCATCCAGCTTTAGACTAAGGGAATAACTCCAACTCTGTGCAGTGAAAAATTCTACATCCAGGCACACGGGAAACAGTGTTAAATTTCATTGTATAAATGGTGCTTTCTTTTTGTTCCTGTCCTTTGATAAGCACCGCAGTGATTATAGTGTTGTTTGCCCAGATGTCCACAGTTATTTTACTGATTCATTTGGTAATCTGTTGGTGCACTGTAAGTAACTGGGGAAAAAATTATCTGCTGGCACCATGGCAAAAGGCCTTCTGTCAGCCATATATAAGTTCAGGTAGAAACTTTAAAGTTTCCTAACTGTAAGAGCAGTAGAAGAATTGTCCTATGATGGTGAAAAGTCTTTGGTCATTTTAGTGTAAAATCAAAGATAAGCATTAATTAGATTATGTGATAACAATGGAGATTTTTGCTCCAAATGAAAAAGTTGTACATGAAGATCAGAAGGAATTCTTTTAGCACCTGAGGAAAGGAAGTAAGTGAGAATATCAGCTATAGCCTTACATAGTCAAAATGGCAGGCAAGGAGGAGTGTTTGAAACTGGGTGTTTATAATGCATGAAGCGTATTTAAATGACCATGTATGAGGAGAAAAGGAAAAAAAAAAAAAAAAAAAGAATTGTTGGAGATCAGAAGGAAGATATTTTAATACAGAGCCATATAAAAATACTGACAAGAACCATGCATAAGAATAACAGTTCAGGTATATGAAACAGCTTAGCATGTAGTGAAAAAATTCAAACCACAGAATGGTGGTATCCAAAAGAGTGGGTGAGATATTAGTGTCAGTAAGGAAGACACATAGATGGCATTGTGGAGAGTTACAGAAGAAAAAGAGTAAGCTCCATTTTCCCCATTTAAAATTCCAGTTTCTTTACTATAGTTGTCAGCAGGAGACTTGGGAATCCCCACCACAAAGGTTAAAGATCAAGTAGTGTGACTCAATAAACTTGTCCAAGGAAAATGAGCAAAAGGAGATCAGCAAGTGGAAGGGATTGAGGGACAGACCAAGAGCTACTGAAGAATGACCTGAGAAATAAGAGGATACCCAGTTACTGATGTTGTTGTTTAACCCATAAATAAGATCCAGAATCACCAATTTTTCACATAATAATTTCCTAGAAGGAAAAAAGACATTTCAGTTTATCTCTCTTATGCAGATGTAAGTGTTCATCTCATTTGTAATTTCTAGTATTTTCTTTTCCTAAGTTAATTCTGAGGGACACACCTGCAGCTGGTGAAAAACATCTGATTTTCCTGACAGAGTGCAGATTAAGGAAAATTGAGCCCTGAAGGTTTTATGGTGGTTTAATGGTTGCTAATACATAAGCATGATAGGCCAAAACTAATTAAGGAACAGTGCAGTGTGGCTTGTAAAACTACATAACTGAAGTAAAGCCATCTCTGAGGTAAATCACTGGGAGCCTGTGGTGAGCTTAGTCTACTGGCAAAAGTCACTGCTTTCATTTACACCTCTGAAACCCCATTTACAAAAGCAGATTTTGGCTTATGTGCTACTTTAAATAGAATTCAAGGACACTGGATAAGTCAGACATTTGTATCATTAAAAAGAATCCTGCTGAGGGGACCAGTCAGCTTTAGTTGCTATTCTATACAGCCAGTGTCTGTCACTGTATCAGCTGCTACAGAGAAGTTTGTTCCTGAAGGACTTAATGCAAGAGCATTTGAAGTTATTTCATTTCATTATGTCTGGAATTTTATATCATTGAATAAAGATAATAAAGGGAGCAGAGGAGAACTCCATAATATATAGTTTGAGAAGAATAACCAAAGGCAACAAAAACTTTCCCTTTGGCAGTTAGTTTTTTCCCTTTTACTCCATGAAACATGAGAACTTTCATTATATAAAACTGTGCTTTCTTGTGAATTTTTCCTTTAGGTTTGCCAGTGAGAGATGATGATTTAATTCTTTCCAGATATTCAGTTGATTTAATATAATTTCTTTCATGTGGAACAAGAGGGGATAAATGGGCACAGATCCTAGAATATCTATTCTTTTTCACAAATCCTAAAAGGTACATTTCATGGAATCACAACATATTTTTGACACTTAATTCTTGAAATAATTACACAGCATTTGATTATAAGGGTTTTTTTTTTTGAAGATCATATGGTGTTTGTCCTGTGTGCTTATCCTGTTTTTTTTTCTTTGTTTTAATGGACTGAGATGTATGCTTGAATTAGAAATAGTATTAAAACAGACATATTTGAATAAGAAGTCCTCTCGTCCGGGTTCTCTGGACACAGCTGTTACTTTTTTAAACCCAGAAGCTTTCATATACCTCATTCTCATTTCATTTCTCTTGGATTATTTCCAGAATAGCTTGAAGCATTGATTATGGTTAAAAGCTTCATTTTCCTCTAACTAAAACCAGTTTCATAAAAGTCTTCATTTCATGGTATCTTTTATTCATTCTTGTGCCTCTTCCTCTATTCTGTCTTTTACGTGCCTGAAGTATGTTTCTTTTGTATACTACAAATATTTAGTTGGAAAAAAACATACTGAAACGAGCATATGTATCACTCAATTGGGAGCTATTGACACAAAGAACAACCTTGCCACTGTGGAATTCTGGCAAGAAGATGAGTCACTGTGGGGAGGGAATGAATGATCCAAACCAACATTTTATTCCCTAATTAGATTTTGTATTGAAATAAAAATATGTTGTGTTAAGGTTGAGCCAAAAAGCAGTTCTGTGATTACAGGGATTTGGTAGGGGAGCTGTTGAGTATTTTCTTCTCAGCTTTCCCTTTTCCTTTGAAATTCACTTTCAAAATAAATATCTTTTTTTTTTATTCTTCTGTATATGATTGAGGTAGAAAAGGGCTTAGGGCAAGTCATAGTTTAGCTTTCAGCCCTTTCTTTTCCTTTATTTTTTAAAGAATTTTTAAGAACCCAAAAGATCATCCTCCCTGTCTGGGAATGGCTGTTTCACTGACTTCATTGTCCCGGATGAGGGAACAGCTGAATTTTGTTGCTATTACTGTCGTGGCCATTTCAAAACAGTGTTGCTGTTCTCACTCTCAAATTGTTGACCAGAATCCATTTGGGACCAATGTAACCCAATCTATCTGTATAATAAGAAATTACTTTTCTGTTCCTTGAACCCCAGAAGATGTAGGATCAGATGCTTATTTGTCTTTAAAAAAAAATTATAAAATGTTTATCTTGAAACGTAGCCTGTTCTTCAGTGAAAAAAAATATATTTCAATTTGTTTTTCTGACACTGTAAAATATAAATTTAAATTTAAATTTGGTGCATATCAATCAGCATTAAGTATCCCGTTGTTTTCCTATCAGGAGTAAGATGACTTTACAAAGCTATCCCATTTAGGTGGTCAAAGATTTTATAGTAAACAGTGTTTGGACAGTTCTTAGAAATTCTTTAAACATTTTTTCTATAACCATCAAATATTGACTCTTCTCCTTCAGCATGGACAATATTTTTCCAGTGTTTCTAGACAAAAATAGGACTTTTTCATTGCATGAGGTGAAATAGAGACTATCAAGAAACAAAACTTTGCTTTTGATCTTGTAGTACATCTGAGCAATGACCCATCACTTGAGAGTATTTAGGAGGCCATAGCACTTCTGCAAAGCCCAACAAATAAACATGCCTCTGAAAATTAGTAGACCTCGGATCTTACATCAGCCAGTGTCTGATATGTCAGCTGATAAAAGTAAGTATATAAGCTGATAAAGCATGGAGAAGCATATGGTTTACAGGATGAAGTCTAAGCCTGAGAAGCTGCCAGAGATGATTTGCCAGCTGACATTGCCTCTTCATGTGGTTTCTAACTAATGAAATTGATGGTTGTGGCGTATTACCATACTCCTTTTGGAATTCATTCTAAAAGGCATGAAAAAAAAAAAGCATGAAAAAGTGCACAGGATTCAGCAATGCATGATCTAAAGAAAGCTCAGGGGTGTTATTCACACATCTGCACAGTCCCTTTGTGTTTGAACTGTGTATTAACCAGTGCTTTAATCAGCACTACAAGTATTGAACACTTACTCTCAGCTGTTGCTGTCATGCCAGTTCCCAGCAGAAGGAACTCTAGACCAGGCTGAAGGATTACAAGCCTCAGGCTACAATCACCTTTGTGGACTGATATTTTCCAAGATTTCCAGCTCTCAATTTTCCTCCTTAAAAGCACATGAACATCTTGTGTCTCCTTCCCCATTCTTTTACTCTATGCAAAGGGATGCCCAATAAGGCAGGCCTCTCTCAAGCTATCTTCTTTCCCAAATGATTTTCCTTCTTCCTCTTTTGTGCCCTCATTACAAGTTTTTCCTCTTCCCTTCCTAGTCATCTTCTTTGTGTCTTTTATTTTATCTCTTCTTAGTATTTGATTTCTTTTTTCCTCTTCCTTATCAAAATGTGGTTATATTGGTTACATGAAAAATGAAAGATAAAGTTGTTTTGTTAGTTGTTCAGATATTGGCCACAGAAAGAGACTTTTCCTATATCTAGAAGTACTGAATAAAAGTGGTAACAACTAAGGATCCTGCACATATTTTTGGAATCTCTAAGATTTCTCCCTAAAAAGGCAGATTTTCTACAATTACAATACTGTGAAAGGACACTTTTTTAAAAGAGGAAAAAGGCCATCTATAGGGCTGAAGTTAATATACCTTTCTAAGTAAAGAATGCCATCCACTGCTATTTTGACTGTGATCTGTTAACTGATTTCTGATTTGTTCATATCATATCACTTCCTTTTCATCAGAGTTTGTATCTGCTCCTGGTTCTACAACTGACAAAATAAATCTGTGATTTTGTGATGCAGAGGAGGAAGTCTCACCTAATCCTGGTCCAGGGCTGTACAAGCAACAAGCAACCTAATTTTATTTCAGGTTTTTTTTTTTTCAGCTGCAGAAAGGATAAGGCTTCAGAGTATTCAACTCATCTTTAGACAAGTTAAAACGTATCAGTTTGGGGGCTTAGTCTCTTGAAAGAATAAGAATTTATATTCCCAGCATGGAAGTTAACTGGAGTCAACAGCTCTAGTGATTCCCAGTATGTCAGGCATTTTGTCGAATTTGGAAATACTCTTAAAATTATTATATGTGTCATCACACACACACAGAGCAGGACAATTTAGAAATATTAAACACTTGCTTTTCAATGGGAGGCAAATATTTCATATAAAATGTGTGTTCTAGCAGATCAATGTGAAAAGGCTTATCTAAAACTTCATATTGTCTGCTAATGACAAGATACTTTTTTTCTAAGTTTATTTTCTTTTAAGTAAGGCACATGGATTCCTCTGAAAATTTCTTTAATTCCTCTAAAGTTTCTTTAATAATGAAAACTTAATGCAAACTAAGTAAGGAGTACTTAGTATATTCTCCCTGTAAACAATAACAGCTTTCAAAGGTTTTTACTCTTTTTAGTTTCTTGGAATTTTTTAAAAACAAGTTAAAAAATTTACATGAGTTTTCAACAATACATATGACTTCTGGGCTGTGCCTAAACTGGTATGTTTGAAACAGCTTCTGGAGATCTAGAAATGCTGCCTGATGACTGTTTAGACCCAATCACAATGATCAGTATAGGAAAAAAATACTGTTTAAACCAACCCTGTTGACAGTTTACCTGTGTGAAGGTAAACAAGAGACAAATCCTTACACACTATTAGAAAACCCTGTGAGTGTTAAATCAGTCAGTGCAATCAAAAGAGGCACTTAGAGGGGATAAAAGTATTTCCATTTCTGCATTCACAGCTTTCCACTGTTTCTTCTCTCTGAAGTCCCTCTGGGTTTACACATCAGCAGCAAACTGCCCAAGCTTCATGACAGTTTTCCAAAGACCTGTACAAGTACTTGCACACACTTTTAAGTTTGCCCATTTGCTCCAATTGCACCTTCATCTCCATCTGTCTTGCTCTGGATGATTTTCTGCTTTGCGTGTTTGTGATGAAATAGACTTCACTGAATTTTTGAACCCATTTCTGAATTGGTTCCTTCCACATAGTTCAGTGCCTTCATAAGCTGAGCTGCTGGTTATTTGCTTCAGCTCTTCAGAGACAGGACACCCAGGCTGTGATTCCCTCACCAAGCCCCAATGACCCTCATCAGATGCAACCCACCAGCAACAGCACTTATCCTGCTCCATGCCTTACAATACTAACATTGGGAAAAATATCATTATGAAGCTAGCATTAAACCCTCAGGAATTAAGACCACATGAGTGTCAGGAGGCAAGCAGAGGATGTCTAAATATGGGGAAAGCAGGCACTACAGAAAGCTTTGAATCTTTGAAACCTTTTTCTATGAATAATAAAAAGAAGGCTGTAGTGCAGGGTTTTCAAAAGCAGGAAAATACAGGCACAAGTCTTATTAATGCTTTGAGGAAAATTGGAAGCATGAATAATACTGCAGCTGAAATAATTATCAATGTTCTTCAATACCTAATAAGTCTGCTCCATTGATCACAGATAGAATGCAGATGTAAATAAAGAACAATGGAGAAAAAAGGAAAGCATGGCAATTTTGGCTTGAGAATAGAAAATTCTCTTTTCCAATTGTTTGTTTATTTGATGGTCAGTTCAATGTAAAAATATTTACATTTATTTGAGGATGAATTAATTATTTTTGTCTTCTCCATATAAAAATAAAAACAAACCTCACATTATGTTCATATGCAGTATTTTAAATTTAAAGAACTTACACCAAACCAAAATAAATACATAAATATCTAGCTTTTTAAAAGATCCATACCACTTGGACTTTCAGAGAAAACCTTCATGCACAGCTTTCTTTTCCCAATTTGGTCAGCAATTCAGAGGCAGGGAATATGGGGACCTTGTTCCTGGCAAATTTGCCAAAGATATTTTAAGTGTATCCTGCTTCTCTTCTGCTGCTAAGCAAAGTTGAGAAGGCTTGCTATCAGTCCTCATTGTAAGCAGTTCCAGTCATTAAAAGAAACAAATCTTAGGGTTCACAAAACAGTGTGAACCTCTAGTCTGCTGCTGAAAACAGCCTCCTCAGAGAAAAAATAATCTACACTCTAATTCAATCTGCTTCTGATTCAGACAGGGTCTTCAACCTAGATCCTATAATACCATGAAGCCTATCCTCAATGCCAGGAGAGAGAATTGGTGATTATTTCAAGTCCTCTAACAAAGTAGAGCATCACAAGGAGATTACCATCCTCAAAATAGGTTTCCTAGCAGTGGAAGCATGATTTCAGGCAAGTTCAAGGATTTCATTAACTGGTGAAAGGGATATCATGGTACATGGGCATCTTAGCAACAAGAATATTGAGTAAGAAGCATGAACACTATTTTTTTTTCCTTCCTTTCCTCTGGCTGAAACTATCTGCGTTTCTTTTTTTGGAGTCCACTAACATTTCATTAAAATGGTGATATACCATTTTAATGAATAAAAACTTTTCGAAAAAACCTAGCTTCGCTGAGAGCTGCTGAGCCTATATGTCACCTTCATTGCTCCAGCACCTGATTAAGAACAGCTTTTCTTTGTGGAAGATGTGATTCTAGTTTCTTCACAAATTTTCCTACAGAAAAAAGACTGGGAGTAAGGAGAGAAAGCCTTGGAAATGAAATTTCCAGATATACTCTGCCTGCAAGCCATTACCGGCCCGGGTCTGCACGCAGACATTGGAGGAGGTGTGAGAGCTGTGAGCAGTGGGGCTGTTCTGCTGCCTTAGCTGTGTGCAGTCAGGGCAACCCTTTCCCTGGGGAATTCCAGAGGAGCTGAGCTACCAGAAAAGGGCAGGACATCAGGACAGACATTAATACCACATGCATAAAGATGCATAAGTGAAAAAACACTGAAGAAACAAAACTAAACAAGCTGATAGGCAGATAGTTTAGTCAAAGGGATGAAGACTCATAGAATGATTTAGATTGGAACAGATCTTTAGGATCGTCTGGTTCCAAGAGCTCTGTCATGGGCACAGAACCTTCCACTACTCCAGGTTGCTCAGAGCCTCATCCAGCATGTCCTTGAACTCTTCCAAGCACAGGGCACCTGCAACATCTCTGAAGCCTTCCCTTCTCCAGCCTGAACAGCCACAACCCTCTCTGTCTTCACAGGAGAGATGTCCCAGCCTTCTGACCAACTTAGTGACCCTCCTCTGTATGCATTCCACTGCTACAGAAATCAAGACAAAACGAGTAAGAAGAATATACAGGCTGTTGGCAACAGTGCAGGGAGTATAAGAAAAAACAGCTTTGGCAAATGTTTTGAATTCATTAAAGTGTAGATTTTCTGGAACTAGCTCTGCTAGAGCAAGTACAAGGCTTAGAAACAATATCACTTCTACTAATGGGTGAGATAGTAAGTTAGCTAGGGCAGAACTTGATGTGGATTATGGTTATTGCTTCATATACTTGACCTGAAGTAGTTATTACTATTCCTGAGTATCACTACAGTGATACAGTAGTTCACTACAGTCTGTCATCATGTTTAAATAAGTAAGAAATTCTGAGTAAAGAAATGCAGCTATGGAGGAGACTTTCAGTCAAGAGAGAGATATTAACTTGCTGACTTTAACAATGTCAAGGATTCTCGGCCATGCTTGGCAGAAGAGGGATATTGGCTGTTTAACAATCAACACAGAAATGTAGATGTTACAGTAATCTGATTCCAAGTAGGTATTGAAAATAGCTGCAATTTTATGTCAGCAAATGGTTTTTCTAGGCTGGAAGAGTGAACAGCAACTCTTTGTAGCAAACATTGGAAACCATTTGGGTGCAGCAAGGGTGACTGAAAATCCCTCCAATGGCATAGGGTATGTGCTGGAGTTAGTAACTGCAAACATGCAAATTAGTTTTCTAAGTGGTCTTCTGAATTTTTTGCCTCAGTGTTTGTGTTTCTTCCTTCAAGTGCCATACAGGCTGCTGTGGTCACTGGCATCTATTCATGATTGTTATGGTGGTACTTTTCCCTCAAAATGTTGAAGAGTTATGGTAGCACACAGGACTCTTGAGAAAGAAACAGAAAATGACAGAGAACAGTATGGGAGAATCACACATGTGGCTAAATTTTTAACTATGCTGGCAGCATCTGAAAAGAACTTTTTTTCCTGCAGAGCCAGCTGTGTTATAAAACCCCACAGCCTTTTGATAGATCTAGCATTCCAACCTCCAATCATGCTGGCAGACATGTCAGAAATGTCTGGGTATTTTTCAGTTCTTGAGACTCTCACTTTGCTTTAATACTTTTCTTTACAGGGTAACTGTCAGTACCCTGGGCTTTGGTGATGACATATCTGTTTTAACAACCCTAATTTCAAAATTACCTAATATGTAATATGGATTTCAGCAAAAAGCACTAGATATTTGTGGTTTGATTAGTTTGATTAGCTGCAGAATGCTTATGGTAACCTGTTTGCAGCTTGTCATACTTGTAAAAGTCTTTGTTTCTGTACACAGTTTACCATTCAAAACTATTTGCAATGTGTTCTGACAAGTAAGGGAAGCAAATGACTGTTCTATGATGCCAGCTGCACTTTCAGACAGGACAGCTGAGAGGTGTGTTCCTCCCTTCTTTCAGAGGAAAACAACACAATTTTTTTCTGAACCAGGAAATATCAGTGGGATGTCTTAGGTTAGGAAGAATTAACATCAGACTTTCAAGCACAGAGATGCTTTTTACATTGTATTAGCAGCTCTCAACATTGGGAAAAAAGACAATGTGCTTCACGTATTCCTTTATAGTCTTCTGGCATAATGAATGAACTGACTGTTTTGTGGCTAAAAGTATACATTGTCTGGTACCACACAATAATACAATTTAAGCCTGCTGTTGTAGTCTGAAGGGAAATTTTGCCAAGTTTCCCAGGACATTTGGGAATATTACAATTTTTGCAAATGGCCATGCACATGCAGTAAAGAAACTTAACCCCAAATCAGGATTGATTTATTTTGTGAAAGACACTGCAGCAACAACACTGGTTTTTATTCTTCTTCCTAGAGCTGGTTCTTGGAGAGAGAATCAAGATGGAACAAATTAGCCTAAGTGAGAATACTTAAGATTTTCTCATTATTAAATAGTTCCCAGATGTGGAGTCAGTGCATTGTATCAAAGGTGTAGAATAGAGAGCACTTGGCAGCAGCAGCTCTTCAGCCCAATTGAAGTTTGTCCTAGGATGCATCACGAATTTTGACTTCACTCAGATTAACTAGGATTTGACAGAAACAAATCTTGAGCATCAATCTGCATGTGTTCTTGAATTGTTGCATAGGATTGTGCTGACTATTTGAAGGACCAGTTTATAAGTATTTCCCCATTACACTGTGTTGGAAAAAATAACAGTACAGCTGGTGAAAAGAACTGCTAAAAATTATTTTATCAGATCTTGTCTCCTGATTCCATCACGTTATGCCCTTATCCAGCAAATGGAGTACCTTGGTGCCCTAAATAATATAATTCCTTTATGATTTTGCACATCAAACTTTGTCATATGTAAGCTTAACGTCTCTTTGGGGAAGGTTTAGTCTTTTCTTCAATGTGTATATGGTATCTAAAAGGGTAGTAATTTTTCACTGGATTTTCAAGATATTTTGCTGTATGATTAGAACTGTAAATAATATTAATAGATGCATATATGCCTGTGAATATTACTTTGGAGTACATATATTTGTTCTTAATTCACAGTAGAAATTAATTTCCAAGTAAAAGAACATAATTATTGTTATAATTTAATTAGTAGTATTGTCACATAATTTTTTTCAAAAAATAAATTACTATGCTATTATTGAATAGAGAACATAGCTAAACATGCATACATATTGTAAAGGCTTTTTAAATCTGTATTTTTTAATATAAGGTGAACATAGAGGTACAGAAAATACTTTTGTTAGAAGGGCAGGTGTTTCTCAGCAATCACATAAAAAGAACAGCAAAAATAAATGGTTTAGTTACTAGATTTCTGAATGGGTTATTCCTATGTTGGGTTTCTATACTAGGTTGTTTTCACAAGTTCTCTGGAGCAGAATTTGGTCTGAATTTCAGATAAAAAAGGGTTGATTGTCAGAAATTGCAGTTCTCAACACTTTTAAAAGTCTACATTTAAGAAAATACCTAATCTGCAAAACAAAAATTATACCACATGCTTAGTTTTTAAATGCTTGCTACTGAGGCCAGCCTTAAAATGTTAACAATAGATGCAAGATACGATGAGCAACTAATTGCTTCTATCTAGAAATGCAAGAAGACTAAAATAATGGCTGTTGGATAGTCTGTTGTGCTGGCTAGTAGAAATAAGAATGTCATACTGTCAGTGAATAATTGACTGTAATATTGAAGTCATTTATTGAAATGCCAATATTATAAAATAGAAAAACAGATCAAGTAGATTTGATAAAATCTGCCACATTTTGTTAAGTGTTGTCTTCTGATATCTCCCTTGTTAGTGAATTGTTAATGTATCGTGTTCTAATAATCTAGACTTCTCTAAAATCCAGTATTATTGTGTACATGTATGTGAGTTAGCAGATAGCTGAATACTGCTCTGAGTTGATTGTATTTGCTTAACTGATGCAATTCCTATGCAAGTGTTTTCCTAGTTTAATAAATAATTAGGAAGAGATGTATCTCTTAATTTCTTAATTTTCCCTTCATCACCATTGCGTTACTAGCCATTCAAATTTTTATGAAGTATCTAGTTCATGAAATATGAAATCATTACTATTCTTGGTTGTATCTCACTGCAAACTAAAATTAACCAAATATTCAATGACAATCCTAAAGTTGCAGAAAGAAATGGTGTCAAAGCTAGAAATGGAATAAAACAGCATGAAACTGGGACTTTGAGAAAAGATTACATCTCATGTTCTCTTGTCCCTGGATTTGAGTTGAATGAGGTTATTCCAGTTCTGAAATTCACTGAATGAATCCCTATAATGATATATAGTCAGTATGCTGCTTTGGATGTTAAACCTCATATACTTTTCACCTTAAAAATGTTACCTTCAAAGGATGACAGCAATTTATGGATTATTTGCATGTTAAGTGGTTTTTCACCACGAGTCACTATCTGAAATGTCAGTGGCAGTTCTGATAACCAGTAATCATGCAGTTCGTGATTTTATTAGCATATGTACTTTGTGAAGTGCACCCAAATTCGTTGTGTTAGTTATTATACAACAAAATAAAGACACATAACTTGTCGATAGGAATGATTTTAGCAGGATAGACATTGTTGCATTTGACAAGAAAGATGGAGTAGGCAAGAATTTTCTTTGGAGTATTTGGGATCTTACACCAAGTATTTTCAATATATTCACATTATGAATTTATAGGATAAGGTGTTAAGCATGTTTCAGGTCCATACAAAATCCCTTCTGAAACAACCTTTTCAGTCATGGGAAAGATACAAGCAAAGAAAAACATTAAAGTCAAATAAAGCTGTTACTTCTTGATTTATGAGTTAGAACAAGTTTCATTCCAGCAAAACTTGTATCTTAGCACTCTCCCAGTACAAGAGCGACACTGCGGTATCTTTATATGACAACAGCTTGAAGTAGTCGGAAACAAATCATGATGTCCAATGGGATTGGAGGTTGAATTTCATTTCCATCCAGACGAAGGTATCGGAGGCGAGGGATGTTGCCATAATAACCATAATCTTCTTCTAGGGCAATGGAAACTGGGCATATTTGAGTACCATTGACACCTGAAAATGTAGATCAACACATTAGGTTATTTCCATGGGAAAAGTTTGTGAAGACAAAATTCATTTAGGACAAATAAAGTAAACTTCCATGATGTTAGCATGGGAGACGTTTGCTTTTGTTACCATTTAAATACTTTGTTGATTGAAAACAAACATCTTCATATAATGTGATTTGGATCAGTGAATAACGTATTTACTGTGCTGCAATCATGAAAAAAAGTCCATTAGACGCATAATTTATCCTTGGACAAAGAGGATACTAAGTTAGACAACTACATGGTAAACATTGAGAAATATCTCCTTACACTCTGAATGAACAATGCAAGATCACTTCTGAGGGGTTTTGGACATCTTATTTCAATGACAATACATTAATTTTAGGCTGATAATATTCCCTAATGAAAATCTTGCATTCAAAACAATAGCAGTATTGAATCAGAGTATAGCGTTTTTTATAGTGTTTTTTATAATGTTTTTAATTCTTAACATCTGTACTTTTCTGTTCTCTCATATTATTAAGTGGAGTTAGTTTTAATTGCAAGAATATAACTTGTGCAATGGAATATTTTTCTCCCTAATCTGAAAGCTAACAAATCCTCAAAATTCTATATACATCACACGTGTACATGTATTCTGTACAGATAAAATTTGAAACAACGGCTTCAATCATTGCTTGTATTTGTAAGAAATGAATAGCTTGGGGTTTTTGTTTCCTCTAGGTTACCTCTGCACTGTCTCTTGGCTAAAATGTTTTTTATATTTTGTCTTCAGTTGTTAAAAAATCAAGCAGCTGCTGCCCTATTTCAGCCTCAAAACAGCCTCTAGAAAACACTGTTGTTTATCAAAGATGTCAAATTCTTTTAACCAAATTATTATATTTTTTCATTGATGTGACTGTTCGAAGATTTTGGCCCCGGATTAATTGAAAAAAAGTGAATATAGAATATGAATGTAACAGATTTTTTTGAACTAGTTTTTTTACTAACAAAGAGATAGGAAAAAAATAGTCTCCCTTTATATTCAGTAATGATACCACACACAAGTTCTCTGACTACAATCCTGAAAAACAGAGAAACATTGTGAAGTAAAAATAACAACATAACTTTTTTTTTTTTCCCCATGACTTACATTTTTTTGTCCGCTCTATTTTGAGAAACTGCCCAGATGTTTGCAACATCTTGGAAGTGGACTTTATCTTTGTCATGGTTACTAGATAAATACATCCAGCTGACCAAGGTCTGAAACTTTTGTTGTATTAGTGATATCAATATGTGTTTGTTTATCCTGTGTAATTTGATTAACGTTGGCAAAGCTTTTGGTATTCTTGGAAGAAACAATCTACAACTTATTTTTATGTGTGAATTTACAACACAGAAAGCTTAAGAATTTTCATTATGAAAGCGGCTATTAAAAGTTTTAGGTGAATCAACACTATGTAGAAGAAAATATCTGCTTTGTTTGGTCAGCATTACTCTTCATAGAGACAAGACGTCTTCAAGTGTATCCTCAATCTCTGTCTTCTCTTACCTAGAAACCATCTCACTGCACTCATTGTCACTGGTTAATTGCTCCACCCTTGAAGTGAGGCAGCAGTTATCTAACCACAGGCCACCTAGGAAGAAGTTGTTTCCTAGTGATGTGTGGTATGAATTGGTTTGGCTTTTATTGTTCTCTTCCCATAAACAGTAAATCCTACCCCAACTATCAGGGGGGCAAAAGCCTCTCTCTCTTTTACTTTCTTTCAATGCTCTTCATGGGTACATTACTGATTTTTTTTATTATTATTTTTTTAAAGTAGGAGGAACAGGTCTTTCTTTCCAAAGGTACAATTTACCTTGCCTAAATGGATCCATGTGTCAGTTAAGTGTCAGCCCAGGTAAACAATTTAGACTCTCTTTAAAAGCTCTAGAGAGAGATGAGTATTTCCAAAAGGGGACTGACAGCTCCTTGAAACAGGATTAATTTCTCTAAGCAATTGTGTATCCCTTTCCATTGAGTAGGAGGTCTATATGACTACCACAAATTAGATAAAAAACCTAGGATAGTTTATTCAAAGAAGATGAATTGCACCACTTGTCAACAGAATTGTTATGTCCTTTAATATTTTAACATGAAATCTAGAGTTGCTGTAAGGGAAGACTGCCAAAGAGGTTCTCATTAATGGCTAATACTGTATGTCTGCTGAAGAACTGCAGAATAACCTGTTTTTTTTCCAGTAAAACTCAAAATTTATAAACAAAATTTAAATACATGGCCCAAGGATTTTTCCCTTTCTCTACATGTGGAATAATATTAGTTCACAGTATCTATCTCAGCCTCCTGGTATTCTTTCAGGGGAGCTTGCTGTTTGCTCCCTTTCATCTGTCATTTAATAGCATTTAATTTAATCCTACCACCTGCTTACCCATGCTCCCTTGTTTATCATCATTTCATACCTTCTCTTTGCTTACTTTAACATTCTCTTTTCCACTATTTAACAACTCTCCAGAGCCTCACAAGTGTATCTCCTAGGTAAATATGTAGGCATGTGGGTTTTAAAATGCCATGGAAGATGTGGGTTGAAAATCTGTTGGAGCCATAATTAGTTTTGATTTTAAATTGATTTTACTTCCAAAATTAGAATCGATTTTTTTCCTCTGATTGAGATCCTTAGGGAAGGGGTTTCAGGTAAAATTCTTGTTCTACTGAGACAAATTATGAGGTTATCATTGGCTTACCTGGGCTTCAGAAGAAGGCCTTATATCTTGATAAATGGTCTCTGGAGAAATGGCCATGTACTTACATAAAGAATTGATATTGCAAAACAACATACAATAAAACATAGACAAATGGTATTTCCATATAAATGCTGATGTCTGAACTCTTAGAATGACAACAGTGTAACTATGATTCACCAATAGAAAATAAAGCAGTCATTTGCAGTTGTGAAAGAATACCTGAGAATTAATATTATAAAAAGAGCTTGTACTGCACATATAAAAGTAAATCTTCAGCAGGACTCTTTTGTGAAGAAACCAGATCAGGACTTTGCAGATATTTTTCTTTCAAAACTTTTATATTGATTACCTTAAAATAATGACTGATCTGGGTTTAAGAGGACAAAACCAATCTGCAGAATTAATGTCAGCTCTTATTACTCTTGCCTGATGGAATTACATTCCTTGTTT
Source organism: Sitta europaea (assembly GCA_013400255.1). Classification (NCBI taxonomy): domain Eukaryota; kingdom Metazoa; phylum Chordata; class Aves; order Passeriformes; family Sittidae; genus Sitta; species Sitta europaea. The sequence continues at coordinate 165,806 of VXBS01010419.1, forward strand.
GAAATCTTAAGGCCCTTTAAGATATTATCTATTAGAACAGTGTCTCATGAAGATTATGTCATTATCCCATACTTCTTAAACAATTACACTGTGTGGTAAACTACCCTTTCATATTACCCAATTTGCATTTAAGGTATCAGGTTGCAACTATTTTATATTCAGTTAGAAAGAATTCTTTCTTTTTTTTTTTTTTTCTAAAGTCAGTTCTGTGTTAAGTTGACAATGTTTTTTGAAAGGTGGTAAAGGCATTAAGGAATACAAGACTTGTGGAATACTATCATGATTCAGTTTCACAGGTAATGTGCCATTGGAACATGAGACTTGATTTTGCACACACTACAAAAGATAATTTTCATGGTTTTAAGCTTTGTCAAACTTATTCAGGGAAGGAAGAGGACTGGACAGCTCTTTAAATACTACCTAGACAGAAAACTGTTCTTAAACAGGACAGGCTACATTCCATTGAACTCAATTTTGTGTCCACTTGAAGTGACAGAATAAAGTCTGCACCTGAGGCCTTGCAATGAAGCCATTAAAATAAATCTCTTAGTAATCAGGGGGCAATTAAATTTGTTCAGAAACTACAACTGTCATAAGCTTTATCTCTAATTAACAGTTAGAATTTTTGAAAACCACTTAAATATGTGCCAGCTATACACATTTTTTTTTTATTTACATGATTTCACACTTTTATTTTCCCAAATGCAGTGAATAAATGTAATTAAATAAGTAAGTAAATAAATAAATAAATGTAAGTAAATGTGAATAAGTATCTTCATTTCATAGGTCCTTGTTTTATGCAAAAGCCAAACTATTATTTTTAGTATATTTTTGAACTACATTGGCATAAAAAAAGTGATAAGGGATGATGTATTCAATTAAATTACCATGATGGGAAGATAAATATAGAAACTTGGCTTCCATCTGTGCAGTGGTGAATAAAAAGTCATCACTTTTATTTTGGATTTTGGCATGAAATGAAGTACTTACTAAGTAGATACTTTCATTAAATAGTGTATGTAATGTCCCTAAGCACCACACTCCCTCTATACCTGGATGAATTTGGAAACAGTCCTGGAAGTAAAACTAATTAAACCAACAGGCTTCTGTTGCCTTGGGTACAAAACCTCATCTCATTTACACAAAATGAGAAACTTTTGAGGACATAAATTTTAGTAGAACAAATGCTGTAAATGCTGTAAAATCAGTAGAACACAAAAAAAAATTTGCTCAGAGAGGTTGTGGATGTCCCATCCCTGGCAAATTTCAAGGTCAGGCTGGACAGGGTTATGAGAAATCTCATCAAATGTCCCTGCTTATTACAGGAAGGTTGGAATAAATGACCTCTAGAGGTCCCTTTCTTGACAAATTATTTAATGATTCTATGATTTTAATCACTTTATCTCAAAGAACCTTTTTATAGTTAAGTAGATATTTAAAATAGATATGATTTTGAAGGGTCCCAAACTGGTAAAAAACACTTACTTTTGATTTTGTTGTGATCAAGATGAAGGTGCTCAAGGTGAGCATTAATTGGTGGAATTTTAGTTAGCTGATTGTGAGACAGCTGTAGGTCAAGAATAGAGGAAACATTAAACCCATTTGGAGGGATACCATCGTCAGATAATTTATTGTAGTTCAGCCTAAGGAAAGTGACTTTGGGTATTGCACTGAAGTAGTTTTCTGGTATAACTTCAATGGAGTTGTTGTCCAAAAACAGCTGCAGTGTATTAGCTGGAATGCTTGAAGGCATTTTCTTGAGTGAATTTTTTGCTATGTTGAGCTGCATAAGGTTGTTGAGTCCTTGGAAGGTGTCACTTTGAAGAGCGCTGTCCAACAAACTGTTCTGGTGCAGATCTAACATGGTAAGGTTTTCCAAGTGGCTGAAGACTCCTTCTGGGATTCTGGAGATTTTGTTTCTAGCTAGTCTTAGCTGTTCCAGACCCACTGGTAATGGGGCAGGCACCTCTTCCAATTCGTTGTCTTCAAGGAATAAGTAAAGCAGTCTTTTCAGCTTGCTCAGTGCACCACTCTCAATTCCACTGTTTGTGATCTTATTCTTGCTCAGATTTATCCATCTCAGATGAGTGGCATTCACAAAAGGCTTCTCTGAGAGTGTTTCAATTTGATTGTTTTGAAGATAGAGGTACCAAATTCTTGCTGGAATTGGAGGTATTTCTTTAAGTCCTTTGTTATCACAGTATAATGCATTGGGGAAACTGGGAGGACAAAAGCACTCCTGTGGACACTCAGAAGTATAGTGAGACCAATGGTCAGGATCCAGATCATCATAAACTTGTCTCACAGTTCGAGTCCACACAGAATTGACCAAGAATAAGAGTAAAAGGCTTGTATAGATTTTTAGAATCATGGTGTTTGCCTTGGAAGGGAAAAAAACAATTAGCTGTTTCTCAATAAAATCCCTAGCAGCATACTAGATTAACAAAACAGTTTTGCATATAAAGTAATATTTTCTTTATAAACAGCCAAATTCTCTAGGGTATTATCCATGGCCTGTTAAGGAAAAACTGAAAAGTAATATAAGAGGTATAAACAGTTCTGTGCTATTATGTTGATAAACATTTCCCTGATTCAGCTTACACTCCACATAAGCTACCAGTTTAATTGATGGTCATGCAAGCATCATTTCAAAGAATGTGAAAATATGGATCATTTTTAGACAATAAATCAATGCCACTTAAATTTGTTTGTTTTCCTGTACAGACCTATAATCTACATTATATAAAGGTTAATCATCAGAAAAATATCATTATGAGGATGATATAAATACTATTGTACTCAGTGTTCCTCCTTTTAAAATTAATCATACCATCTTTTCTGGTTTAGCTCTCTCTTAAATTATAATGGCATCTGGATCAGATTTGCCAGCATCTTTTGTCTTCATTGAAAAGTGGAAGATCAAATAGTGTTTTAACAGCTGTTTTTTGGGCATGTTCTAAAAACTTGGAGGGAATATGTTTGACTAATCCATTCCCCACCTCACTCACTCTCTCATATCCAAAGTTACAAATTTCCTTCCCTAAAGCAAACAGACAAAACAAATGCCTTCTCTAAATGACACAAAAAATAAGTCCTAACCAAATTATATCCACAAAAAAAATAAATCCTAACCAAACTATTCATGTGCATTTATATGCATCTTTTAATTATTTTTCCTACTTAATTATTTGCTTTTTTTTAGCCTTCTCCACAACTAAATTATGAAAAAAATCATCACTGATAATTTACTCAGAAAGAAAATATTTGTATAGCACAAAACCAGTGCCTTACAAACTTACAAACTTACTGACTCATGAAGATTAACAAGCATTTTGCAATGTAGAGGCAAAAGACTGATAGCTGACATTTCTGGTCAAAATTAGGAGGTTGGTTTTGGCAAAAATAGTATTTATATAAAAAATAAATTCTCTCATAAGATTAATGCATCAGTAAGGTTAAGAGCTCAGTTCAGTTACAGCATACGATAGTAATTTAATAGTTTTCAACATTGTTATTAGCAATAACAAGTGCAGTATATTATAGTTTTTCCAGCCCCAGAAACTGCTATCTGGAAGCATTCCAAAGATAGGGACAAATAAAGTATTTCTAAAGAATAACATTTCTATTTCACACAGTGAATTTGCAACCTTTTTACTCTGTAAATATTCACAACTTTAATAACACTTGAAAAAAGAAATATAAAGCAATTTACCTTGTTAGTTAAGTTCCTGAAGCTATCTGTAGCCAGTTAGAAATCACTGTAAATTCACTGCTTTTGGCTGCTAACCACTGTGTTTGTTTCCTGTCCTCCTAAGAATTAGCAGCACATAAAACTGGAAGTACATACTAGTATTCCCAGATGTATTTCCAAGCACACCTTATTAGCTATTGCTTCTAGTTTGACATTGTTTCAGAGTTTGGGCTTACCTCAGCTTTCTTGGATCTTCTTCTCTTTCTATTGGTCCCTGTTGTTAGACTGTAATAGCTTGAGTCAGGCTACAAGCTGTGTTCTAGGAATACAGCCTCATATATACGCATCAGTGGTTACAGCTTTTAACCCCTGAAATAGCTAAGGCACCTCAGCACCTAGGCAGGGAAAGAAGGAAACCCTGGCCTTAGTTTCAAGCAGCCACAGAGCTGAAGGCTTTTGATTTTTTCTGTTCTATCAGCTGAGGGGAGATACTCTAGATGAAACAGGAAACCCGAAGTGTACATTTATTCAACATTTTTGTTAGAAGATACATTACAGGCAAAGCTGGCTTACATCATAGCTCATTCTCATAATACCTGAATTGGCCACAAAAAATTAAAACCAATGCCATCTGTTTCTACGGAAATATTTTATTTGATTTTTATTAAATGCAGATGCTGTCATACCATTTAAAGACATAATTTTTGATTAGAAGAAGAAGAGAGCAAAAGCATTTGCTAAGAATTTTTTAATAAAATATTTTCAAGTCTTTAAAGATTAAATCTTACCTTTTCATTTTTGTTCAGAATGATATTTACATATATTTCTACAAAGATATAATATTCCACAATGACTCCTGCAATTTTTTTTTTATCATTGATCTAAAGCAAACTCTTTGCAGCCAACTTGCTTCCCAAAGATAGACAAATAGTTCTCACATTAAGTATTTTGGAAGGTTTTTGTTTTCCTTTTTAGTCCAAACTTAAAGTAACAACTTCATATCAGAAAAAATATCCATGTTCAAAGCCAGAACAATGACATAAATATTTGAAGGGAAAAGCTAATGAAAAGTATTAAAATAATGAATGTATCCTGTTAAGTTTAATGAGTTATATTAGTTTTAAAACTTAGTCACATAATTATTTTAATTCAGTTTTATCTCTCTGATTTTAACCATAAAACCTATAATAACATATTTCGTAATTTTTAATCCCTTGTTTCTTAAACTCAAAATGTCTCAAAAGAAGTTTAGAAGCAGAAGGACCAAAAGTAGTCAAAAAAGGAGAGCAAACCTTAAATACATGGGCAGCTTTCATTGACTTCAGTAAGGTTAATGTTAAACACGTCATGAATTTTTTCCATGAGTATATGTCTGTACCACCATGTTTCTTGTTTATAAAAAAATGTATCCTTACCATCAGTAATTTTTGCATTTTTTATGTTATTAAAAATAAAGTGCTTAAGTGTTTCACTCTGTGAAAACTCCAGGCCCTTCAACACTTAAAGATTATCAGGGATTTCTTAAAAAGCAGGTGTAAAACCGATTCCTTCATGTATACTAAGTAGAATATTTTATAAATGTAAATTTGATTAAATCTATTTACAACTATACTTAAAAACAAAGGTTCTAGTTTTAAGCAGATTTACTAATTTTAGGACAAAACTCATAAAACCCCCCCAATTTTCTTTTTGAGTGTCACTTTAAACACCTAGAACTTAAAATGTTTAAGACTTGGACCTCCTGCAGCAGAGCTGATACCCCATATTAGCAACAGGGATGCTTGTCAGCTGGAGCCCATCCAAGGGAGTTGGGGAGAGGCAGAGGCACCACTGTGTGAAATTTAAAACAGTTGTATGTCCAGTTGTGAGCCATTTAAGGAGGCTTAATCATGAAAAGTGCATCTATGATTCTCGTAAACCATCAGCAGTGCATTATAAAACTGGTTTGCTTTTGTGGTAAATCTTCACAAAGTGTGTAGAGAGAATATGGAGGTGCTGAGGTCTCTTTGACACTAAAGAGTGAGCCGAATCCATCCTGAATGTTGCACTGAAGGGTCTAAAATTGCAAGTCCTGAAGACAGATATCTGCTGTGACACACTTAAACACATGTTGCCAAATGTTTACATTTGACAACAACTAAAAAGACTGATTTATCTATACTTCATGGTGGTCTGAATTTACCTGCTATTTTTACCTGCCAATCATGTACACATATTCATTACAATGTCACAGCAGTCCCCAGCAAAGGGACTTGCTGTTTACCTTGTGGTGGGAAGTGATGCTATTTTTATGAAATACTGTTCAGCCAGGGGTCACAATCTGCCCTCTGTGAATGTAGAGGCCAGGTATTTGATCCTTTTCAAACACATAGGTTTCCATCCCACTCAAAGGAGGAGCCTTTCACCAGGAGAAGAAAATAGTAAAATACATTTTCTAAGACTTTCTAAATGATATGAATTTCCATTTCTTCTGATGCGAACAAAGCAGAAAAAAAAAAAGAAATGTCCTCAAAATCAGGAAGCAAGAGTGTGATGATTGTGACACATATTGTTACATGTGCTCAAACATTTTTGAAATATCTGCAGAGACATGTTATTGCCTGGATGTCTAAGCAGACCTTGCAGAAAGCCTGCTTTCCATGAAACCTTCAAGATTATGTGCATATCACGCATTTGTTCTGTTCAGTCCTCCATCATCTGGTGTAAATATTTCTTATTTAAAGACTGCACTTTATGGTGATAAAGTTTTACAGACTAATAAAAGACCGTGGCCAAGATTTTCAAAAATGACTAATGGTTTGGGAGACCTTTTGTTTTGCGTATCCAACCTGAGACTCTTTCCAGAACCTTATTTTCAGTAAGAGACAGCTAAGAATTTTGTGTTAATGAGGTAATCTTTAACTTGAGAAGTTGAGTGATCAAAGACAAACATCAGTGAAACACAAAGTACTCCTGAGTTAATGAACAATCTCCTAAAAAGTAACACTATGAAAGGTATTTGCACAACAATAAAAGGAAGTGGAAAATAAAATTACAGTAAAAATACTGTAAAAATACCCACCCTGAGTTTTGGAGATATTTTCTAAGAGATACTTTTGGGATTGTTCTAGTTTGAGAAAGATGTCTGAAACTATTACAGGATTTTTACTCTATTCCATGAGTCTCCTTTCAATCCATACTGTTACTCAATAGAATTTGTATATACTTTTAAAAAGTAAAAAAAAGTGAGGAGCATTGACAACTGCAGGGGGTAGTAACACCCCCTTGAGAGGAGTAACGTACATGGAATTGAAACAGCTTGCAATCTTGAGACTAGAAGAGTGAAAAAGATGACTAGAAATACCCATTGGGAGGAGAAATGGACAACTGGGAGAGCTGTTTGGAGCTATTGCTCTGTTTTAGCTTCAGAGTTGCTGACAGTGAAAAAATGCATTGCTTTCTTTCAGTAACGGCTGCCATATGTCTCAGATTGAATTTGAAGCAAGGTCTGTTAAGCATCAAGCATGTGTATAGCTCATCACCAGCAGGCCCAGGAGTATACTGCAAGCAGAGCTTATTCATTAGCCTGTGGGTTGCTCCATTTAGCAAAGGCTGCAATCCAGGGCTCCTAAATTCGGGCAGTACTTTACTAAAAACTATGTGCCTCGTTCCACGGGACAATCAGTTTATCTGAAACAGGCTCTTGAATTATCTTAATGGTTACTAGAGAAAAGGTAGCACTTCAAAAGCTGAAGACAGCAAGTCTAGTTTGTGTATCCTTCATCCTATACTCCAATGGTAGCTCCAGACATCATGGGGGTGCTGAATTTTACTCAGGGTTCAGTGTGCCCCCTTCACTTCTCACGACAGGCATGTAGTGATCTCTCTCTTTCTGCATTGCTATTCCAAGTTTTACCCAGAGCTGAAAAGAAAAATCTTCTATTTCCAAACAGTTCCCTGACCACCAGACAGTGATATATCTCAATTAATAATATCTGCTGCTCTTTTTAAAAAACAGTCACAAAAGGTCATCAAGATCAAAGAGTCTAAAAGAAAGCAGATGACTGAGCCTTTCAGGCTAGCCCAAGGGACACTGCAGACAGATCAAAGGACCAGCCCAGATGTTCCAGACCCTGCTACTATGGATGTATTTTACTCTACATCATTCCAAATGAACAAAAGAAATTAAAACAAAACAGACTTAGGAGCAGGAATGCTGCAATGTTTCTCTAAGTCTAGAATTACCTGCTTAAACCTGTCAGTGGAAGAAATTGCATTTCTTATTTAAATGGACACATTTTTTGCATATGCAGGCAGCTGAAGTATAGGGAGTTTACATGGGGAGTTTTCAGTTTAGATCAGAATACATTGCTTAGAGAAAGCCTGGGAAACAGTTTGACTGGCTTAATTTGTTAAATGGAGGTGTCACCTGACTCTTGTTTATACAAGATTTAGGAAGACAAGATCCCATTCTCAAAGTCCAGAAACAAAACTCTAGCAGTTTACTTTCTGCACAACTTCACTCCCTTATCAAAGCTACAGTGGGAACTGAGCAGCTTAGTTGAAAGAGATCATTGCAGAGCAACACATTTCAGAAAAGAACAACTATGGAAAGGGGCTCAGCTTTTATTGGGAATATATTGGTCTTCTGAATGTGCTTCATTAAACAATTTTTGGGCACTCTGTTCTCTTTCTCTCTGTTTTGAGCTCTTTACCACAATGACACCAAAAGGTTCCATGACACAATGCCAAGATCTGGTATTTGTTTGGGCTTGGTTAGGTTTACTTTACCTGTGTAAATGTTACTGTCAATCTCTTACTTCACTTTGTTTTCATGTTTTCAACAATTTCAGCACTGAAACAAATCTATTTTACCCAGTGACTTGATTTTTAAACTGATAAATGTATCTCAAATTAAAATATTTAGAATGTATTTATCAATTACACACACATATTGAGTTGCTGGGACCACATGTAGCTATTTAGATGATCTATGTTTTCCATACAGCTAATGGTAAATGAAAACATGTATGAGTGATCTGATGCCCATTCTGCAAACCTGAAGAATTGAGCCATAGACCATCAAGGATTAAATATTCTGAGATAACAAAGAGATAGTGAAAACAAACTGGTTTTGCTATCCTTTAATTATATCCTTATCCTTAATTTATATTAACATCTGTTTTCTTATTTTCTTCTGTTGTTAAAGAAGTCTTTAATCTTAATTTTAGATCCCCACAGTAAGACAATGGATTTCAAGAAGTTTGAACTCATACAAAGTTCTGTCCTCTAAAATGAATGACAAAGGTTGCATAAAAGAGAGCTCCCACAGCTTAATGAAAAAAAAATATTTTATTCGACTTATAGTAATGATCTGCTACAGTGATTTTGCCACATGAGAAAATCAAGGTTGAGGGGCTTTTGTAATATTTAGTAAGAAAAGCCAAATGACATAAGCTGTATGAAAACTCAGGTCTTATTTTCCATTAATTGTAGTAATTTTTGTTCTAATTTTTAATGCAGAAACTCTTGGGGTATACTGGAATTAAACATTAGACTATGTGATTTTTATTTTCTTCAATTGTGGTATCAGTCATTGTTGAAAGTCAGGATAGCTGTTGTTATGGTGCTGGCAAAAAGGCAGGAAGGGCCTTTGTATGGGTTCTACAGAGATGTTTTATTCCAGCCCCACTTGCCAAGAGTCCAGGGTCAAAGGAGAGGCTTAAGGAGAGGGTCCAGGTTCAGTATAGGGATAATCCAACTGAGACAGCATGGGGGCCAATTATCAGGGGGCATGGGGGCAGTACAAAGGTGGGGTTAGAGTGTGGAGGCCAATGGGAAAATAGGGACACCGGGACAGGGAGGGGGCTAACAGGGCCAACTGAGGGCAGAGAACAGGGGGAACAGAACAGGATATCCTGTGAGAGAAATGCTCTGCATCTCCCCGACTCGGGGAATGGCCCCAGGCCTTCACAAGTCATCACTTCAAATAGCTTGAAAGAACTTGAGTTTTCTTCTCAAAAATAGAAGACTTCTGAGAGTCCCAACTTCAGGCTCAAATCTCAGCCACCATGACTACTCCAGTCACTGATTATCCTTTCAGATGGAACATGAAATTAAGTCTTTATAGCATAGATGAAATTCCTCAACGCCCAGCACTTTGATGCAAACTGACATCACCTTTTTCTTTGAAGACAGCTCTGGAACCCAGCTCTAGGGAGAATTCTTCACCCATCCCTATCACAGCACCATGCAGTGTTCCAGAGCCCTAAATAATGACCTAAATAACCCTAAATAATCAAGGGAGTGTTCTTCAACACCAACTGCCCTTTCCTTAGATGATTCCATGCTCTTCATGGTGGCAGCTGGGAATCCTAGCAGTAAATGTCTAGCTCTGTTCTGCATTTTCTGTATAATATATACCTCAGCTCAAGGCTATGATTTTCGTTAGGAGCAAAACACCTTTCCCTCTTTTGATTGTAGAGTGGGAATAATAATATTGCAGGGATGTTTCTTCTTACCCAAACTTAGGAACCTGAATAAAAAAATAAATCTCTTTTTTTTTGCACAGGTAATCATAAATTCTTCTTTAAATTAATGTAGCATTGCACATAATTTTGAGAACTTGCTGGTCTTACTGTTAATTTTTTTGACAACAAAATGGCTGCAATGTTGAAATCTAAAAGTGGAGTTGGGGAAACATTTGTTCATGTAGTTTGGAAGCCAGTGTGCATGGTAATAGATAGAGTCACATAATGTGATACTGGAAAGATGATGAAAATAGGAATTTTTAAATATTATCTTCAAGACAGCTTATTAGTTTATGGTATTATTATTATCTTATTGATTTATGAGACATGAAATTTTAAAAGACTTCTCATAGTTCTGGCTGAAATATTATGCATGTTTTAATGAACGTGTTATTATCAACAGAAATATATTTTTACAAGTATTATTTAAGAGGTTCCAAAGTCTCTTCATAACTCTAGTCAGGTTGACCAAATACCACAACACACTTGTATGCATTGCCCCACACTGGGATTCACAGAATAAAAAAAAAAAACTGGGCTTTTTTGCACAGTCCAGCAGCTTTCCTCTACTTCAGAAGTCAGGTACATTTGACTAAGTCCCTTTGTTCCTACACTGTCATATGGACTGTAAATAATATTTCTCCTCTAATGTATTTACTTCATTTCTTCTCTTCCTTCTTAAATAGACTTTATTTTCTGCTTTCCTTTAGCAATTTCAGAATAAAAAGGTATGCTATACCACAGAGGTATGACATAAGAGGGATTATACTTATAAAAAAAAACATTCTAGTAATCAAAACTTGTTAAAAATAGTGTTATTTCAACTGTAGATTAAGAATTCAAATTATGAAAATGAAGATAATCCACTTAAAACAGGTAGATGGGGTTACACCCAAAAAGCATCATGTTTATAGCACTAAAGAGTAGCAATATGTACATTTTAGCCCACAATCACAATCTTATCTCAAAACAGGAGTATAGTGTGATAAAAAGTGCTCCAGCCTCTAAAGCTGCTTTTCTTTATGTAATGAAGTGATAATTCGCCCTGGTACTCGAACCTGACCTTTCTGCATTCCAGGTGAGTGTCCTAAAGTGTAGTTAGCCCTCCTTTCCTTTCTCTGTACTAACTGATGTTGAACTTCTCAGACTAAATAGAAAAGAGTTATTTTGGGGTGAAAGCCTTAAGGCCTACCAATTAAGTTCTTTTTCTTATGGATGGAAAGCCTTTTAACCAATATCTGAATCTGAAAAAAGCTTCATAACTAAAATGTCCTCCATGGCATGTCCTCCACTCTGTCCTTCAGGATGGTGACATGTTTGCTAGTGCTGTCCCACAGGGGAGAGTCAGAAGGGGTGGATCTCTGATTTCCCTGTCCCTACTTAGTAAATGACATGAGTTAAAATGAGAGCAGATTTTCACATGCCAGCAAAGGTACTGAAGAAAGATTTCACAGTTCCTGCCTATGGAATCTACATCAAATGTCAGCTGAGTTAAGATTTTGTGAGTATCACAGGATTTGGGATTATAGACTGGAACCTGAAACAAGAAATTTCCCACTTGAATTTCATGCTGAATTCTTCAGCTGTAGAACTGGCTATTAAAATTGCTATTTTTCCCCATTGGTTACTAGTATTAGAATCACAGATTCACAGAAACTATAAATAAGTTTGATGAAACATCTGAAGGCTGTTTAGCTCAACCTCCCTCTAAAACTGAGGCTAACTTCAAAGTCAAGTCTGTCCCTCAGGACACTATCCATGCAAGTTATGAAAATTTCTGAGGATGGAGAGTCCACAGCCTCCTTGGGCAACCTGTGACAGTGCTTTATGAACTCACTTCAAGAATTTTTTTTATATGTCCAGCACAAATTTCTCTTTCTGAGACTTTTTCTTTGCTGCAGTTCCCTTTCACCATGCACCCCAAAACTGGACACTTTTTCTGTTTCACTCTGTTAGGCAGTGTCCCACTGCAATAAGACATGGGCTGAGACATATGGTATATTCAGAGAAGCTAAGGGAAGTACCTTAGCATTGCCTTGAAAGAAGGTTCAGGGAAGTTCAATTAACAGATTCTAATATATCATGAGTTGGACTGTTCTCAATCCCACTGTTCACACTCATTCATTTTGCATAAAAGTAATTGGTTTGCTGAAACAAGCTGAAAAGAATACATTTCTATTATGTTGTTAGTTATCAGGTGACAAACATCCTTATCAGTTTGTGTTCTAGAAATCTTAGCGTTTAGTATATTTTTCTATGAAGGGAACAGTTGGGTTAAAAGCTCTCTGGAAATGGTTAAATACCATTTCCCATACATTGTTCTTTTCTTTGGGGAGTTTTGCATGGACTTCCTTCTTCTTTTTCTAAGTTACAAAGCCTGGTGCTATTCCACAGTGATTCCCACTCTTATGTGTTCAGAAAGCCCAGATTTAGACTTCATTCTGCAATAAAAATTCTAGCCAACTTTTAACAAATTTTACTGTCAATCCTTCCTGTCTATGGGTAAAAAAGCAGCAATGTTTATGAATTCAAAAATGAAAAAAATTAAGGTGGGAAATATTTTTATTGTTTTCTGAATCTCTCTTTTTGTTTAAGTCCCAGGTTTCTTTGTGAATTGTGTTTTGATTTTGAACATCTGGAATTGGCAACGTGCTGACTGAATGGTTTGGTATGAATTGGTTGGGGGGGTTTTCAGAGGTGATAGTTTCTGCTTTTGCTATAGAAACTAGCAAAGTTTCTGTTTGAGTGTTTTATAGTCTGGTAGTTGAAAAGAAAATAGTACCCACGGGATGATCTGTACTTTCAAGCAAGCCACTTACAGCTCTCAGTTTCTAATACATTTATTTTAGTGTGTTCCAAGATGCTGACAATATTTGAACTATTTATTCCTGGGTGGAATATACTACCATGTCTTTACCATGTGTAGCTGCATTTTACTCAGCACTTGTGGTTTCTGAGAGATTTCACTGTTCTTTTGTCAAAACCAAAACATGAATTTGCACGTTTTCATAGTGCCATGGTTCCCATATTGCAAACTTCATAAGGCATTGATTTATTGGCCAACATAAGTGTAGTGATGCATGTTATATTATGTGTACAAACATATTGAAACATCAAGATAACATCAAGAGAAAACAGTTTATTTAACCTTACAATAAATTTTAATAATAATAGAATAGCTTAGATTTTGTCTTAACCTGTTTTTTTTTTTCATTTTATAAAAGAAAGAAGCATAGTTGTCAATGATATGGACAAAAGGACACTATTTGATATGTTTAATTTTCTACAGTCTGGTTAAAAACAACATGCAAGTAATTGAATAAAAATATTTGTATATAAGATTTATTTTGAGATAACAATTATGCTAGCAATGAATAAAAATGTTACCATGAAAGTTAAATGAAAGTATGACAAAAAGAAGAGTAAACAATTTAAAACCTGATTTTTTTCCTTGTTATATTTAACGTATTCCATTAATTTAACAATATCATAGGCTCTGAACACATATTTTCACAAATTTTAAATTGTTCATATATTGATAAATTATTTTTTCCTTTGCAATGGGTAACAATATATAAAAGGCATGATAACTAGGAGAGTTGGACAGGAACCTTGTATTGACACAGGCCAGCCTATACTACTCACTATAACCCACAATGACTCCCACCTGACTTCCCTGTGAGTCTGGAGCCTGCTGGCATGTATTACATGCATGGATATAGATTTTTATGAAGTTGAATCTTTTTCATCAACTAATATAGCCAAATAAAGGCATATTTTGCACCAGATTTGGTAATTCTTGTGCTTTCTAAATAGAACTATTTGTAAAAATACGCACACGTTCCCTTAAGTTTGCCAAGACAATGCTAAATATTAACAAACAGAATGGATAATATGCAGATTGACACTTGCTTTAAGGCATATCCTAATTTTAAAGCACTATCATGGTGTGTTATTCCCGTAGTTACTGGCCCTGGGAGGGACTGGATGATCCCAGGTGTGTCACTCCAGTGAAATCTCAGCGGCCACGCGGAGGCAGTTGTACATCTCCTGGGGCAGGTCAGCCCGAGTGAGGTTGTTTCCATCCAGGCGCAAATGTGTGATCTTGGAATAGGTCGTCGGTCCCACAACCTTGCAGAAGCTGCTCAATGGGAACTCTGAAGCAAAGAGAACACAAATAAGAGGAAAACATGAACAATTAGGACAAATAGATGAAACCATTATTTTCCTGCTTTTTTTGATTTCACTTGGAAAGTGTGACTTTAATTCATTATACCATTTTTAATATTTTGCATTTATACCAATGTAAATCCCTGTTAATTTATTGGAAATTGAGGGACTTGTGTTGGGAGAGGTTCTTTCTGTTAGTTGTGAGAAGCTCAGAATTTCAAGACTGAGTTTTTCAAATGCTGTTTTCTTTCAGTACAAATTTGTCTTTTAGACTTCAGATTTTATATAGAGGTCTGGTATTTAGATAAAACAACAAATCACTCTTTTAAAAAACCCCTAGAGAAGCATAGGGAGGAATCAGTCAGTTCGTGCACATTACAATGGAAGGGAAAAACTGCCATATATGATATTGAAAGAAGTAAAAAGTTTCTGGAGAAATTGAAACCATGATACAGCTTTACCCTAAAGAACAGGGAGTCCAATGGTCATCTGTGTATTTTTTATGTATTTTATATGTGCCATTTTTATTTACCTGTTTCAGAATGAAATTTGGGTCTAAGGTTAGAGAAGAGTTTTACATTTAAATTGTACAGTTGAACCTTTCCACATTAGGATTAGAAGGTGAGTATGAATGCAAAAAATACTTAAAAAATATTTATATTTATTGTTATATATCATGTTATATATGGTTTCTATTCAGTCGAGGTATTATTTAGTTCATGTAACACCAGGTAGATCTTGAACAGAAATCTGTCTTATATCCTATGATCAGTATTAACTGTAAGCTAGAAATTACATGAATCACTGAAGTTCTCTGCTCAGTATGCCAAGCCACACACACCCATGTTATAGACCTCTTTCAAGCAGAGAAGATCTATCCTCAGGAGAGAATATGTATAAATAAATCTGATACTGCTTGCATACTATATGATGTAATTTTGCAAAGAGGGTTTTTATTCCTACCTGTGTTTTCTTTGAGTCAGACAGAGGATTAGCCTACTGAAAAGCTCCAAAACTACTAAAGAAGCAGTCTGAGAGACCTGTCCTTCTTCAGAACACTGGCGTTGGGTGAATTCACACAGAAAATGCTTTGAAAGATTAAAGGGGCTCCTTCAATGAACCCATGCATCTCATAATTTCTGAGACATAAAGTTAGTACTATCAAAACCAAAAGTCATTAGATATACCTTTCACAGGTCACTTTCTGTATCTTTTTTACATGGCTACTTAATTCACCTAAGTGAAAGTATGATCAAACTGTAGTAGTAAAGGAAGTAGAGGAAGTACCTTTCATAACTTCTCATTAACTTTTGGATTTGCATTCTTCTAACTGGATTTTTCCAGGACTTGCATTACCATAATTTTCTATCACTACTGAAATATGGCTTTTGTAAACTGAGTAAAAATGTACAGGCAGTTCTTTAGCACATAAGAGCTTAGGTAACATTTTGAACAGAGATATGATATTAAAAGTGGATAAAGACTCATGTACCTTCCACAAGTTGAGTAGGGGTTAAGGAAGTACAATTTAAAAGTAAGATCTTGTCAGCAATTTGATTAAAGAAAATCAAAGCAATTTCCTAGATTTTGTGTAGTGTGCAGACTTTTGGTAGGGTGAGATATGAATGGTGTCCTTTGGGCAGTCCATGTTGTAACACAGTAGAATTTTAAGACTTCAGACCAATTCTGATTTTCTTTGGGTTCAGAATGTACCAGCAGAAACAAACTAATGACTCTTGTTAATTAAGATCATATGATCTGAGAGATGTTTATAGGATTATGTCTGTGTGGAATTTTGCTGAATGAAAACATAAATTCCTGAGATTTTACTCATTTTCTTGGGCTATAAGCTATACCATTGACTATTTAGTTCCAGTTTTCTTCAAATAACTTGGGTTTAAGTTTTGAAGTTTAAAATAAACATAAATTCTAATATAGATTTTTTTCCATCTTCTTGTCATTCAGGAATGACATGATAAGTATATTTTTGCTGATAACAAACATTTCAAAACTTCATAAATTTAAATTTTAGGGCTTTTTTTTCGATTCAAACAGTGCACTTGGAATTTTTCCCACATATTTTGCCAACAGAGAATTCTTGCATAAGCCAGATACTTAGAGATAATTAGAATATGAGAGAATTAGAAGTATTGGATGAAAATTGGATTTTCATCTAACAGTACGGTGGGTAATCCTAACAGGATCTGAAGTCCCATAGTGATTATTGATGGTCTGTTGTCAACTAATCACGTTTGAAACATTTCTAGACAGGCCATATTAAAAAACTCCAGTGGGAATTGATAGAGTGAGCCAGATAAAAGACCATAAAGCACCTCCACAATTCAATATATAGTCTCTTAACTGCCCTCTGGAACATTTTCATATTTGCTCTTCCATATTCCACTTACATGGAGTAACCCCATTACTTCCTGGGGTTTCATATGGAAGCAACAATTTTCTCATTAATCCCTTACAAGTACAGTTGAAATGTGGAGAAGGCCATCTGTGGACCCTCTTCTTTTTTCACTAAACCTCTTTGATTCTTGGTTTGTTTTTTTTTTTTTCCCCATCCTGCAGAGTTTCATTTGTGTCTGTGTATGTGTGTGCATTTGTGTACATGCATATGTGTATATATTATAATAATGGCATCTTAAAGACATTTCAATTTAGAAATTACAGTTTAGGTTTGAAGTATGGAGAAAGTGAAGGCTTTTCTAAATCTTCCGTGGTCCTATTCTAGCTTGGAGATTCAACCAGCATCAAGTACAGTAGATAAAACTGTAGATTTGACACCTACAATCAATATAATGGATGTGCTTCAATTAGTTAGAGTTAGAAATCAGAGGAGTTACTCTGAATTTGTTTTCTTAACAGTTTGCTATCTGCTTAACCCACTGCTTCTTGCAACACAGAAGGAAACAGAACATAGTAAGGCAAAGCCAATTCTGCTACATATTTTTGTGTGTTTATTCATCAGTTCTTATTCAAAAAACAGATTTTTTTTTTATGGGTGACAATTCATAATGATTTTAGCAAGTCCATGGTGAAACTCATGGACAGTAATGAAGTGAATATCCTTTCCAGTAATACCAACACACTTGGAACCAGGTTGTGCTTTCTTAGACAAATATAAATGCTAATTGCAAGCTCTAAGGTACCTGAGAAAAGGGAGATATAACAAGTTAAGAACTCTGAAGAGATGTCTTTATGCTAGGTCTCAGTATAAAGAAAACTTCAAACTAAGTAAGAATAAACTGAAAAATTATACCTTTTGTATATTTGAGGACAAATTATCATTACTCCTTAGAAGTCTCTCACTGCATATGTGTACCATAGGCCATCACATGGAATGGAAGCTGGCCTAGTTTACAGTCATCCCTTCACAAGCCACTGGTAAATTATAACAATTTATTAAACAAAGTAACTGGTCATTGATTTGAGGCTTAAATAATCACAGATCAACCAACTCAATTTTCCAAAAGACTAAGCACTCACAGTTGTAGGCCAGGTGTTGTGAATGGTGAAATCCAATGGCTTTGATTGCCCTATATTAATAATTATTTCTAATGAATTTTTATCCCACATTGTCAATCAGCATCTTAGGGAAACTATATATTATGCCTGTGAAATTAGATAGCTTAGAAAATTGATTCTTGAACTCTGCTAGATTTTATGATAAAGAAAAAAAACCCAGTAAATCATAATTCTGTTGCATCAGTCCATAGGGTAGTAATGATAGTGTAGCAGTAGCTGGTAAACATCCACACCTCAGTCCATCCCCCTGAAAATGCAGCTTTCCATGAAAAGCTAAAATTGTTATAGTCCTTGACTCTGATGTCCTCAGAAAAGTGAATAGCAGCCAAGCTTTGTACCTGGGTATCTTGCATAAGATTCAGATCATTCCAAGCAGGAAAAAGTGTTTCATATATCTCATGAGAAATTAAAAATCATGAATGTTAGCTATTTTAGGAGTGGCAGAGTATCTGGTAGAGTTCCACAGGTATGTAGTGCCTTAGATGGGAAGTATTAACTCATTGTTTTCCCACATCGAAACAAGAAACTGAGATGCACTAGAAAAACAAAGCCACTGAGAAAAACGAAACATAGTAAATACAAAACATTTCAACATATCTTGCCTTCAGTCTGGTAAGATCTGTACTAAAAATATTTGGTTTAAAGGCTACATCTCCATGGCGTTAGCTATGCATGGAGTGGCTAACACTGACACTCTTAGTCCTTGATGGATACAAGCAGGCAAGCAGAAGCGAGGTTCTTGTGGTTTACTTTATGTCAACCAGAAAGATAATATAAATCCTTCTGAAGAACCACATTTATATTTAGCATATCTCCCTCTCCATCAGGGACTACACTGACAGAGGTGCAGCTGGAGATCTGACATGGTGGTGAGGCCCCTCCAGCCCTGCAACATCTCCTTGTCAGCCAGGAATGGGACAGGCTTGAAAGAGCCCTGTCTCAGCAGAAACCTTCATGGTCTCATGTGGCATTTCTTGACTTCAGAAGGAATATTTTTCAAATCATAAGTGAATGGAGACAAACTTGCCACCTGATCCATATGATGTGCAAAACAGGAATGAAAAAAAAAGAACAGTTCTTAGGATTTAAAGATAGGTTTGGAGGGATACTGCATGAGGCAAGATAGGAAACAAACAAATACAGTTACTTTGATGTATCTTTTTCCCTGCACCTTGGACCTGCTACCTTATGAATTTGTTAACTTCTCTCTTTCTCCTCCCTCCAGCATTTTTGACTACCAGCTCCTGAAAGGTTATTGTAGTCTGATCCTCACCTGACATCTCTCTCTTTTTGTTGACTTAAGAACTCTGAACATCTTTTGCACTGATCAAACATTTCAGTTTTTCCTGAGTTGTATAAGACAATTCCATTGGCTTCAATGTAGTTGCTCCAATTTACATAAAATGAGAATTTGAGGAAAAAATTCACATTAGTATGAAAACAGACATTTCTCATTTTAAGGATATGTTAAGTGTGTATTAGGTAAATATCTGTCTTTTGTCATGAATGTGGGCAACTGTCAGGTAAGTGTCAGAGTGCCAACAGTCTAACCAGTACTATTTTTTCAGACTGTTTCATCTATTATGTCAGATATTTGCTTTGACCATTGATAGCTAGTCTGTGGTAAACATTAATGAATATGTGCAAATTTAACTCACTGTTAATTTTGTTGACTTGGAGGTAGAAGTTTTCCAGGTTCTCGCTGACAGTTGGAATGCTCTTCAGCTGATTGAAGGAGAGATCCAACTCAACAAGTGATGTGATGTTGAAGACATTACCTGGTATTCCAGAATCTGTTAATTTATTGTGGGATAAACGTAAATATTGCAGGGCTTTAAAACCTTGGAAGTACTCATCGGGAATATTGGAAATCTGGTTATTATCAAAATACAGCATGAGCAAAGAGTGAGGCAGTCCTGTCGGTAGCTTTGTAAGTTGATTGAAGCTTAAGTCAAGATATAAAAGTGAATTCAGGCCTTTGAAAGCCCCAGAAATAGAATCTGCTTTCAGCTGGTTGTTCTGGAGGTGAATGACAGTCAGATTCATCAGCCCCTCAAGTGCACCAGGATTGACTTTTGTGATCTTGTTGTGACTTAGTTGCAGGTCATCTAGGGTTTTGGGAAGGGGTCCAACAGCTTCAGTCAAATTGTTGTAGTTAATGTGAAGTTTCTTCAGGTTCTTTAGTTTAGAGAAAACTCTTCCTTTAATTTTTGAATTTTCCAAATGGTTATGATCTAGGATCAGCCACTGTAGGTCTGTTACATTGTCAAACGCATTCTCTTCAATTCCCTCGATCATATTGTTTCGAAGATAAAGGTATTTTATTCCACTGGGTACAATGGGAATGGTTTTCAGCTTAAGATTGTCACAATACATGGCAGTAGGGTAGCTTAAAGGACAATTACATTCTGGGGCACAGACTGCTGCAGATGGCCCAAAAGGATCATAACCATAATCATCTCCAGGACCATAGTCATACTGGCAAAAAATGCCGCTAATTAACAAGAGAAAGACAGGTAGGGAGTTTAAAGTCATCTTTCTGATGTGTCTTGTTCCTGTATGGTGAAAGGAATAAACAAGATATAAATTTAATTTTTTAGCTCTTTCAGCAATATTTGAACTTTTATCACACAAGGATTATAATTTAAAAACTAATTACAATTCCTATTTAAAGTTTTTAATTAAGAAGATAAATATTGGGTTGTTAGTATTACATTGTTACTACTATATTACTGCCCCTGTCTTGTACATTCTTCCTTTGTAATGCAAAATTGCTGACCATTTTGCTGTTGTAAGTAAAACTTTCTTTATATCTTTCTGTATTCATTGATTAAGTCACAAGAAAGATGATGAAGTACAAGGTATTTAAGCTTGCCACAGAAATTTTCAGTTTTGCTGAAGGCCAGATTCAGAGGCAGTTCAGCCATTTAAATTCTATCAAGCATTCCTAATGTGATGAATTGTCTCATATCTAAACATGTGGCTATTTAAATTAAGTTTGAAAGAGGGAAGTTAAAACTGAGGGTAACACTCTCATTCATTGTGCGTTGTTAAGATGTGTGTAGCTTGAAAGATCTTTTTCTCATGGATTATGTTCAGTAAAGCATGGTCCACTAAGTTTCAGTCACCTAAAGAACAAACGAATAGAAATATAAAGCATATTATCTTTCACATGCCAAACACCCAGTATTGCATATGTGTGCAGTGGTTCTGAAATGACTAAATCTGACAGTGGGCCTGAAATGACTGAATTTCAGATAGTGAAAATGTTCTTGCAAATTCTCTATGCAACAGAGGTGTTGGTTGCATTTTATGCCCATTCTAAAACACTGGCTTCACACAGCTAGTCTTTCAGCTCACATACAGCAAAAGGACATTCGGTGTCCTTGGGGATGTTTGTGATTCACTGTAAGTAGGGTCACTTAACCTTTCAAAGGCATAGCTTTCTCATCATACACTCCACAAGATGCCAGTTAATCTGTGAAGACTTGTATCTTGTTTATACCTCTATAACATCTATAACATCTATATTAACATCTATACTGGCTAGATAGATATTCTTCTGGAAAAGTAGGTCTAGAATCAATAAAGTCAGTGAGCTTACTTTGATTTTCACCAGCAAAAGACAAGACTCCAAGTAGTCAACTACTGTTCAGAGAATGAGAGGATTAAGAAAATCCTTAAAACCTTTTTTTTCTCATGGTATTTCAGAAAGTATGTGAAGTCTGTAAACAGACCACAAGACACTGATCTCAGATCTGGGCAATCTTCCAGCAGAGTAAGTTGGTCTTACTATTGGAATTGTTACACAGAGGACTTAAAGCACAGGGCCATAGCTACAAAATTTTCTCTAATTCTAAATGTCTTTGCTTTTATTGACTTCTTAAAAGCCATATCATATTCTAGTGAGATAACAATCTCATTTAAAGCACCTCTAGGCAGGGCCTATTGATCTTGTGCAGTACAGCACAAAGAATTAAAAAAAAAGTGTTCTTATGTTGCTTCTACTCAATAACCCATAAAGTCCCACTGCTAGGTATTAAGCTGCTATTCCCTGAAAAAGGAATCTGATTGCATATCATCTTCATGGTGTTGGCCCCATCACATTCACCCAACTACAAACCCTAGGATAATCATTGCAATATTAGTTGTCAGTGTAATTTTCTTTACCTGTCTTTCATTACTGCATGAGAACATGCAACATGAACATGAGCTCAACCTCCAGTCCCCTGCTGGTAAAAATAAGTACAGCTCATCTGAAAGCAAAGACTGCAGTAACACAATTCATCTCAAAATGCAGTCCTATTTAGGTACAAAATATTAAAGTAAGAAAATCAAGTGCTTCTATATCCAAAGTATAAAAAGAGTTTAATGAACTCCTTAGAATGCACTCTTTGGCCTTACAGTGTATTTTTTAATACATACTGTTAATTTTATAGTTTTAAAATCAGAGACATTTTAAATTAAAATTTTATCTTCTAGTTACAAATTATATTTTTAATTCTAAGTTTCATTATTGATATCATAGTCTTACAGTCCTTTAAATAGTGTAAAATCTTTTACTGCTCTGCAGAACCCTGGAAGTAACTAAAATGTAAGATAGCAAGTGTTTTGAATTAATTTATCAAAAATGTTTTAGAATTTATGAAATAATTTTGTAGTTCAAGGGCATATGGACATGTGTGTGACATAAAATAGCAAAGTAAATAGGAAATTTATTTAACTTGTTTAATTAATGCATTTCTCATTCAGGTATCTGAATGTTTCACTGTCAGAAGTGTAAAAGGTTAATAACTCATGCTTGTTTGTTGCACTGAACTACAGGAATCCAAAAGATAAAATCAGAATACATTCTTAGATGTTTGTCTTACCACATAAACACGTTTTAACTAATTGCCTGTGCCTGTTCTAAGCAGTTATGTTGCAAAATACCTGTGAAAATACTTGTGAAGTTGCTCAGGCAACTTGCCAAAACATACTAAATGGTAAATCCATGATTTTGGGGAAATACTTGCTACATTTGGGTAGAAATACTATTCAAACTATGTTTTACCTTGTCTATATTTTCTTAATTATTAAGTTATTGTGAAACAAAATAAATACAAAATTAACACTTAGTCAACCTTAATTCTGTAGCTTAACTTCTTACACAGTTTGCAAAAGACTATACTTTTTCAAAATTTTCACTAGTATATTTAAAATATGCTTTAACATTAACTAGAAATTTAAAAATAGCTACTGTTTCCTTCTTATTGTTTATGTGATTGATTATTTAAATACCAGGATACACTGTCTTTTTGTAGAATGAAGCAAAATGATTTAGCAAATGTGGTTTACGGAGCTCTCACTAATATTATGAATGAAAAAGTAAACAGTGAGTACTCTTACAAACTTCTTTGTACTGTATGTCAAATCTTATTCTGATGTGGAACAAAGACTGTAAAAAATTGCAACAGTGATGTACAAAATATGTGAAATTGTTTTAAGGAAACAGAGAAAGTGAATCGACTAAGCAACTGTTGATTTGTGCTCAATTTACAAATTGGCAAACTTATCCTGTCATGTTTTCGTGTTCCCATTGCAGTTACATTTAAACAGCTGAACATTACAGTTAAAGCATGCAGCAGCACTTACCTTACTGCCTTCAAGCTGCTTTCCTTAATTCCCAGAGCAGATGCAATAAGAGGCTGTATCGACCAATATATGCTCTAAACAGTGTCAGGAGGCAAAAGTCTGCCAGATCCTCTGTGTTACAAGAGGGGAAAAAAAAAAAAAGCCCTAGTCACGCTGTTCTCTGAAGCTGCTATGTCATCATGGTGATCTTGTGGTGTGGCATGTACAAAAATGCAGCTCTCTAATGAAGTGCAGGTGGATACCATATTTTGTATAAGGACAACCCATCTGTTCCTCCAGTGGGATCAGAGAATATTATTTCACAAACCTGAGAAAGTTAAAAAGCAATAGGTTCACACAAGAATTTTTTGTATTTTAGAAGGAAAACATGTTAGACTGTAAAACAAATTGCAAACAGGCTTTTGTTTTCCAACTTATTTTATACTGCTAGACATGAGCTAACACATAGCACTTAGACCTCAATGCTGCTGTTCTTCTTCAGCCAAGTGACTCATTCATTTTTCTGCCTTTTTCTTTAACTATCTTATGACCACAGTAAAATACCCTTAGTAAAAACTTCAACCTAAGGATCAGATTCAAAAATTATCTTTGAATCATACTCTTTTCCACATTACATACTGATTTCAAAGATTACATACTTGAGTTCAAAGATTCTTCTGAAAATAATTGGAACTGATTTGGTCTGGAGATTTTCTTTGGTGGTTGAATGTATGTTTGTTTAATAAAAACCCATCCCAGGAATAGGTTTTGAGCAGTAACTGTAAACTAACTTCATACATTCGTTCATTTTGCACTTACAGCTTTCTCCTGCTTTTCAGAATCTGGAACTACTCAGCTTTATGTTGTCTGTTTCTTGTTCCATGGATGTAGTTCAAGAATGCATCTTAAGGCTTGGATGAGATGTTACTTTCACCAGGCAATGTCGAAAAATAATATATTAAGAAAGTAACAATTTAAAGTGGATCTTAGTGTTTCCATAAGAACTTTCCCTTATCTCTAAATGGAGGATGTCTTCCTTTTTATGATAAGTGTCTTATCTTTATAGATTTGGGTAGGGGCAAATGTCAAATGTTCATATAAAAAGCATGCACAAGCCATTTTAAAGTGTCTTGTGTGTTTAATTGCATTTGCCTGTAATTGTTGGAGGTAGAGATTCAGGGACTTTGTCCATTTTCGAATTACAATTTTTATGAAAAGATGTGGTACAGAATGTTTCTGGGCTGGAGAACCCTATCAGTTTCCTGAAGAGGAGCCTGGATGTCAGCTTCTCCCGAAATTTGCTGCTGATGCATCTCAATCTCCACAGCAGTGAAGGTTACTGGGAGCAGGGAAAAGCCAGTGCCCTTCACTAAGAACAGGAAAGACAACAAACACCTACAGACCTCTGTGCTCCTGCAATGCCCCAATTAGCAAACAAATTTGCTCGACACAGAGTGCCATGTACTAGTGCAGCCCACAGGGAGTGATTGTTGTGCTTTTGATGTTCTGGCCTCATGGCTGTGTCCCTGGTGTGGGAGAACCATTCACACACTGGGAAGCTTGTTGGTGACAGATAGGCACTGCATTCCTGCTCGAATGGTGCCGAGCAGAGAGTGTAAAGCAATGGGATTACACGAGTGAATTAATCTAAGTGAAAAACTACATGGTATCAGGACTAGAAATGTAGAAGCAGACAAAGCTGCTGTTGTTTTGCATGTGGGCAAATGGAGACCAGATGGAGTTTCTCATGCACAGAATGGTATTTATCTGAAAAATACTTCATTAGCTTTAGTTGACCAAGGAAACCTCAACTGTGACTTGACTGTAAATGTAGCAACAAGCAGCAGCACTCGGCAATAGATCAGTTGGATTAAAAATATATTTTTCATGCAGAAAGGGATAACTTTTAAGATTACATCTTAAATCTCTGTGGAAGAAAATATATCAAGGTGAGCAATGCAACATAATATTTGTAAAGAGAATTTTTTAAATCATTGGAAAGGCACTAATTGTGCTTTCTCTGACTATAGATTTGTTTTGAAGGACAAGCCTAATATCATGAAAAATTAATATATATTTTAAACTCTCAATAATAGGTGTAGCTTTGCATTTGCAGTACAAATAGAATTGAACACTGGCTGCAAGTACAGGATAACCTAGGCTTAATATGCTTTTGGCACATGTATTTATATATTTGTATTTATGAAGCAGTTTTTCTGTATATCAAGTATACATCCTTTTTCTCATGCTGATAATATAAATACAAAACATGCATATCTTTATAGCTTACAAATCTTATTAGGCAAACTGATGATATTTTGTAATTAACATATGGTAAAAGCTTGGGTCACATAAAGTTCAGATGAGAATTGTTCCTGTCTTGCTGACTGTTTTAAATTATCTATGGAAATTGCACAGCCAAGATGAAGAATCACATGCCTTCCAAGGTTAAGATATAAACCAATAGATTTTCCTCCCTTTTTAATAAGATTTTTACTCTCTCTCCAATCTGTTATTTAATATTGTCCCTTTGGCATCATTTTTATGCTTTTCCTAATCCTGCTGCTCTGATTCATGGAGCTCTCACCCATCAGCCTTTGTTTGGGAGAGCAGGTAGGTACTGCAGCCCAGCAAATGAAGGTATTGCTTCTTCTGCAGCAGAGGGTGGGACTGTGGTTAGGTTATTTCTTTTTTTCTGGCCCTATTTTGTGTTCTGTGCAGAGTTTTTTTTGGGTAGCTCTCAGAAGTCATTAGACAGTATGTGAATGAAACCTAGCTAATTTCCAAGGAATACACAAAATAATATGTAAATTCATCTATGTCATCAAACTTGTAAACTGTATATGAATATGCTTCACACTGATGATGTCAGGACATATTAATATTTCACCTTTACAACTACTGTGCTCCAGTTTTTCTTAAAAAATTATTTTCTTTTGTACCTTATTTATTCATATTTCTTCGATGACAAATATGATCAAAACTTACTATTATCTAATTTTCTTTGTCTTGTGATATATGAATAGAAATACTTTTTTTATGTGATCCAAAGCTCCTTTTTTTTAAATTTATTTTTTATCATATTTTTATGGTTGGAGATGGCCAAGTCTAATAGGCTGTAATGAAAGAATCTGAAAGCAGAACTCACTGCAAGTGTATCAATTTGCACTGGCTGAAGTCTAGCCATCAAATATTTTCAAATTA
This sequence comes from Sitta europaea, assembly GCA_013400255.1. Lineage (NCBI taxonomy): Eukaryota > Metazoa > Chordata > Aves > Passeriformes > Sittidae > Sitta > Sitta europaea. The sequence continues at coordinate 192,527 of VXBS01010419.1, forward strand.
CAGTGCCATCATTTGTTTCTACACTCATCAGTGATATCCTCTCTGTTTTTTCTCTCTTGTAAAATTGCCTTCTGTACAGCTTCTATGCACTTCTGCATAAATGAATGTGCTTCCCAATATTTTTGTATTTAATACCCTTTTTCCCAAAAGATTGAGGCTACCAAAACTTAACAGATATTATCTAAACCAACTGCTGTTTTGTTTTCATTTGAAAACCATGCACACAACTGGGACACAAGAACCAAGAGACTTGGGTGTCCAGCATCTGGAGTAGGGTATTTCTACCAAGGGAACATACAGCTCCAGAAAAGCTCCTCGTGGAACTTTTCCCACTGCCACATAAAATGAACAGTGAGGTTTTTCCTCTGATCACTCAGAATTTGAACCAAATATTGCACTCAAGGTGAAATGAAGGTTAGCTCATTTTATTTGGCTACCTGTAGCAGGGGTTAAGAAACTCCCATTAAGCGAAAAGTTTTCCATGGACACCATGCAGCAAGCCACTTAATTATAAAGTGGTAACATAGTATTTTTGCATGATGTTTTCTATGTCTCTAAACTGTATATACAGCCTGTTACCCGATATATAGTGAATAAGCAAAAAAATTACATTGGTGCAAATCTACAGGAATAATTAGTTAAGTATTTCTGTAAAGTTCTGCAGCATTTTAAATTTTACTGAATTATTTACTGAATTTAAATTTTACTGAATTACTAAAATATTACTGAAGGCTGACTCATATTTAATGAATTCCACTAAAAACAATTCAGTTCCAGATTCTGGAGGCTGTAGGTGCATATTTTTTCATCTGAAAACTTCCATTCCTCCTAATTGAAATTTTTTTTTCAGCCTCTACACTGGACTTACATGTTAAATGGAAAGTGTTAGAGCACATACTATAAGCATTACAAAATTTGTGGTGATCCAAATCCTTCTTTTCCTTTCTCCTGAAAAGGAAATACAAGCTTTGGAAACTTACAAAAATGGTAATAGTGTTACAACCTATTAGCAGACCGCAACAGATATTTTAGTTGAGCATGAATCTTTGTTTTTGTCCTTCTGAAAGACTGCTCACTGTTTTGCTTCAAACTTGACAGTGTCTATATTCTAGTTCTGTTATCCTTCTCTCTGATGCTTTTCAGACTGGTTTTGATTTGATTCAAAAAGTCAACAGCAAAATTTCCTTGAGTTGATCCAAAGTCTGATCAAAGCTTTTTATTTTTTATGAGAACTAAACATGAAGGCAAGGGTCTGGTTTTAAACCAGACTCAATATATCCTGTATGTTTTGTCATAGCATTTAAAATCTGATGATCCATATATAAAAGAAAATTAGGTGGCATTGGAGCATGAGACAATTTTAATGATGCCTAATGTAAAGAATGCAAGAGTATCTCACAGAACTGTCGAATTTGTGGGTAAGTTGTGGTTACAGGTAAAAATTATAGCAGCATCTATATATTTACTGTGTTGTATATTATTTTATATATATTTACTGTGTTGTAAACAGTACAGATAATTTATGGAAAAGGAAGAGTTGGAGTAGGCAAACTTGATTAGTTCACCACCTATTATTTGTATATGCTAATGCTATACTAACATAGACCTGATTTGAAAACCATTGGGTGCTAAACACCTTCCCAGAGTCTAATCATTATCAATGTCTGTTTGCACTCAGATCACTATAGCTTAAGGTCAGAAGGGAGGTTATATCATCTGGATTCTTCTGTGCAACCAGAATATAGCATTCGGCCTTCTGCTAGTTTATGTGACCCTGGACATAAAAACATACACAAAGTCATAAATCGTTTTTGCCATGAAGGTGGGACAGTTTGTGAGCCATTTAATATGCAGCTTTTAAAAATACTACCCATGGTCATTTCTAAAATGAAGCACTTCGGACAAATTTACTGCAACTATGGAAGATACTTTTACAAAGTTTAAAACCTCATGAACAAGTAAAGCTTGACATGTATTATCTATTATATCATTGGTTACCTATTAGGATTTATTTTTAGGAACTAGTTATCACTTAGTTGATTACCACCTGAATGCTGTAGGTGATTTTTACATTATTTTCCCTAGGACTGGTGGCAGGTTTATAGTCTTGAGGCAGAGACAACACCTACCTACTTAAAATCCATGAACAGTAACACCACATTGGTGTTCTGGTATTCTCAGACTCATGAAAGTGGACTGTAAATGAAACAAACAACTCTTACATGTCTTCCTGAGATTCAAGTACAAACTATTATGAAAAACAAATCTAAAAGTATTTCTCACTATCAAACATATTTGTTGGGTTCTTTTTCCTTTAAAAAGACCATGATATAATAAGAATACATCAGTCTGAAAATGCAAATCTATTGCTTTCCAAATGTAGAAAACAATGATTATTTTAATTTATATTTAATTGTTAACCATTATCTCTTTCTCTTTAGTTGTACTTTTATAACATTACTAGAATCTCTTTTCCTCATCAGAATCTCCATCTTCTTCCAACTATCTTCTGCCATGTTATCTGTGGATCTGTCACTGACATATTCAGTGCAACTGTTGTTTTGTTTTTTTTTTCTTATTATTGATATGTACTGGGACATTATTTTTTAATCTTAACCTTTCTTTTTTTCTTCATGTCTCATAATATCTTTCCCTTTACTTACATTTTACATTTAAAGTGAGAAAAAGCAAGCTGTGGTTAGAACTGGACTTTTTGGGTGTTATATCAAGAAACTTGAGGTGTTTGAGGAAACAGTCTTTAAAGACACAGCCTTTATGTTAAAACATAAGTATTTTTTTTCTCTTACAATTTTTTCCTTCCAGACAAATTTGTTCATCCTTTTCCTGTTTAGAGACATTGAGCTCCTCTGAAAGACTGGCTGGAAATATGCTTTTGGCCATATTAAATGGTCAGCTTTGGCAACCACAGATTCCAATCCAGTGATTTAATTGTCTTTATTTTTTATAAGAGATCCAGAGAGGATTAAACTCATGCTGTATGAAAAAAACTTTTGTCTTAGGAATTGTGCAGTGTTGAAGAACTCTACTAATGCTTTACTACAAGCCACACATCTCTGCTAAAAGCGTCTCACAAAATCCAAGTTCCCATCAGGAAAGCTACATTGTTCTTAAAGTCACTCCACCTTACATCTCACTAAGATTGCCTCCACTTCTCTGCAAGATGCATATCTATTGTTATGAACAATGTCAGGTATGTGATGTATCTAATACTTTGGTCCTGAGAGACAGCAAACACAGGCGTCTACTTGTGTGATAGGAGTCCAGGCACCCCTCAAGATCAGTGGGGATGCAATAAACAGTGGGGGAGCCTGGGGAGTGATTCAGTTCCCCAACACAGACATTCTAACAGAATTTACTTACCTAAAGGTAGGCATCCAGTATTATTTGAGAGGCTCTCAGATGTCCAACTCACCTTCATAGTTTATGGGAGAGGACTTTAACACTTGTGCCCTTTTCAAATGGTGGTTGACGGCAATGCAAAGAACTTCACAGTGCTTAATAGCAAGACACCTGCATTTAGGGAATTGCCTGTGATCAAGGGATTTCAGTCAGGTGATGCAAGGACAACTAACTGCTCTCTGACATACTCTGGGCTGTATAGAACAGCCAAGGGGGTCTGGCTACTGTGACTCAGGATTCTGAGGAGATCTGTCCTGTCCTGAAGTGGAAGCAGGACACCAGGCACATATGATATCCAGAATATTAGACACTTATCTTCTGGAACCTAAATTGTGCCCTCAAAGCTCCAGTCCAGGAAGCAATGTCTCCTAAGTAATAGCCTCACTTTGTATAAACTATCTGAAACATATTCTCCAACAATTTTCTCCACAGTCTTCTCTTAGATGTGTATTCAGCAGAACATCTGCAATGAAATGTCACAGAAATAGAGCCAAGCAAAATGGGATGTACGAGTCTGGAAGCAGTCATGATCAATTAACCCACAGGTATTTTCCATTTTCTGACCACCTCTAAAAAGCACAGTAGTAAAAAGCCAAAACAAGCAATTCTATGAAAGGTCAAATAAAAACTTAGAAGACAGTTCTCTGATTCCATTAGACCATCGCCTGATGCCTCACTGAAAAGTTTCCTTTTTTTTCAGTCAAGCAAAGCTTTTCATATATAACTGTATAAGTTCTGTACATTGGAAAGGAGAGAAACTATTTAAGACATTTTGTGTCACAGGTGTTCATAAACTTATTTTGAATGGACACAAATGTGCTTAAAGTCAAACTTGATCTCCATCCAACTCAAGAAGGACCCAGCTGCACTAACTTTTCCCTACTTCTGTAATGTTTTAAGGATAATACAACATTTCTGAGTTAAATATGTTCACCTCCCATAGATTTCAGACCTCTGTCTACTTAGCCTAAGTTTTTTTCTTCACCTCGTATTTTTTTGGACTTCAGCAAGCACCTAGAGATAGTTTTTGGATAATTCTGTATCTGTATATTTTTATAAATGTGTGTCTGTTTGATAAACAGCAAACTGAAATACACAAAAAACTGGAATCAACATCTACCCTTTTAGCTTCCCAGTAGATCTTTAATGCTTTCATAATATTTTAATTTAAATATATATACACATATTATGCTACAAAACAGATCAGCATTTTGAAAGAGGTTGCATCTTTTTGGAATAGTGATAGAAAGTTAACTCAGAGGGAATGCCTTCTCTTCTCTCTTTTCAACTGGGTTGCAATGGCTTTTGGGTTGTGGGTATGAAAAGTACTGCAATCAAACACTGTAACTCTTCCCAAGTCTCAGTCAGATCAGAATGCCATATTATCAGCTGTTCAAAGATATGAAAACCCCAGGGATTAACTTTACCATGAAGGATTGCAGAAAGCATTACAACTGACTGAGAGGAAAAAGTAAAGAATTCATTTAGATAATAGGCAGATTAACAACGTGTTCAATACTTGGGTAGATAAATGCAAAATATTAATGTCAGAAAAAAAAAATCATATGCAAGGAAATCTATGAATTGTCTCCTCTTTAGGCTTTACCTACACTAGTAAATCACATAATGTCCCTGACACTGGCAAGTTATTCTTTGTGGTATTAGTATACCAGAAGGGAGTTTTGCATGATTCTAGCCTGAACTAAACAACTCTTAGCCAAGGTTTAGGAGTTATCACTCTCAACAGAGAGCTTAAATGAAGCCATCGTGTTCCATGAGGCAAGAAAGACAACAGAGATGGGACATTTTCCAGCCTTCAAAAATGGCATGAATCCTCCATGTCCTTGAATGCTGCCAATGACGAGACATCCACAGCCTCTCCGAGAAACGTTTCAATGTTTCACCAGCCTTAATTTAAAGAATATCTTCCTCATATCCAATGTAATTCTACCATCTTTCAGCTTAAAACCATTGCAGCTTTTCTTGTCACTACAGGCCGTGGTAAAAAGTCTCTGTCTTTTCCTGTCTCACTTCTTTATATAGTGAAGGCTGTAATAATGTCTCTCCTCAGCCTTTTTTTCTCCTGGAACAATTCCAATTCTCTCAGCATTTCTTTGCAGGAGACGTGCCTCATCCCTCTGACCCTTCTTGTGGCTCTGCTCTTGTCCTGCTCTATCAGCTCTTTCCTGTGCTGGGGAGCCCAGCACTGTATGCATAACTGCAGGTGGGTGGGTCAGGAAAGTGGGGAAGAGGAGCAGAATCAGCTTCCTGGAAGAGGTGACCACAGTGCTTTTGATGCAGCCCAGGATATGTTTTGCTTTCTAGGCTGCAAGTGCACACTGCTGGTTCATACCTAATTATTCATTCACCAGTATCCCAAATTCCTTCTTTGCAGGACTGATCTCAGACCATTCATCACCCAGTCTGTGCCAATGCTGGGATTGCTTTGATCCTCACAAGGTTTACATATGTTCATGTACTACATGCTCTCATACCAGCCCAGAAACTGTCCATGAGGTAACCAAGGGTCTAGAAAACTCTTTTATCTCAACTTCCTCACTTGAAAGGTGAGGAAGTGTGAAGCTGGGCTGGAGTCATCCTCGGCTTCCTCCTCTGTAGGACAGAGCTTTGGTAAATGGGACATGTCTTCTTCAATTGCTATTCCTTTCTCAGCTCTGCAGAATAATCTAAAATCCTTGTGCTGATACATTTTTTTCATAGTGTGAGACTATTCCCACTGTCTAAGATGTAAGAAACCCAACAATCCTGTGTGTCAGAACTCTAACAAGGTAGTATAAAGGGAAGATTACTACTTCATCATCATTTATTCCTTTGACTTAGCAAAGAGCTAATATATTTAAGTTTTTCCATAACAATCCAATTGTCTTTATCTTTTAAAGAGAAATTCCCACAATCTTTATCCCTCTATAATCTACACATGCAGAGGCTCCCCTGTATATCAAAGATTGGCATGTCTTTAAAGAATTTGGTGCTGAAAATGAGCAGTAAAGGACAGAAAACTAAAATATAGCCAAAAGGCAAATCTTTTTCTTTCATTTTCTTGATGGCACGATGAAATATTAAGTCACTCGAGGTTTAGGATCTCTCAATCACTCTCTGTGAGCCAATACTTCAAAGTCAGTGTTTTGTTTCAAGAATTCATTGCAATGTATCCATGTTTTCCTTCAATGTTAGAATGACATGTATGGACAAACCTCAGAAGGTTTATTTGCAGAAGGGAATAAGCCTTTTGAAGTGTTTCAATTGTCTGCAGTTTCTAGCATAGGCAAGCAGTAGTTAGAATTTTTCTGTCTTTCATGTTGATATTATTTTATTCATCTTGAAATATAATTTTTTTCTACACTCTGCAATTTGGTTTATTCTTTACATGCTTTTCATTCCTGAATGATTCAATACCTTAAAATTAAAAGATTCAATACCTTGAAATTAAAAGATTAAAGGATTCAGCATCAGAACGCTACATGATTATCTTTAATTGATTCTGAGTTTTGAAAGGTTGAAAGGGCTTTCTAGCATGTGCTTAGTAGCAGACACATGGTCCCTATTTTCCATGACTAGGGATTTGAACACTTTCAAAAATTACTCTGTACAGCAGGACTAGCCTAATTTATCTCAATTAAAGTCTTCATCTGGAAACAATAATGTAACTTATATGAATTTGGTTTCAAAAATAGCAGCAAAATTCTTAAGGCTTTTTTATTCAAATATAATATATACTTTAATATGCTAGTTGAATAAAAGGCATAAGTATGATTTATCACAAAATATGTACTTCAATGCTGTTGAGACAGTAGCACAAAGAAGTGGAAAATTTTTTGTTTGATTTCATGTTAAATATGAATACAGAAGGTTTTCTAAATTGTAATAATTTATACAGAGTCACAACTGGAAGGGACCTCAAGAGATCATTGAGTCCAGCTCCCAGCCAAGGTAACTTAGAGCAGGCTGCACAGGAATTTGTCCGGGTGGATGTGGAATGTTTCCAGAGAGGGAGACCCCACAACCTCACTGGGCGGCCAGCTCCAATGCTCTGCCACCCTGTGCAAAGAAGTTCTTCCTCATGTTGAGATGAAACTTCTGGCAGTTTAATTTATGGCCACTGCTCCTCTCTCTGTCACTGGGCACCACTGAAAATAGTCTGGCACCATCCTCCTGACACCCACCTCTGAGGTATTTACAGGTGTTGATGAAATCCCCTCTCAGTCTCCTCTTCTGCAGACTAACCAGGCACTGCTCCCTCACAGAAGAGATGTGCCAGACCCCTCCTCACCTCTGTGGGCCACCACTGGACCCTCTCCCAGAGCTCTTTTTCTCTTTCGTCCTGAGGAGCCAGAAGTGGACACCGCACCAGGACTGGCCTCCCCAGGGCTGGGTAGAGGGGCAGGATCACCTCCCTCGACCTGCTGGCCACACTCCTCCCAGTGCACCCCAGGATATCATTGACCCTCCTGGCTGCAAGGGCACTGCTGGCTTGTGGTCATCCACCAGGACTCCCTGGCCCATCCTTGCAGAGCTGTTCTCTAGCAGGTCAGCCCTCAGTCTGTGCTGGCACTTTGGGTAATTCTTCCCCAAGTGCCAGACCCTGAATTTGCCCTTTTTGAACCTCATGAGCCCTATGTTTCTCTCTGCCCAATTCTCCAGTCTATCAAGGTCCCACTGAATGGCAGCACTGCCTTCAGCTGACCAGCCAACAACTCCCCTCCCCATATTGTATTATCAGTAAAATTTCTGAGGGTATGCTCTATCTTTCCACCCAGGGAATAAAGCAGTATGTATTCTACTGCCCATTCTGCTAAAAGGTAGGAACAACACAATCTATCTATTAATATTCGTGTCTCTAAGCCAAATATAATGATATTTATGACTAGAAATAATAATTTTCAAGTATTTGCCTTCTCCTGTTTGTGAGCCAAAGGAAGTACCTGGGACATTTCCTGGCATGAAAATATCCTGGATAGAAGTGTTTTAGACAGTTCAGGGTTTTTTTGTTTAAAAACAGCCTTCTGTAAAAAAGTGTCCACTAAAGAGTGGACAGCATCTTTTATTTTTAATTTATCTTCAAAATTGATGCCCATATGTATTTTTTCATCTCCTCTGAGTAAAAATATTGGAGCTATTTATGTGGGTAAGTGTTTGCAGATGCAAGGTCAACAATCATTCCTGCTTTTCAAAAGCTTCTGCACTGTTTCATGCTGCAGAAATACATGTGGATATAGAAACACAAACGTCACTGGTTCTCATCACACTGTTATAATTTTGTAATTAGTTTTCTGCTGTAGTCTAAAAGGATGTGCGTAATATATAAATAAATTTATAATTAGGACAATAAAATTTCTCAGTTTTTTTCATTCTTTCTCCTACAGATTTAAGTCCAACTCAAGCAGGCAGCAATAGAGCATTAACATTCTTCTGGTCTGCTGACTTAAGGCACACACATAAAGGTAATCTCCAAAGCTTTCAAGCAGCATGATGTGCACACTGAGAAAGAAAACTGCATGACAAAGCAGTTATAAAGAAACCACTTGATATTTCAGAAAGGAAAGTGTGGTGTTTAACAGGCAGGGTAAGCAGCCTTCTGTAGTGCCTGTACCCAGACTGATCCTCTTATGCACTTATGGCACACTAACAGCCCTGAACTTCCAGAGCAGGAAGCAGGGCAGGAGGCCAAAGGCTGGTTTTTGTCACTTAAAATACAGCCATTGATGAGTCTAGCTGTTTGAGTATTTGTGTTGAGTGTAATCCAAACAGCTAAACAGTTTTTGTGCCTTTTCAGGACATCCACAGAAACTTTGTTCTTTTGCAGATGGAGCTGTTGAACCATTAAAATAATGTTTTATGCTAAAAAAAATCAATTATTTTAAATTTCATTATTTCATTTTGAAGATAAGGCAGTCAATATTGAACATCTATCTCACAGCCCATATTTTCCCTTCAGTGCTCTGCAACTTTTCACTAACATGACTATAATTTATTTCCCTTTTTATTGAATGAACTACTTTCATCTAAATTAAAGCAACTCTTCTGAATATAAACCAAAAAACACAGATGCAGGCAAGTCTCTGAATCAAAACTAACTTCAGAGCAATATGTGCATACAGAGAATGAGCTAAACCCATCCTTGTTGACAGCAAACATATTTGATTGTGAGTGTACAAAAAGACTATTGATTTCACAGTTCTGCACTTCTGACTTAATAAAAATAGAAAACCAAAACAGCAGAGTATGTGAATTTGAGTACTCTCTTCTCATAAAGCTTCATAAACCTTTTTCCTTCTGGTTTTCTCTAGTTAACCATAACTTTGTTACTGTCCCTCGGTGACACTAGATGGCACTTCAGAGTAGTGGTGGGATCAGAAAGTCTATAATAATTTTTAGTTACTTTGTATATGATATTAGAAATACATTAAGTTAATTCTTGCTTCGAACAAACACAATTTTCAGATTTCTCCTATTTTTTACATATGAGTACGAGGTAGAATATGTTTTCCCATTTCAAAAATAGATAAGATAAGCAGAATTGAGTATAATAGAGTGGTTCACTAGCAGCTCAAAAAAACCCACCAAAACAAAACCAAAAACAAACAAACCAAACCCCTCCACACTCAAAAAAACAAAAAAAAAAAAACCAAAAAAAACCAAAACAAAACAAAAAAAAAAAAAAACCAAAAAAAAAAAAAAAAAAAAAAAAAAAAAACCCAAAAAAAAAATAAAGGACAANAAACCCACAAACTAAATTATGGGCCAGAGAGCTGTTGCCAGACCTTGTGCTTAGAGAATTTTAGAAACAGTTTGTGGAGATAACTGAAAAAAAAGTATGGTCTTGGAAATGAGAGCAACACACTCATGCCATGGATTTAAGAGCTGATCCTTTCCTGGAACTGAAATTAGATTTAGTGTCATTTACACATCAGCAGTTGAGTATATGATAACTGTCCATTACCTGGTGCACTGTAGAAGAAACCAGACTAGATGGCCACACCCTGGCTGGCAGTAAGGGATAAGATGTTTTAGGCTGCACCAGGAAACAAGGGTATTATTCCATATGTGTTTGAGTCCAACAGTTGTGACCGTTTACTTACTGTCTTCATACTTTATGAAGAAATTGAGGATGGACTGAAGGGCCCAAAGGCTTTCTACTTTAGCTGTCTTATTCCTTTCCACCCAATTGTTTACAAATTTTGTTTGGTTTTTTGTTGCTTTTTTTTTTCTTTTTTCTTTCCTTGTTTTGCTTTCAAGTGGAAGAACCATCTGTTCTGTATTTATATGAAAAGCAGTTTTAAAAGTATTTGGCTTCCCACTGCTTTGAAGTCTCTGCAGATGCTGTACGTGGACAGAATCCCACCAGTCAAACATTGTTGGTGTGGCTGCGCAACTCACAGAAAACCAACAGTCTGTTTACCTTTCAAATTTTTCATGATCTTGCTTAGGTCTCTTTTTATAGGATTTTCTTATTCTGTTTCAGTGGGAAAGACTTGGAATCAGGAAAGCCCTACTATCTTCGTAGCTCTAGGTTGTTAGAAGGGAATGTATTTTATGAGGAATAACTTGTGCTTTAGCAGCAAGCAGCAATCTTTATAGGGGACATATCATGGGTTTTACAGAGGAGGACCAGACTCAGATATTTTCTCCTGGAGTTAAAGTTTGTTCTAATTTGAAAGAAAAGGTTTAGTATGTGAGCTGCTAAAACTATGGATGAAGAAATTGAAAGTTTGTGCATATGTTTATGTGATGCTTTATGTAATTGTTATGATTTTTTGTGTGAATGTCTCTCTGTAAGCATGTACACACAAATTCTGTGGAGCTTCTCAGGCTAAGACAATGCCTTTGCTCTCACTTGAAATGCCAATGCTTAGTTTTCTGCATGAAGTCTCTGTCTGCACAATAGCTGATATCCAACCAAAAACCAAAAGGAAAAAAAAAACATAACTGTTGATTTTCTGGAGGGTTTTCCCTCTTGTGACAGAAAGATATTAAAACAAGATACTGTTTGTTTTATTTAAAAATAACTCTCTGAAAATGTGAAACCCAGAAGAAAAACAGATAGAAAGCAGAGAAATCATTGGCTACTATATGAAGAAGATAGCTCAGAAGAGTGCAAACATGCTTTGTCTGTGTAGTGGTTATAGTGAGTCATAATTGCTTCCAATTATTTACTACTGAATAAATGACAGCTATAAAAAGACTGTATTTGTTTGCTTCTAAAAAATACCTATGAGAGTTAAGCATGGAAAAGATCCTTGAGGCAAAAGAATTTCACACAACATTTTCTTACTTTAGCTATCATCATGCCAGAAATGTTCAATTTTCAAGACTTAATTAAAGTTCTGACACACTGATGTTTTTCAATCAAAACAAAAGAAGAAAGACAAACACTTTGGAGTTTGCCTGTATTACATTATTCTTTAATATAAATGACATATAAGTTTTACAAATTAGAGAGATTGACCTTGGAGTATTAAGAGTCTGCAGAAGATTCTTTTCAGGTGATGTTTTTATTGAGTATATGTTCAGCTTTGAAGATTGGCAGTAGAAATGTGCAGCCTACCTTTGATGTGCTTGGTACCCGCTTGCATGTGTTGAAGAATCTCAATTTACAGAGGGCTCCAAATCACTCTACATAGATACATTTGCAAATGATGTTCCAGCAATGTCCACAATTGCAGTTATTTCACTTCCTATATTTCTACACTTATGGTTTTGCTTCTATAGTCTAAATTCCACAAATTTGTCAGACAGAGGAGCCTGCACATCTCTACTTCACAATAAATTCCTTTTTCCAAAATCCAAAACCAATAAAGGATGTTGACAAATGTACAATGCAGAACAAGCGAAAAGTGAACTGCTGTGGGTTTTTGTTTAGATAAATACATGATTGATAATAATTACTAAACCCTTACACCATACTCTGCAAAGTCATAAAAACTGCTCTTGTGACTAAGGTGAGAAGGACTTGCACTAGAGAAATTTAGACATTGAGCTCCAGATATAGGTTACAAGATTTTTACTGCAGACTACTCAATATTTTGTTCATTACGATGATGTTAGGCTAATTCTGAATAGCATTGCTCTAAAAGAATGGCAAACTTTAAAGAACTATGTGTACAATACAATTTTATTTTATTTTTCCAAAAATAATGACATTAGCAACAACTTTATTTGCCTCTGCTAAATAGATACATTCAGAATTAGAGTTATAGTGGATATTTTAAAACCTCCAGGGCTTGAAATAAATTTAAAGGAGGTATCTCTTACCTTCTCAAGTCTCAAGATGATTTGAGAGTTTTTTCCCTCTGCTATTTTTCTCTCTGTGTGGCTATAAAAATAACCTCAATCACTATCATTTTTAAATTTTTTTTATATATCATAACTTGACAAATATTTACTCCGAATTTCATATACAGTGGAATCTGGAAACCTGTAGCATTCAGCAAACTGAAAAATGCCACAGAAAGCATGCTGGAAAAGAAGGCTGAAATAAGTCAGTTTAAAGCACAGTTGGCAATTCTTATTGATGGTATGCTCACTCTTGTACATCTGTAATGTCTCATTTATTCTACATCAATGGATCACCTCCACTTTAAAGTGAAGCTTCTGGCATTTGGCGTTAATTGTTAGCAATTATAGGTTTTTTGAACAGGCCTATAACGACAGACACTTTAGGTGGAACACAACCGAACCCCATCTGTAGACGTCTATTTGTAATTCCCAATCTGTACTGCAGAGCGTTCATGGATACACCGGAAAGCGGAGGGCTGGATTTCCCAGTACTGCACGGGGTTGCTGAAGAGGCTCACGCCGGAATAGCTGGCCTTTTTGGTGTTGTAACCAAGAGGGCAAAAGTCGTTGATACCAATGGAAGCAATTTTGTTGTTATGAAGATAGACCACCTGAAAAACATACAAGTACTGAAGTGAGAAATTGAGCTATCGTGGCAAATAAGATAAATTATTTCATATTAAATGCTCAATATGTGATTTGGCAACATTGTGCAAATATGTCCTCTTTCCGAACAAATCCTTGACTCTGTCTACTTTTTGAAACACCCAGCACACAGCCAACTGACACAATTTCTACAGAAAGTGTACAAACTGTGCAAGGCAATCTAACGATGTTCCTGTCAGCTGGTGGTACTGTAAGCAGAAGAGGAGTCGAAGATGTGAAATTATTAATACAGTGCTGCAGCTCGGGAGCATGCGCTGTATACAGAGAACGTATTTGATGCTAATTGGCTCCAGCTCTAATGTTTTCATTCTCCTGAGTGCAACTATACAGGACTCAGAGCCAAAGTAACCACTAATGACGTTTTAACGTAGCTGATGAATATTATTTTGCTCCAGATTCACCATTTCTGGAGAATTTTTCCAAGCTACATGCAGGGGGTAATTTACATTTGGGAATCTTCTTTGGGAACTTTCTTTCGTGTAAAGGCTTAGTCCAGGTGAAAACAAATTTAAACTGCTCCCAAGATACAATGTTTCTAGACATCCGGCCAAAAGGACCTCGAAAATACTGCTGATGTGAAATGTCTATTTTGTCTGTTTGCCTCCTGATGGCACTGTTTTGTGAGATAGCAAAGGAAAGGTTATTGTGAAAGGCTGCAAAACATCACTTTAGTAAAAATGAAAAAAAACCCCAAAAACAGAAGAAATGTCCTTAAAAATTATTTTTTGAGTAGAAAAGAAACCAAAGTGCACAAATAATCCCGTTTTTGTTGTGGTCCCTCAGACACACAGAGACAATGAATGAACACCACATCTATACAACTCCAAAACAATTTCCACAAAAAAAGATCAGAATAAGATTCTTCCTGTTGTATTCAACATTTCCTTGATAATTCAAGCATTTATGAAACTTGCATCAAGTTAAAAATACTGTGCACATTTCTGTGTCAAGACTGAATAAGCACACAAATACCATTAAGAATCTTTCAACTATTGAAAGAGAAACTGAGATAGTATGATAAACTTTACCTGTATGTATTTGTGATCACCCAGTCCACTGGGTACTCTGACAAGTTCATTGTTGTTCAAGTGGAGCTCCCTCAGATGAGGTACATTGTTAAGAGAGCCATTCTCAACTGAAGAAATACTGTTGAAACTGAGACCCAGTCTGAAAAAGTTAAAAAAAAAGTTAAAACATTGTAAAGCTTGCCCACATAACTGTTTTTCTTGGGTTGATTGCTTCTCTACACTGTTGTTGCAGAACAGACCAGGCTAATTTTCAGAATTATGTGTGAGATAGTTAGAGCTAGATTAAATAACAAAAAATAAGTTTGACATGTGATGTGAACAATCATAATCATCATTATATCATTCAAGCTGTGCTTATGATACTGCATACTTTGATGAGCTATATGACTAATCCTGCTGTAGATATGTACTGTGTACCTCCATAAGCACCAGTTTTTCTTTAAAAGCTGAAACACTGACTAAGTGATACTTGTAACTTTGGGAGCACTGTCTAAAATTTTTAGTCAGACTCCATGACCCATGTTCCCAGAACTGTTAAGCTTAAAACTCCTCCACATCCTTCTAAGATACTTAAGATGTTAGAGCCAAGTTACATGCTATAAACAGGGGCTCAGTCATACTTCAGGATCCCTTTAGCAGGACATAGAAGTGGGACTTACACATTTCTCCTAAATTCCAATCCAGAGTTTTCATCACAAAATCATCCTTTCTGCTTTATATAGCCACATACTAGGTTTATAGTACAATTTAAGCTCATTTTGGACAACCTGTTTCTATCTGTGTATTTCTGTATTGATAGTATTTTGCTTTGCAATTATTAAACCACAGAAGTTTTTCAAGAGACTCCAATAATTTACAATACTCTATGTTGCAGTAAAGAAATCAGTGACAATACTTCACGAGTTGTCATCGTCAGGAGTATTGTAATTTAGAAAATTATCTCTATAAAGGCTAACTGTGTGTCTTAGTTTAGAAGACAGCTCAGCCACTTCTTTTGTCTTTCTTAACTATCTTCAAGTATCCAGACATTAGTTACCTGGCAACTTATGGGAAAAGAAATTCTACAAGAGAACCCAACCCCCAACACTGTGCTTATCTATTTTGCTCTGTTTTTAAGCAATTTTTTTTTAATATTGAAGAGGAAAATTCTTAGATTTATTAATAGCTTGATTGATAAGAGAATTTAATATAGATAATAAGAAACCTCATGTTAGAATAATTTGCTATGGAGTTCTTTCAAAGAAAACCTTCTTCACAGTTATCTAATAACCTGTAGTTCTTTGTGTCTTGTAGCAAGAAGTCAGGGTCTGAAACTAGAATAGAATCACAGAAATGAAAATTCCTGTTAGGTCTTTATGGCTGAGAGGTTTTCTAGTATTAATTGGTATTGCGTATAATGCAAATAGTCTTATCATACTAATTTAAATATGGCAATGTTTTCCAACTATTAAATGACAAAGGAGAGTTTAATGAGACCTCCCACTTACATCAACATGAATTTACTTCACTCAGAAATAAATTCACAGTATACCACCTCCTAGCTAGAATTTGATAATGAAGAATTTTTGTTAAAAATTATTAGAATGAGCTTTCTTTTGAATGGAGCATACTGAGATTTAGGAAAGCTTGGGGCATTGGATCCTACAGAGCAGTCCAGCCTGACATTCTACAGAATGCTTACAAAGGACTTCAGTGATCCGTACTCATAGTGAATGTCTTTGAAAGGATTGGAGAAAAAACCCTCCATATTTTGTCAGAGGGCTATCAATTCTTGTTTGACATATACCTAAATATGTGCTTACTACATATGCACGTCTACAAGCAGATGTGTCAAACCTGGGAGACCAGTATGCAAAAAAGCAATTCTGACTCTCATATTAATCTGTTGAAGGAAAATAGTCCCTTTGCACAGTCTTTTAGGGAAAGAACAAAATTATAGGAGTCTGTAGAGAAGTGGACCTAAATCCCAGGAGTGAAATTATGTGTAATTACATCTCCTCTAAATGTCTTACAAAAAATTCTCCGCCACTTGGGGTAATGCTTACAGATGAAATAAGTCAATATTATTGTGCAAAACAGAGGGTTACTAAGAATGTTTGGAAAAAATATGGTCTTCATCCTCCTTCCCCTAGGAAAAAAAGGGAAGAATTTGAAAAATCACTCTTGCTTCATACATTGATATATTACTTCCTTTTGTATTAGTGAATAAGTAACATTTTCCAAGTGTTTCAGTAGATCTCATCCCAACATTCTAAATCATTGAAGAGCATCATCAAAAACATATAACAAAATTGAAGAAATTTTCAAATACTTTTTCATGTTTTCTCTCCAACATCCCTGCTGAATTATTTCCACTATGTTTTTGAAAGAAACTTCATGATGCTCAACACCATAATTATCATTATGAGCTTAGAATCAGAGTCATTAAGGCTGGAAACGACCTCTAAGACCACCAAGTCCAAACGTTAATGCAGACCCAGCACTTTCACTGCTAAACAATGACCCCAGGTGCCACATCCACATGCCTTTTGAACACTTCCAGTGATGGTGATTCCACCACTTCCCTGGGAAATGTGCGCCAATGCACGAATACCCTTTCAGTGAGGAAATTTTTCTTAATAGCTAATCTTAAACTCCCTTCCTTTGGTTCAAATTCAACTGTATGGAGCTAGACCATTTCAGTCAGCTTTATTAGAATAAAGACATTAGTAATACCAGATGTGTAAGGTGAATGTCCTCTTGGAGCTCATTCCTGCATGTAATCAGAAAAGTCTTTGTTGGGTTTACTTTCATAAGATTATTAGTTTTTCACTGAAGCACTCTATAAAGGCTTTTGAAAGACTTAAGAGTAATTTTACAAAGAAAACAAAAAGGACAAATATTGTACATCTAGAATGCAAGAAAACTCAAAAGAGAATGAGCAATAAACCTATACAAAGCTCTTGCATGAAATATTTTAGAGTTTAAAATTCCTTAACACAGTCAGAAAAACTACCTGTTTCTCCAGGTTTATCTGTGCCTTAGGGCAGCTATTAGACTGTCAAGCTTGAGTTGGCATGAACAAAGTTATCTGACCCTGTCCAAATATCTCTGAAAACTTAGACATGTAAATAAAAGCTGTTTGTTTTTTGGGTTTTTTTATTCTGGGCTGGAGCTCTTCCATAGCTTCCAACTCCCCTCATCTGTCTGGTTTTTTTTATGCAATGTGTTGCTTGTTCACCAATCTGTACTCTTCCTTACCTCTCACCTTTGCAAAAGAGCACCTCTGACTATGCTGAGGTTACCTGCTTAAGGACAAGGGAAAGAGGGTTTAAAACTTTGGGCCTGCTCTGAGCAGCTCCACAATTCTGCATCATGGTCAACAGAATATCTTGTTGCTCCATGCTGTACAGCCACAATAGAAGCAGCCCAAGTTTAGATATTTTTAGGAGTCCATTGACACTTGCTGTTTAAAACTTTATGTCTTAAGGCAGCCTTCCAACCGTGTTGTCCATGTGATGCTGCCTGTGGTGTTTTCCAAAAGTAAATGAGAAAAACAGAAATACTGTGTCATCTGCAGGACAGCTCACACGCCCCACAACCCCCACCTCCAGTAATGTAAATTACTCTCTACCTGAGTAGTTATCATCTTGTTTTGGTCTTGGAAGCTTTCTTCATAATTTCTCTGAAGAATGTTATATTCTATGCTAAGCCTCTGTAACAAATAATTGCTTCATAGTACTCTAATTCATATAGTATTTTTATTTTTTCATTAAAACCTAGGACTTTTTTTTTTGAGTCTACAATAAAATATTAACTTAAAACATAATATGAAATGTCTTAATTTATAAGCTCTGGAAAGCTGTTCTAAGCTTTATATCTTGGAATTTTCAGATTCAAAATAAGTATTAGGTTACTATGTACTTCATTGCATTGAACTGCTGTCCAAGCTACTGTAAACAGTAGTAAACTTAACTCCTACTACTCAGTAATCTTTCTCTGATTTCTGTTTTCTACCCTCATGATGACAAGCAGAATGATTAAGATGAAAATCCACTAATTAGATCCAGTAATCTGGTTAAAAGTCTGATTATCAGTCTTTCAAAGAACTATTTTCATAGTAAATTTTTAAAGCATTAAATTATAAAAATTACTTCTAGCAAAGGCCCGTTTTACCCTGCTACATGTGTTTTGATGTGAATGAATTCACAAATCATTCTGTATAAGGGCTCTTTTGGGAAATGTCCTTTTATTTTCCTACAGTCACAGAAACTTATTCAACAACTTAGTCACAGATTATCAGAGTAAAGTCACTCTGACAGTAATAATTTTTCAATTAAATTTTATGATTTTTTTTTTCTTAATTATGTTCCTGGACTCATTGCAGACTTGCCTTTCTTGAGAAACAAAGGAACCACTGTTGAAAGAAGTTTTGGTTCCCGTGTACTTTTTTTTCCTCAGTTTCCGGGCAAACTGCATGAGCATTTCTGAGCATTTTCCAAGAAAACTGCATAAACCAAAGATGGACATGCAGTGAAAGAAATATGATACAATTTAAAAAGTCTGATTATTCTTTTTTGGGTTTTTATTTGTTTGCATTTTTGGGGTTTTTTTTGTTTGGTTTGGGATGGGTTTTAATTTTTATATTTTTTTTGGTAAATCAAACAGTTGTTCTGAATATATAAAATTCATAATTGAAAACAGATGAAAAGTTTTGTCAGGAAAATAAGAGAAGTGTTTGTTCTCTTCAATCCATACACAAATCCTTAGAAGCCTTTCCTGCTAAGTTATGATATAATATCATATTAATATATAATTATTAATATATAATTATTCTAATACTTGTGAAGCCCAGACTGATGTTTTATAATTGTGTGTGTGATGAT
This sequence comes from Sitta europaea, assembly GCA_013400255.1. Lineage (NCBI taxonomy): Eukaryota > Metazoa > Chordata > Aves > Passeriformes > Sittidae > Sitta > Sitta europaea. Next base: position 211,803 of record VXBS01010419.1, read on the forward strand.
TGCAATTTCAACTAATATTTTATTTGAAAAGAAGAAATTAATTCTTACTTTGCCAAGTTGGTGAGTCCAGAGAGACTTTCAGCATCAATTTTGCTGATTTTGTTGCCGTCAAGGTGAAGTTCAGTAAGGGATGGAGGAAGGCCTGAAAGAGAGAACACCATCAACTTCTGATTAAACTGGATTCCTACATTTTTAAAAAGTATTTCTACTATACCAAGGCTCTTTTACAGTTGACTAAAGATTTTTTCTAAACATGCTCATGAACAATTCACTAAATGAAATAAAGAACTTTCACAACCAGGAAAGCTGAAAACAGCTAATAACAATTTATTTCGTATTAAATAAAACCAAGCTCTAAGACTCATTATGAGACAGTTAACTCTTGCAAAAATACCTAAATTAAATTCTTCTCATTTATTACTTCTAGCCTCTGTGATCACGTGTCATTTTAGCCAGACTATCCACATGCATAAATATTAAAACTTGTGACACCTAGATATTCAACCAGAAACAACAGTAGAAAATATAATTGTAAGTATGAGGCAAAATAATTTTAACGTTATTTTAGTTAGGGTGCATACTAGTTTATAAATTCTGTTTATCAGGAAAAAAAAGGGGAAACATTTTACCTATCTGAGGGCCCTCAAAAGAACATCCAAAACAGGAAATATGGGATGAAAAAAAAAACAACCACTATTATCTTTCAAAAAGTTTTCAGCTGTTTCCAAACAATCTGTTGGCTGAAGTATGAATAAATCGAATACAATTTCCTCTGTATTGGAATCAGTCTTGTTTGTTTGTTTTGTTTTTAATAAATTACAGTGAAATTGCTCTTATTTTGTAGGAATTTGCAATTAAGTATTTTTAAAAATAACAAAGGTTTCTGTTTTTTTGCACTGTATTTTTGGCTTCAAACCCACAGACTTGTGGAGGGACAATTTTTTGCTTGTACAACTTCAGTTAATTCTACATGAGTTTACAATTGTGTAATGTTAATCAGCCTTTGAGGCTGAAAACATTCTTCATTTTATATTTCAGCTATGGGACAAGAAAAGCAAAATAACATAAAATGACATTTTACAGTGCTCCTCTCATGGAGCTTCTTGTAGCCAAAAGCCAAAATTTTTCAAACTAATAAAAGTCATCTGGTCTAAAAATAGATACATTAAGGACAGACTCATAAAGCTTTCATAAAATTTTTTTCCCAACTGAGTAGAAGTTACCACATTATACCTGTGCAAATCTCTGAAATATTAATTGAATTTCTTACCCTTTGGGATGCTTGTAATGTTGGTGTCTGCGATACGGATGTAGGAGAGCCTCTTCATCCCCTGAAAAGCTCCGTTTTCAATGCCTGAACTCTTGATTGGATTGGTGCCTAGTTCTGCCAACAAAACATGGTTGTGAGCTGTGCTGCAGTGTAGGGACCTAAATTCTTCAGGTCACAGCTAATCTGGAGGTACAATTTATTGAGGCATTTGTTGGCTTTCTACACATAATCACTGATCAAACAAAAAACAACATCTTGAAAAAACACCAAGTTGTGTTTGTTATAATTTCTCATGCTCATACCTAAGACAATCACTTGATTCAGTCCATTAAAGACAGCCTTCCTCAACTTGGAGATCTCATTCTCATGAGCCCGTATCTCCTGGAGAGACTTCGGCATGTTTTCTGGGAGTTCCTTCAGGTTGTTCTTGGACAGGTAAAGTCTTTCCAGTTTCTTCAGAGGAGCAAAAGCTAATGGGCTTATTTTGCTGATTTTGTTGTTGACAAGGATCAGTGCCTGTGGAGTAATAATCAAGGAGATCTCAGACGATCACAAGGGAAATTATTTTATGGT
>VXBS01010424.1:0-59770 GCA_013400255.1 Sitta europaea
ACAGGGTAGAGGTGTGGCCAGCACCAGATTAGGTGCTTTTTTTTGTAAAATGAATCCTTGAATGGTTTGGCTTGGGTGGGTCCCTAAAGATCATCTCATTCCAACCTGATCAACCTCCCACTAGTCCAGGTTGCTTAGGGCCCTGTCCAACATGGCCTTGAATGTTCCCATGGATGGGGTATCACAGCTGCTCTGCTCTGTTCAGGGCCTCACCACCCTCGTGGGAGAAAAACATCTTCCTCAGATCAAAGCTAGATTGAGCTCCTCCAATTTCTATCCATGTGCCCTTCTCCTCTGGCCACAGGCCCTGCTGAACACTCTGTCCCCATCCTTCCTCAGGGCCCCTCCAAGTCCTGCTCACCTGTAGTGAGGCCTCCCTGGGGCCTTCTCTCCTCCCAGCTGAGCACCCCCAGCTCTCTCAGCCTTTCCTCAGAGCAGAGGGGCTCCAGCCCCTGCAGCATCTCCAGGGCTTCCTCTGCACTCCCTTCCAACAGCTCCGGGTCCTTCCCATGCTCAGGACCCCAGAGCTGGGGCAGGGGAGAGTCCGGGAGGGGCTGCAGCTTCATGGGCACCAGTGGGGAATTTTGTGTTATCCCTGGAGAGGAATTAAGCACGCTTGGCTGCTGAGGGATAAAATGAAAGGAATGAAACCTGTGCTGGGCATCTTTTGGTTTACAGAACTCCTTGATGGTATCAAGTGTGCCAGTGCACCTGCAGCACTCCGAGAATTATACAGAATCCTGCAATTTCCACGTATATTGATTGTCCAGGTTTCTACTGGGATTTCTGTCTTTCTGTGGTCTGTTCACTGTAGGACAGTCACTGAAGATCAGTTGTTGCTCACCTGAAAACTAATTACCCTCATTTAAAGGATGGACTGGGATCTGGGGTCTCAGGACAAACTCTGCACTGAGAATTGTTTCAAACTTTTCAAAAGAATTCAATTAATTCAAAAGACTTCTGTGAAATTATGAGGAAATCCTCACTCATATATTCCACAGGTTAAAGGAGGTGGTGTAACAGTGTGGCTGGAAAGTTCATCCCAGTTCACGACTGAGGCTTATAAAAACGTATTTCAGATGTTAGAACAGAAGCAAATGTGTGCATGACCTGCAGGCAAGGCTGAAGCGGGGCTGTGCCCCCTGCATGCACAGCAGGTATTGGCTGTGCCTGGGGGCCGGGAGCCCTGCCCAGCACCTGGCAAAGGGCTGCAGGCTGGGGAGGGGAACTGCCTGCAGCCAAGTCCAAGGTCCAGGCTGATAGAGCTGCTCACTCCTTGGCCCCAGCTTTGCCTGGCATCTCACCAGTTGTATCCTGCCCACTGCCTTGGGCCCTGCTGCAGTGCAGGGTCTGTGTGCCCCAGGGAACACCTCACACAGAACATCTTGTGGGATCCTCCTGGGAAAGTGAGACAGGGAGTGCTGCTTGCTCAGTGCCCCACATGGCCAGGCCTGGCATCGGGAACCAGGGCTGTTCCTGGCACTGCCCTGGGACTTGCTGCGGCTTCATATAGCTCTGGGTTACAAAATCCGAGTGGGTGAGGTGACAGGGACCACAGTGGGGCTTCTGGTCCCACATCCTGGGTCAAAGAGTCATCCCACAGCACAGATCCGGAATATCTCCAGTGAAGGAGACTCCACAGTCTCTCTGGACAATCTGTTCCAGTGAGCGGTCACTTGCAAAATAAAGACGTTCTTACTCATGTTCAGGTGGAAATTCCTTCAGTTTCTGCCCGTCGCCTCTTATCCCATTGCTGGGCCTGACGCAGAGCCTGGTCCGTGCTCTGAGCCATTGCTGCAGATATTTACACCGGCTCCTGTGCTTGCACCAGTAGTGGCGGGTNGCCCCGTCCCTCCCCCGCCGCTCAGAGCCCTTGGCGGGAACAGGCATCGCTACGAAGGTGGAAGTATTTCCCATCCTGGGACCTTTGACTCATGTGCCTAGAACGCTTTGGCGGGTATTTCTGTAGACCTGAAACTTCACAAAGAACCCCGGTTTTCATAAAGAGTTGGGTGTTCCTTGGAGGCTTCCTTCAAAGAAAAGATCGTTAGTCTCTAAGGCTCAGATTCATAAATGGTTTGCCCTGGAGACTCTGAACCTAAAATACAGCAGTATATTTTTAAATTTAGCCTTGCTAAAGCTACCAAGCCCTTAACAGGGGTAGGATTAAACCTCCTCTTCTTTATGTATTTGTTTCCGTGGTCCTTTTCTTGCCTGTTTTTAGGCAGTTTTTAGTCCCAATGGTGTACACGCTGTGCTCCAGCAGCTCTAGCACGTGCAATAGCTTCAGTGGCCTCAGGCTTCATTCTGCAGCAAAATGCAATTAGCGTGGCTGTATTAAACCCGCCAGTCTGACTCGGAATCCTGGCGTTCCCCAGTGCTCTAAACAGTCTGTGTTCACGGGGTAGGTGACAATAGAGCATCTGACTGTGGTCTGAATGAAGTGATGAAGTTCTGAAATCTCTCAAAGAATCTCAAGCCGAATAAGAAGGACAGAAGGACACTGTGTTGGCTGGTGCTCGAGAGTTGATGCAGCTGATTATTACCTGCTTGACCCATGTGTTTTTAAGGCTGGGGTTATACATCCATGGTGAATGCAGTGAGTCAGTCAGAATTCTCTCTTGCTCTTTTTTTGCTGGGCTTTTCTGCTACAGATCCTTTTTACAAAAGTAGAAGTAGACTGGTAACTAAGGTAATTATGGCCACTTAAAATAATTTTTGTGGATCCAGTGGGGAAGGACCTGCAGCTTTGCTGTGAGGAGGGGGAGCTAAGCTGGGCTCAGCTTCTGGTGCTCTTAGGAAGCATTCTCTGTATGGGAAGTCACTACCCTAAAGCCAACCCCTCCCCACATGCAGGTAATACTGTGGAAGTCAGTCCCTGTAGGAAGTTTTGGACTCTTCGGAGTATCTGCAAGAAACACTTNATTGCTGCAGATATTTACACCGGCTCCTGTGCTTGCACCAGTAGTGGCGGGTGCAGCGGCCGGAGCCTGCTGGGGCGCGGGGCCGGCGCTGCGCAGAGGCCGTACCGGGGCAGGCTCCGGGCACGGGGCACAGCCCGGCCCGCGNGAGGCTTCCTTCAAAGAAAAGATCGTTAGTCTCTAAGGCTCAGATTCATAAATGGTTTGCCCTGGAGACTCTGAACCTAAAATACAGCAGTATATTTTTAAATTTAGCCTTGCTAAAGCTACCAAGCCCTTAACAGGGGTAGGATTAAACCTCCTCTTCTTTATGTATTTGTTTCCGTGGTCCTTTTCTTGCCTGTTTTTAGGCAGTTTTTAGTCCCAATGGTGTACACGCTGTGCTCCAGCAGCTCTAGCACGTGCAATAGCTTCAGTGGCCTCAGGCTTCATTCTGCAGCAAAATGCAATTAGCGTGGCTGTATTAAACCCGCCAGTCTGACTCGGAATCCTGGCGTTCCCCAGTGCTCTAAACAGTCTGTGTTCACGGGGTAGGTGACAATAGAGCATCTGACTGTGGTCTGAATGAAGTGATGAAGTTCTGAAATCTCTCAAAGAATCTCAAGCCGAATAAGAAGGACAGAAGGACACTGTGTTGGCTGGTGCTCGAGAGTTGATGCAGCTGATTATTACCTGCTTGACCCATGTGTTTTTAAGGCTGGGGTTATACATCCATGGTGAATGCAGTGAGTCAGTCAGAATTCTCTCTTGCTCTTTTTTTGCTGGGCTTTTCTGCTACAGATCCTTTTTACAAAAGTAGAAGTAGACTGGTAACTAAGGTAATTATGGCCACTTAAAATAATTTTTGTGGATCCAGTGGGGAAGGACCTGCAGCTTTGCTGTGAGGAGGGGGAGCTAAGCTGGGCTCAGCTTCTGGTGCTCTTAGGAAGCATTCTCTGTATGGGAAGTCACTACCCTAAAGCCAACCCCTCCCCACATGCAGGTAATACTGTGGAAGTCAGTCCCTGTAGGAAGTTTTGGACTCTTCGGAGTATCTGCAAGAAACACTTAAGGCTGTGGCTTACAGAATTCATGGGCCTCAGGTTGTCTGTGCACTAGATCACAGCTGATTTATTTGCTCTTGCAGTAGAATGCTTTTTTTACAGGGTCTGTTAGGTTTGGCCTAAACTCGTGCAAAAGCCTATGTACCATAGCAAAGAACCAGGGAGTAACTGGAATAGGGTCTGTTTTTCTGCAGCTCTGTCTCCCAGCTGTTGCTGGGTGTTCAGTTCAGCTGTTGCAGCCAGTGCCTACCCACAAGTGTGTGAACAGATACCAAGGTCTCAGCTATTCAAACTCTGACACCTGTCCTGTTTCTCTTGCAGCTGACATCAGCCTGGCAGACTGGGGTCGCAAGGCCATTGAGATTGCAGAGAATGAGATGCCAGGGCTGATGAAGATGAGGGAGATGTACTCAGCATCCAAGCCCCTGAAAGGCGCCCGCATCGCCGGCTGCCTCCACATGACCGTGCAGACAGCAGTGCTCATAGAGACCCTCATCGTGCTGGGGGCTGAGGTAACATGGCTCTGAGTTTCTCCCTCAGCTCGTGGGTAGTGCTCTGCCAGGTCACTGCTCCTGCTTATGCAACACCTTATGGAATCCTGGCAAATGTACTTTTTGGATGAGGCTGTAATCTCCACGTGGATGGATTAGGTCTTCTCTCCTTGAGCTAGAAGCATGTTGCTTGCCCTCAGCACCCCTGGAGTGTGAGGGGTGTGTGTTCCCTGTGGACAAGCTGCAGCTTTGAGTGCCTGTTGTGTCCGGAGCAGTGCCCACAGCTGTTCCCATGCAGCCATGCTGTGCTTGGGCTTGCAGTGCTGCTCATGCTGCAATTCTAGGGACTGCCTCCAGCACAGATTAGCCTGTGTTGAGAACCCCACTCTGCCCTGGTAAAGTCAGCAAAATCTTATATAGTTTTCTGAGCACTCATACTGCCCTTGAGCTGTGCAAGAAAACAACAGGGATGCAGTGTGGCTCAGGAACCGAGGGCTGGGGTCTCCACTGAATTTTTTGTGTGACAATGGACCAGTTGCATCCATATTAAAGTCTGAGATACTTAGAAGCCATTTACTGTCTTGTATCCCATGCATGACTTGCTGAATGAAGTCCAGGCATCACAGCTGATGAGTGTACAGGGCATGAGGAGAGCCAGGTATCTGAGCACAGTCTGCATTGCTTGTGTGCTAAGCAGTGAGCTGACTGGAATTTTGATGGATTGTTAAGTATGTATATGATCTGAAGTTCCTTCTTCCTGCAGTTTGGCTGCCCAGAAGGTACCCTGTGTGGGATCCCTCTCTTGAAACAGCTAATAATTGAGCAGTGTCATGCTGATTGAAAGGCATTTGGAGAAGGGGGCGTTTTCTCTGTAGCAGTGAAGTGTTTCCTCAAAAAGAGGAGGAGGTAGGCATGGACGCTGGGCCAGGTACATGCTGCTGTGCAGGTGTTCCCCAGCCTGTTCAGAGCTGTCCTGTGGTTGCAGATGGTGCAGTGCTGAAGGACAGCTTTGATGTGGAGGTACAGTCCTGGCTTTGTTCCAGCCATTCTATGTGGAACTCCTGTCCCTCCCCAAGATTTAAAAGGAAGCAGTAGCCATTGAAATTTGGGAAGCTCCTTGCTGCTCCTGTTGGTTGCTGTATCCCAGGTATAGCTGGCCTAGGAGGCAGCTGTGTGCTTAAACATTGCCAAGCTGCTGTAAGCTGAGCATAACCCCATATCAGTATTAAATGGGATTCATCCAAGTCATTCAGGGAGGTACCTGCAGAGACTTGGTTTCTCTAAGATGTGGTTGTACCTTTAAAGGTGTGTGCTGCTGTAATAACTCCTGGTCCTGATGCCTGTGGATTAGTTTAGGCTTTGATTTGAGTTTAGATTCAGCCCTGATTCATCTGTTTTGTCAGAACTTTGGTGCCAGGGAGGGAGGACTGAAACTGATAAAATCATACCCCATGTAATGAGGATGTAGCTCACTGCAGCATAGTGTGTCCATTGGTGTCCATTTTTTTGGCTGGGTCAACAAGGATGGAATAAATGTGCTTCAGAGTATAAATTCTGAATTTGTAAAAAAAATAAACCTTTCCATAACCAGTGATGTAAATACTAGGGTCTGGGCCCATCAGGTATGCCAGTTATTCTAGGCTCTGTGTCACTACCACAAGTCTGTATTAAGTCTGAAGTGTACACAATATATAGGTATTCTGTATACTTTGAATGTTGTAACACCTCCTGATGTCGTCTCTGCTGGTATGGGGGGAGCTTGCAAAAACTCAGGTGAGAAGGTGCAGCTTTAGGTTATGGATTCTATTTTTCTGTGCTCCTTCCAGGTGTGGTTTTGTGACAAGTGTTTGCAGTAGGTGTGCAGATCCTTTTCTGTGCAACTCAGCAACTTGCTGTTGCCTTTCTAGGTGCCTGAGCCTAGTTATGAAATCTGAGGAAAACACTTAGCTCAGCTGGAAAAGCTTCCATGACTGGAGCACAGAGTGGGAGGTGGGTGAGCATAATCTTAGAGAATGTCTGGATGAGTGTAATGTTTCAGCTGAATTTCTGACTCATGTGAGTGCCAGCAGGTGCGTTGCTGCATGTCCACACCACCAGTGGACACTTGCTATAGGGATGTTGAGAAAATCTGACCTTTTTTGACCAAAACTTCCCAAACCCACTATGTTGGGCACCCTTGAAGATCTGGTGTATGCTCTGGCTGTCTGGGAGAAGTGCTTGTGAGCAAGGAGATGTCTGAATATATGGCACAGCTAAAACTCATTCACATTCTCTCCACATGACATTATTTTCCCTGATTTAGTCAGACACCCAGTTCTTTTATCTTTGCAGAGCTACTGAAAAAGGCAGGAATCTGCACTAATTTCTTTCTGCTCTTTCTCCCTTTTTAACTCCAGTGTTTGATAGCGAATCCCTGATATCTCAGAACTTTGTTCAGCAAACAAAATTTGGTTGTTTTCCAGGTACAATGGTCAAGCTGCAACATTTTCTCCACTCAGGATCATGCTGCAGCTGCTATTGCAAAAGCTGGTATCCCTGGTAAGTTTTCCATGTTCTGGTTTGGCTGAGTTGGGCTGTACTGCCTGTTCCTGCTAAATCAAACTGTGTACATGTCAAGCTCTTCTGAAAAAGCTTGAGGATAGAAACAACCCATCAGAAGCAGTGCTTGTTACGAACCTACAAACCAGGACATTTGATTCAGGCTGTGTTGCATCAGCCTGTGCATAGGTCTCCCAGCAAAGGCTGCTGTTGGGCTCTATGTTAGAGCTCATTAGGATGATAGAATGGGCTGGGTGATGAAAGGGAGTGGTGTGTAGGTGGGTGTAGCTGGAGGTGTTTGGTGCTTTCCAGCCAGCTCTGTGCTAAATAGGGATTGAGAAAGGTAAGGGAACTGCCATGTGCCCTGTCACAGTGGCAGGCTCTATACCCAAGATATTTTTAGGCTAGAATTAGCCCAGCTGTGTGCCTGCCTAATACCCTAATACTAATGTATCAGGCTGCTGCTGTCTTGTTACTGTCACGTTCCAATATGGAGCAATTCCTCACAGATCAGTATAAATACCTGAAGCTGTCTGCTCTGTATCTCAGCTGAAAGAAATGCAATCCTCAGTGCTGGGAACTGCATTACCTGAGCCCAGCTGTTGGCAGAGGCTATATTTAGTTCTGACAGTCTGCTCTGAGACAGGTCTCTCGTTTCTATTATAATTAACTATTGCCACAAGTCATTCCCTAGCTGTGGCACATTCTATGGCAACAAAGTGATTCCTTCATCAGCTCCTTTGGCACTAACAGCTTCAGGCATTGCCTTTGGTGTGGGATGTCAGAGGTCCATGTGGAATTCTTTAGACATTGGGTTGTCTTCCTCACTGCTTTCAATACCCAGAGCCTGACTGACGAGATATTTACAGGTTAAGTGTTTGTCAAAGTGTTTGACCTTTGCCCTTTGAATACTTATTTTTGGGACTTGCTCTTTTTATTAATATTACACTTCACATAATGAATTTATGAGACCCTGGAGGAATGCTGACCTTTGGCTTGAGTACAGGATTGATACACATTACTTCAGAATAGGTAATTGCATTATTGGCTCTTCATTGCTCAAGGTCAGTTTTCTGTGTAAACAGTGAAAACATGACAATTCAGCCAAATGTTGGAGTGTGTAAATAATGTGCCCAATACATGTTTGAGTGGCTGACTACTTCTGAGGATTGAGTATAGTATGAAGACAGTGCAGATGCCTGGAAAGGACAAATTCTGCTGGATGCAACATGCCAGTGGTGGCAATCTTCTGCTGGGGCTGTAGTGACATATTAATACACCCTGATTAGAGCAGGTGAGGCACCTCAGCTTGTATTTTAGTGCTGGGCTAGAGACTAGAACTTAAACTCCAAGTTGCTGAAGAGTTTTTATTCTGCTGCTTACCTCATGCTAAAGTCTGGTCCCTTTTTTCTACTGTGCTAGAAAATGCTGTAGTTGTGTTTTCATTTATGTGTATCAATATGTCCAGTGGATATTTCTAACGAATGGGGTGCTGTGGATGTGAGTGTGCTTTAGTTTGCTTTGTCTTCTCCTTTTCAACATGGAAAATAAGGAGAGTAATGAAGTCTCAAAATTTTGGCCATGTTTATTGCCTGGAACGGTGCTTATTCTGAGGTCTGTTTTTCAGTGCAAATGTCTCTGCTGGCCTGCAGGCACAGATAATCATCTGTCTGTCAGCTGCTACTGGGAGCTGCTGATGAAATCTTCCTTTGGCTGCTTCCATACATGCTGAGTAAGAAACTGGCTGATGGTTTGTGTTTGTTCCCATGCAGTGTTTGCCTGGAAAGGGGAGACAGATGAGGAATACTTGTGGTGCATCGAGCAGACCCTGTACTTTAAGGATGGGCAGCCCCTCAACATGATTCTGGATGATGGTGGAGATCTTACCAACCTAGTTCATACCAAATACCCACAGCTGCTGAAAGGTGAATTGTGTTTTATTTTTGGCAGGCCCAGTTCTGACTGGGAGGCTGTTTGGGGGAGGAGCTTCTGCAGGAATTCTCTGCTGGTGTAAAAAGAGGTGGGGGAAGAGGCACAGGCATGTGCAAACAGGCTGTGAAAATTCCTTACAGTTCAAGACCAGAATCTCTTACCTTCAGGAGCTGTGTTTCCACCTCTGCTCTGTAGCACTTAAGCTGCAATGACCTGTCCTGGCAGGTCATTCACTGTGCCCATTACCTGAGAATGACCACTAGTTCTGCTGTCATGCCAAAAGCCTCCTGGAAGAGGGCTGTGTTCTTTACTGCTCAATGTCTGTTTGCAATTGACAATTTTACATTAATGCATTCTTACCCATTGTCTTAATTCAGTTCTGAGTAAGTCATGACCTCAGCCCTGTAACCTTCTATGGAAAAGGACCAGTTTCCTACCTTAAATACTCATTCAGTTTGTCAGTGAAGATGCTGATGGAGTCAGGATTGGGACTCTTGCTTTGATTTGGCTTCAGTGCAAGTTAGTAAAACTGATCAGTGTAGCATGTAAAAGATTTATGTGAAGGGAATTTCAGATGACCAGGCTGATCTGTGCCTGGTGTGTATGACAGACTCTCCTTACCCTTGCCAGTGTTCATCAGCTGTGCTGTGGCAAGATGTGTGCCCAGGGTTGTTAAAGGGCACATTTGGTCTGGGATGTGAAGGCAATTGAGTGGTGATACAGTGGTGTGTGTTGGTGCTTTCAGAGAGGGGAGGTTGCTGTAGAAGCTTGTTGGATCGACCCTCCTCTGACTCAAGCTCTGCTTTGGTAGGAAGATATGAGGAAAAAATCTGAAGGTGGCAGGCTGTGAATAGGGCTGTGCGAGGGGAGTCTGGGGCCCTGCTCCTCATCTGTGTCCTGCTGCAGGTAGGGGCACCAGGAAGAGGGAAACTTCCTCTGTGACAAGCCTCACTTTGTCCTTCATCCTCAGCCCAATGTCACTCACAATCCAACACTCAACATCTTTCTGTTATTTAAACTGCAGTAAAAGGTTTTCTTTGGTCTTTGCTTAGCCTCTCTTCCATCAAAGTTCTTGTGCTTCCTGGGTTTGCCTGTCTATGATATTCATGACCTCTTGCTTTTCCCATGTTCCATGCCCAAGAATACAATTGCTTATCCCTCTGTCTTCTGGGTGTTGTCAGAGGCCAAAGAAATATTTCTCATGTTCATGCTCTGTTTTTGCAGGGTTGTTTCCCTACCATGCATGCCTTGGCTATGTCTGTTCCCAGAGGTACTTGAGCTGAGCTCCTTTCACACTTTCAGCCCTCCTTTTGTCCTTCTTTCTCCTCTGCAGTGCTTCTCACCCTCATGCTGGTCTTGTGCTCCTGGTGGAGAAGGGAACAGTATTATACAGTGCAGTAGGACAGTGGCTCTTGAACTGTCTCATGTCTTTGCATACATGTGTGGCCTGCCTCTCATAAAAAACATCCCTGACTGAGTTTGCTTCCTAAAGTCATAAAAATTACTTCTCCTCTGGGGTCTTAAAGAGTCTAGGCAGGATGCAATACCTGTCAATGTTTTCCTTCCCAGAATGTGTGGCTGTCTGCATTGGCTGTAGTGGAAAAGCTTCTTGCAGCAGTTTGGTAAATTATGACTGATCTCTGTAGAGGATGGCAAACTTGATCTGTTTTACCCTCCAGTCCGTTGCTCTTTGGAAACAAAAAAACTTCCAGAACGGGACTCACTTTGTAGAGTCTTGATCTCATTAATCTGAAATCTGTGCTTAGCCCTTTGCTGCAAAATCTGCTTAAATGAAGCAGTGTAGCATCCAATTTTGGTATCTTATAGCTAACAGAGACTAATATATCCTACAGGCTTGTGGGGATATCTGACCTCCGTGGGGGTGGAACAAGAGTGACATTGGCAGACCGTGCAGAGTGTGTGGATTGTGAGCACAGGAGACATTTTGGCATGAGGCAGCTGAAAATGCCATTTGCCATTTAAAGGCTGGATAAGTTTTCTGGGTTAATTTCAGAGGGAATTGTCTTCCATGCTTCAGCTGCTTTTAATTTAAATAGTTCAGTCCTACTGTGCAGCTAACAGTTGCAAGTAGTATTCCTTCAATGAGAAGATGTGTTAAATGTAAGAGGAACTGCTTAGTAAGCTTCCCCTCTCCTGAAGTGTGCCTGCAGTTAGAGGGCAGAATGGCCTTTGTACTATTGGCTTATTCCATTAAGCCAAATCCCCTTAATACTAAGATAAAGAAAGAAAGGGGGAAAACGAGAGCTAACCAAAGGAGAAAGTCATCTGTGCAAAGCAGGTCTCTGGCATCTGTGCAAAAGACCTGTGTGGGGAAGATTGTCTCGTCTGTGATTCATTGATCAGACTTGCTCATTGCTCAGGTGAGAAACACAGGACAAAGCAGGTCTGAGCATTCAGCAAGGCTGTGTAAGTTTAATTCAGACTTGTCCTTCCTGCAGGCCCTTTTCTGCTCTCCAGTCACTCAGACATTGGCCATGAGTGGTGTAGGCAGCACTTGGGGCAGCTGCAGAGTGGTTTAGACCGGCTGTAAATGGCACCTGGGGCAGTGCTGGGGTGCCTCCTGGGAGGGGAAGCTGTTGGCATATGGCACGTGAGGACTGCTTAGTGCTATGGAAGGACAATCTGCTAAGCTCAGGACTCTCATCTGGAGAGCCTTTGAAGGTTCAGGAGTGTGACTCCTATTTCCCAGGTGCACAAGAGGAGAGACAGCAGGTTTGAACTGGAGGTTCCTTCCATGATGCCAAAAGCTTTCCTCCAAGGGGATGACTGTCCATGATCCAGGCAGTTGTTCTGGAAACTGATACTTTTGGGAGGCTGTCTGCAGATCCTCCATTTCACTGTGCACAAGGCTGTACTGTGAACTTTAAACTCTCCTCCAGGCAATCCCTAAATAGTCCAAAGCCTGAATGCATTCCCTCAGCAGGTGACCATCAGGGCAGTGGGGCTGTCGAGGGCTCTGTGGTGAGATAGAAGTGGTGGGGATCAGTCAGCCTAATCATAGAATCACAGGATGGGTTGGGACCTTTTAAAGGCCATCCTGCCTGCAATGGGCAGGACACCTTCAACTGAGGTTGCTCAGAGTTCTTTGAACGTTCCCAGGGATGGGGCATGCAGCACTTCTCAGGGCAGCCTATGCCACCCTGATTGTAAAAAAAAAAGCTGCCTTATATCTAGTCTGAATCACCCTCTTTCAATTTAAAACCATTCCCCCTTGTTCTGTTGCAACAGGCCATGCTAAACAATGTGTCCATATCTTGTAAGTCCACTTCAAGTATTAAAAAGCTCCAGTGTCCTCTTTCTGGAGTCTTCTCATCCTTTTCCCTTCTAGTGCTGTTGGTCTTATTTCCTTCATGTGCTATGGAGTGGTCTGGGGAGCAGCATGGGGGTCTCATGGCTCAGTCCCTGGTTCCACTGGGGAATCTGTCCAAGTTCTGCTATGAAAACCATGTTGAATTACACTCAGAGTTCCCTGCCTGGGCTTGGACCAGCTCACAGCTGGGTTTTTTGAGGAGTGAGGATGGATTTGGACTAGACTTGGCTTCTATGAGTGAGCCGTGCCCTGGAGCCAGGAGGACCAGTTGTGTCATGGGGGGCATCACCAGCTGGTCAGTGGAGGGGATTGTCTTGTCCTTCTCTGGGCTTGGGCAGCCTCACCTTGAATATTGTGTGGTACTGGTCGCTGCAGTATAAGAAAGCTGTTAAACTATTCAAGTGTCCAAAGGATGATCACACGGATGTTGAAGAACCTTGAGGGGAAGCAGTATGGGGAGTGTGTCTGAGGGCACTTGGTCTGTTCAGCTGAAGGAGACTGAGGGGAAAACTCATTGCAGTTACAACTTCCTTGTGAGGGGAAGAGGAGAGAAAGACTGATTTCTTCTCTGACCGGGACCAGTGAATGGCTGGAGCTGTGCCAGGGAGGGTCAGGCTGGATTTCAGGAAAGGTTCTCCCCCAGAGGGTGCTGGCACTGCCCAGGCTGCCCAGGGAATGGTCCAGAGCTGCAGGAGCCTTTGGGCAGCACTGCCAGGGATGGACAGGGTGGGGTTGGTGGGGGGGTCTGTGCAGGGCCAGGGCTGGGCTTGGGGGATCCTGGGGGTCCCTCCAGCTCAGGAGATTCTGGGGCTCCGTGCGGGCTGGGCTGAGCGGCGCCCGCGGGCAGCAGAGGGCGCTGCGGNCCGGGCAAACACCAACCCCGAGGGGCTGCGGCAAAGCACTCGCCTGCCTTCCTTGGGAGCCGGGCTGTTACAGCCTGCCGGGGAGCCTGGCAGGCACAGCAGCAGCAGGGGCTGAGGTGTGTGGCTCTGCAGTGCATCCTCTGGTGTTCCTGCAGTTTGAGGGTTTTCATCTCCTCCTTGCTCTCTGCCAAGGGATTGTTTAACTTAAGCCTCTGGGGGATGCTCCCAGCACCTGGATGGCCTGGTTTGCACAGCATTGACTCCAGCTAAGGTGAATCCTTTTCCTCTTCCCACAGGAATTAGAGGTATTTCAGAAGAGACAACCACTGGGGTTCACAACCTGTACAAGATGAAGGCCAATGGGACCCTGAAAGTGCCAGCTATCAATGTGAATGACTCTGTCACCAAGGTAATACACACAGAGCCCTTCTGCAGTGTTCTGCTCTCTGACCAGCTTGGTGTTGGGATATTGTCATTCCCATGAAGGTATTCCTTCTCTTGCTGAGCTTCTGATCTGGTTCTGAACAGAGATTACCACCATATCCTGAAAGTGAGCCCTTGATGTCTTTGTAAATGCACTGTTGTCATCAAGGGGTTTTTTTGTATGTAAGGACATCCATTCTTCTGCTGTTTAATAATGTAAACACACTTTAGGAGGTTGTGACTCCTGGGCACAGTCAGTACCTGTGGCAAGGAGCCTCTCCTCACTCTGAGTAGCTTAAAGCCCCCAGGCAGGAGTCAGGTTCCAGCTGGAAAAGAGAGTATGACCTCCTTGAGCTTGTGCTGCAAGTCTGTGAGCAACAGTTGAAAAGGAGAGGGCAGGAGGGGAGGTATTTATCCCTTGGTTAATTTTAGTATTGCTTCTGAGATAAACCCTGGTGAACTGAGGATGAAGTGGAATGATGTTTAAAGAGTGGTGGTGCTTTTTGGCAGCAGATGAATTATACTGGGAATTTAAGGTATGTTTTATGCTTCTTGTTGTTTTTTAAATCTAGTTACTGACTCTGTTCCAAGTTCCCATACAGATAGTTCCTGTTGGGTTGGCAGTTCTCATATTTGGCCTGCCTTCTCTGCAGTTTGCTGTCTCCTTTCTGCTCACTGAGATGCACCTGACTCTTACTTCGTAGATAGTGGGCTGGAATCCAGTTAATATTGGAAGGACTTATTTACATCCTTTTCATCCAGATTTGTGCTGCTTGCATAATAATTATTAATACTGTTTAGTAGATTTGGAAATTCAGATGTTTCTAACAAAGCCTCTTGATGGGATTTTGGATTCTAGTGCCAAGCAAGTGCTTGTTTTCAAGTACTGTTTGGTATTTGTACAGTACAAGATTTATACTAACCACAATTACCGATCTCTGGGAAAATGTGCAACTGAGCTGACAAATTCTGTTCTCTCAGTCTGATATTTCCAGTTGATGCCAGATTTCTCTGCTAACATTTGGAGGGGGAAGGCAAGCACAGCACCCAGCTCTATTCTTCCCCTCTGCCACTCAACTTTATTTTGGGTGGGGCAGATGTCTGCCTCCAACACTCTGCTCTCTTGCCTGCATGGGAATGCAGAGACACCTGGGAGGCTTTGATTGCAGTTGGGGGGTTTGGTGATGAGGAATCAAATCTGCCCATGCTGCTTTTGTCCATGCTGCAAGGGAAATCTGCAGGCCTAGGAAAGAGGGATACCAACTAGCACTAGCTCTAGAATTTGAAGGATTGGTAACACAATTTTCTGATATATTAATGGCAGCTATGGTAATGATATGTTTATATGGTAATGATATTATATATAATGATATGTATATATGTCTGATAATGCTTATAGGCACTGAGTCAGGAACTTCTGGATCTGAGGTATAATTTGTTACACTTTGGGCAGTTTCTGCCATGGGCAGTTTATCTCATTTCTGTTCATACTTACAAGAACTGCAGATGTTGTGGGTCACCTTCCACTAGACCAGATTGCCGCCTCTGGGAATTTAATCTTAAATTACTGTCTGCTACTGCCTGTAGCAGACAATGCTGTGTTAAGTGGAAGCAAGAGGGATTGGTATGCTAAGGCTGTAGAAAGCCAGGACAGGCTTTGAGACCAGAATTTTGCTGTGAATGGAGATCTTTTAGTATTGCTTCCTTGGGGAGCACAGCACAACTTTAGTAGCCAGACTCTTTAAAAATTTTTGGTCTCTCTAACTCCCCTAATAATCAAATCTGTTTATACAGCTCTTCCTCCTGGAAGCTCCAGGAGAAGAAGGAGCATTACTAAAATCAGCA
The DNA here is from genome assembly GCA_013400255.1 of Sitta europaea. Lineage (NCBI taxonomy): Eukaryota > Metazoa > Chordata > Aves > Passeriformes > Sittidae > Sitta > Sitta europaea. The sequence continues at coordinate 15,388 of VXBS01010424.1, forward strand.
TAACAAGATGTGTTTGAGTTTAGGAAGGTGTTCAAGGGGTGAAGTAATAGCTGATGTCTGACTTGGCTGGGCACTTATGGTTGGAGGGTCTGGCTGTTAATGTCAGTGTCACAGTAGGAGGATGTTGTGTGATGGGGCTTTAGGAGAAGAAAATCAGGGATTCCTGGTTCCAGTGACCACTACTGTGAATGGCTGCTTGCTGAATGTTTCAAGTCAGAGCAATAGTGAGTGATGGTGTTAGGGTAATGTGACAGTGTTAGGGTAACCCTTCATGGAGGGATCTTCTGGGGCTGCAGGAACCAGTTTCTCCTGGTTAGTGTGGGCAGCTTGCTGCTCTGCAGGCTGGGATGTGTCTTGCAAAGATAAGATGATGTGCTGCTGGTGTGTTTTGCCTTCCTGTGGCACTTGGTTCAGTTCATTGTCTGATAAACAGCAGCAGGGAACCAGTGAACATCTGGTTTAGGAACTCAGACCTACATTGGTGTGAGAGACTTTCTTGATAAATTCAGGTTACCTCTAACAAGTTTTTAGCAAGTCCAAGCCCTGGTCAGTAGACACAATGTGTTTATGAAACTCTTCTCACCATGTTGAAGCCTGTGTCTGACACAACCCTATAGATTGCAACTGGATCAATAAAACCATCAAACCAGGTTGTCTTGTTCCTATCCCTCCCTCAGGGTGATGGGAATATTTCAGTGACTCTTGTACTTGCACATGAGTCCATTTTCCTTCTCTAAGGAAATTTCACTTGAGTGAATTTCATCTGTTCTGAAACTGCTCCGTTTTCTCCCTCAGAGCAAGTTTGATAACCTGTATGGCTGCAGAGAGTCCCTCATCGATGGCATCAAGCGTGCCACCGACGTGATGATTGCTGGGAAGGTGGCGGTGGTGGCCGGGTACGGGGACGTGGGCAAGGGCTGCGCGCAGGCGCTGCGGAGCTTCGGGGCCAGAGTCATCATCACCGAAATCGACCCCATCAACGCCCTCCAGGCGGCCATGGAAGGTGGGAGCTGAAGCAGAGCAGCTGTTTGGGCATCTGACAGGGTCTCTGCATGTCAGTGTGGAGCAGTGAAAGACTGTGTCAGATATTAATATTCTGTTTACAAACATGAATGAGATGGGGTGGTTGTCTTGAAGCCTATTTTATTATTCCATTTTTGCTATCAGTCTCGTTTACACAGTTTCAAGCAAAAGGCTTCAGCCACAACTAAACAGCCTAGCCACCACTTCCTAGCTGCAGTACGTTTTTAAAACTTTTTCAGCCAATTACAGATTGCAAAAGCTTAACAAGCAGTTGCTCTAATCAATTGCAATGAGCCCACATATGCTTCTAACACTACTGTCTTGTAAGGATCTTTGAACAAGAGACAACAGTCACTATTCAGCTAACATATTTCTACTATCTAATGTAACATTTTTTCTAGGCGATCCTTAATTTTACACATAGCTGTATTAGTTTCTTGAGTTTGCTAGCAGTTGACTTTTTCACATTTCACAGATTTACTTTTCCCACAGCTTTATGGCTTTTCTGTTCCCCACAAATGAGAGCTGGCCAAGAAAGGTTCACTGGGTTTCAGCCCTGTCCCTGCTGAGGTGCTGTTGAATCCAGTTTAACTGTAGGAATTCTTTCCTTGCAGTTAGGAAAGGAGTTTGTTACTAGAGTCCTTGAAGGTGTGTCTGGAATCAAGGATTCAGAGACCATAGGGGGTAAGGCTGAGAGATTATCCACGAGTTGGGCTGTTGTAAGCTCCAGTGTGGGATAAGGCTTGACTAGAATTAGAGCATTAAAAAACACCAGGCCTTACCCTTGATAGGTTTTTTTTGAGGAGCAATGCCATGCTCTCTGTCTTTCCAGCTGAGCTCTGGCATGTTCTGGAGCTCCTTCTCTTCTGTGGGTGTCTCATGTAACTGTGTCTCTTGGTACCAGTTTATCCCATTTCTGTTCATACCTGCCAAGAACTGCAGGTGTTGTGGGGGCACTTCTTTTGCAAATTTGACCTCTGAATCCAGTCTGAGTTCTGTGCCAGACTATACCTCTGGACATTGAATGATACACAGATTTGAAAAGGGTGAGGGATGGATGGTTTTGTGCCTTGTTGGTGTTTAGCAGGACCAATATCCCACTACCTTGCATCATCCTTAGGCCAGGTGTGGGCTGAAGCATTTGACTAATTCTTTCTCTGTACTTTTATACTTCTAGTACTATATCCCACTTGTTAATAAATGTTGATGGTTGTGTGGAGAAGTAACTTCTTCTCTTTTCAGGTTATGAAGTTACAACCATGGAGGAGGCCTGCAAAGAGGGCAACATCTTTGTCACCACCACTGGCTGCACTGACATTGTGCAGGGCAGGTATGGCCAAGCCACTTGCTTTAGTGAAAGCATACCTATACAGTTAGATTTCTTTTTCTAAATACAATCATAACCTGTCAGCAGTGTGGATAGGGTTAGTGCACAGTCTGACTTTTGGACATCAGAATTTAGCATGAATCTAGTGAGAAATCAAGTCTTTGGTCAGGTTTGTTGCATTGCCACATTGCAGTTGTTCCTGGCTTATGGAATGTAATGATGGAGAAAGAAAAGCTGCAGAGGGGGTAAATTGACCTTTGGAGAATGAGGGCATCAGGACTGAATTCTGTGTTAGGCCAAACAAATGTGAACAGAGGAGGAGGCAGGTAAAGGTTGGAGTGATTCCCTCTGTGGGTGCACACTGCAGCTGAAACCAGCCTGTTCCCAGTGAACTGCCCTGCAGTGCTTGGTTAGTGCTTCTTGGAGCTCAGTTTAGAGCCCCAGCTCCACACAGACTCCTTCCTTCCTTTGCCATGATGACTTGCACATTATAATGCAAGATCACATTAGGTGGGGGGAGGTCAGGCCATTAGTGTCTAGATATAAAACTGCTGGGAACTTCAAAGAAGAAAATTATTTCTTCTGTGTAAGAAGGAGAATAACTACAGGTGCTCACTTTGACCAATCAAACAAAATTATATTACTTTCCATATTGGGAAATACTTTCTCTCCAGTAAGCTCTTATATCCTTGGGAAATGTCCTTTCCTTTCCTAGAAGCTTGAAAGTCTTTTCCAGTAGACTTCCCATGCTTGGGGGGGTTACCAGCCCCACACACCTTGTGAGAGTCAATGCAGTTACTGAACTGGGCACTTGTCAGGGCTGTGGATTGGAGCATCTGCTGAGGGAGAAAACTCTGTGGATTGACTTTTGATACAACTTTTTTTCTTTTGCAGGCACTTTGAGCAGATGAAGGATGATGCCATAGTGTGTAATATTGGCCATTTTGATGTAGAAGTTGATGCCAAGTGGCTGAATGACAATGCAGTGGAGGCAGTGAATATCAAACCTCAGGTGAGGCAGCCTTTCCACAGGCTCTCCTGCTGGAAAAAAAGCAGCAGCTGCTCAGTGGCTGTTTTTAAGGAGTATTTCTCTTCAGGTTCTTTGGTGTTTCTAGCTCTGTTGTAAGCTACTGTTGCTCTGGTCAGAATGCAGATTCTGCTTGTTACTGTCAGGCAGAGAGGGAACACAGTAATACACACATAATAGGTGTTCAGGAAGAGAAGAAGGAAAGCATTTTCTAGTTTATTGTTGATTTTGTATGTGTAAGTTTTTGGATAGTGACTAGAGATCGGACAGAGAAGTTACTACTTCTCTATCTCTACTGGTCACTTGAGAAATCCATCAGGTGGTATTTTTTACAAAGGAATGCAAACATGATCTTTGTTTATTTTACAATTCATGAGAATTCACTTTATTATACTAAAACAAATTAGAAGGTTTATTTTCAGGGATAACCTGGAAGAAGTTGCACATGATATTCTTGGGTTGGCATTAAAGCAATTGCTTGCAGCCAGTGCCCAAGTCCCTCAGGGGGATCTCTGGGGAGAGGTGTCTGGTATGGATACATCTTTCTCCATGTGTTAGCACTTCCTTGAGAGACAGGAGCCTACCCTTGGTGCTGGTTGCAGAGACAATTTATTGCATCAGGTCCATTCAGCTTTGATTTTTGGGGCATGGGCTGGGGATATGCAAACGTGCTTGCTTCAGTAGCCCTGAGCTGAAAAAACAGCTCAGCTTCAGAAAGCAAGTTAGATGAGGAATACAGAGAAGACCTTTAGAGACCCTATAAAACTTAAGAGCAGAGCCCCTGGAGTGCCTAGTGCCTGACCTGAATTTCCTCTTGTGGAGCTGTTTGCTTGTGTACTGCTCTGCAGTAGAATAGTCATGGTCCTAAGTGGAATCTCTTCTGGGATTCTGTCAAGGTTTGAAAAAAATCACACCTCTTTGTTTTTAAAGTGTGATGTGTTTTTTTTAATCTACTCTGAGATTGAAGACTCAGAAAAGCCTATTTGAAGTTCTGCCAAACTTGGGTTTCTCTTCCAGACTTGGTGGCTTCATTTTCTGTGTGGGCAGACCAGGCAGGATGTTTTACCCTTGCTCAGCTTGCATGCCCACCGTGTATTTGCTTTAAGCCATGGCTGTAACTACACAAGGAAAAACAGAAACTGAAAGTTTCAGCTTTTCAACCGTGTGTCTTAAAGCCAAGAAATAAAACTAAACAGGATCAAAACAGTTTTGTGATACCAGCATTGAGGGAGAACATCCCATGAAGCAAACCAGGCTTTATCTGACTTGGTGTGGGTCTTCTGGTTACCTTTTGAAGAGGGAGTGTCCTTGCTGGTAGCAGGAGGATTCTGGGACAGGATTTGTACTTTTTAATAACACCATGCCCAAACATCCCTCTCAAATCTCCATCTGCCCTTCCAGTTTTCAGAACCCTGCTGTGGGTGCAGTTACTGGCCACCCACATCCAAGTCTTACTAAAGCACTTGTGAGAGGAATGTTGGGACACTTTGCATGGCCTTAACCAGCTCTGGAGTTCTGCCCTCAAGTTCTCACTATGTTCAGGTTTGTTCTTGCCCATGGCCTTAGTGCAGCTGACTCTTCTCAGCAGCCCTTGTCCTAGAAAGCACTAGCTGCTTTCTGCTAGCTCAGGTTGTTTTAAAACTAAACCTTGGACTGCTTGAAGAATAAACACTGTTGGGGATTTAATTGGGTGTTAATATAGCACCACACAAACTACCTGCAAGAGGCAGTAAATCCCTTTTTATATGCTTTGCTTTGAGGAGCCAGTCTGGCATTGATGACAGAGTGCAGTAAGGTGCAGTGGTCCTAGGTATGAAAATTGTAACAAGCTTCTGGTTTAAAAAAAAATAAAGTTACCTTTTGCAAAGGATTGAATTGGAGTCAGGGTTGTCTGTATGGATTAATGCTGAAGAAGTCTAGCTTTCTAAATATTCAGATTTTTACTAAAACCTGACAGCTTCTTTTCTGTATCCTGAACCAGAGAGGGGAATATAGTACAAGAGCAAAAATCCCTGACTTTCTATGGGGCCATCTGTCTCTTGATGAGATTAATGCTGAGGGTGGTTAACTTCATCTGGAGGTACAAAGCTGAGACTGTGTCCAGCATGAAAGTTTCAGTACCAGTGCTGGGCTAATGTAAGAGATATTTAATACTTTAATAAGAGAAACATCTTACTGTGCCATTGTGACTGAGGTGTTGCTTTCAGAGGGCAGTTAAGGAGGAAATAGGCTTATTACTGAAAAGCTGGCAGGTTGGTTTGGCTCTGGGTTTGCACTGCAGCCCTGCTCAGCTGAGTTTGAGTGTCAGAGACTGACCTGCAGCACAAACTCAACTCGAGAGGGCAAGAAAAGGTCAAGGTCAATTAACTTTGGCTCATAAATTATTCCCATGTAGTGTGAAGGGAAGGGCAAAGCAGCCAGGAAATCCAGAGCAGAGTAAATTCCAGTGGAGAAAAGGAAGGAGGCATTTGTCTAAGGGTGGGGAGGAGCCTATTGTTTGTATAATTCTACTTCTGGATCCATTTCTTGAGCTTGTGAATCAGCCTGTTTATCTGCCTGTATATGAGGTGTGTTTCCACAGTACTGACTTAAGCCTCTGCTGGTCCTGCTACTATTCTGTATTTATTTCTGTGCCTTGGTTTTACATTTTCTGTGTTCCCCTGTGCATTGAATAACTCCTGTCAGCACAGGTTGCTGAAGGCCTGGGGTTCTAGGCAGAAGCCAGCAGCTGTCCAGGGGCAGGTTGTGTGGGTATTATGTAAGGATATAAAATTCTGACACCTAAACCCCCCAATTCAGACTTCAAAACTGAAATGATACTTTAACTGCTCCACTGTCTTCTAGTAGTTCAATCTGTAAATGCAGTGTTTGTTATAAGTAATACTGTAGGTGTTCTCAGGATTTCTCATGTTCTGCTTCCCATCTGGTTCCTTCTTTGTTTTGTTACTTCCTCCCATAATCTCATGATGGCCCACATGGTAATTTTTGGGTGGACTGAGCACTGTCACTGGCAGTCCACAATGGAGAACTGGCATCCAAAATCACAGCTGCAGCTGCTCAGGGGGGATCATTCTTATCCCACCTGCTGAGTGCTTTTGGGAGAAATCAAGACTGATTTAGGGCTGTGCTTTGAGGTGGTTACTGCCTGCATGTGTTGTGCTGAAATCACAATAATCTGTCATGTGAACCTGAGAAGCAGAAAATGGTGCTGTGAATGAAGCACAGCTGGGGCTGGGACAGGCAGGTGGAGTCACACACCTGCTCTGAAGGCAAAATACCTGTTGTAGAAAACATGGTTTGTATTGATTTGCTCTTGACATCTCTGCTAAAGTCCTGCACAAGGATGTTTTTTCAGAAGAGGGTATTGTTACAATTACAGCTTCATCACATGTGGCTTTTAACTTACAGGCCAAAGCTTTAAGAACAAAATTGAAAATTATGTATTTTACTTAAAATTAAATAACTCTTAGCTTCTAAAGTTTGAATACAGCTATGAGGAAGGACCCTTTTAGGTCTGTCACAGTTGCTCTGCTGTGCTAGCAGAAGATAGATGGTCTGAAGCATTAGGTTTTGCCAAAGTTGGTTGGTGATTATGTTTAAAGTATTTCCAAAGTGCTTTCTTACCAAATGCTTGGTATGACATAAGCAATAAATACCAGTTAATACTGAATATTCTTGTGACTTATGGGCCATATTGGTGTTTCATTATTGCGTTAATGTTGTAACCTCCTCCAGGGTGAAGGCAGGGCAAAGAGGAGCTAATGAAAGGAGAAGCAGGGTTAAGATTAACAATGCAGGAGTCCAGTCTGGCCCAGACAGTTGGGGCACATGCTAAGTGACATTATCTCCTGGGCTGTGTGGGACAGTGATGCTCTCTGTCTCCTGGGCTGTGTGGCACTCTGGCAGCTGAGGCCCCGTCTCCTTAGCCCATCCAAGCCTGGATTCTGTGTGCAGAGTCCTGCTGTCCCTGGGGTGGCTTGGGGAGGATCCTGCCTGTGGTCCCCCAAGGGCAAAGCAGGATGCACCATGGCTGGGACAGCTGTTTATTGTATGTACTGGACTTGCAGAGGTGGGAACAATTCCAGGAGAACTTCAGCAGGCTGAGGACTGGCTGCTACCCTGTGTTACATACCAGGGCTCTGCATGCAGAGGCGTGCCCTCTTCCCTGTCATACCAGTTGTGACCAGTGGGCATGGATGAACTGGGATTTACTGCTGGCAGCACATTCCCATCACAGCTGGCTGGGACTACACACATGTGGAAAAGCCAGGAGAATGGGAGAGCTGCTTAAATAAACTGGAGAGCTGGTTAAATACAAAGCCAGGATGGGTGTGCTGTGAGCCCAGGGCTGCTGCAGGCTCTGCAGCAGCTGGGGTGGACAGAGGGCTGTGTGCTCAGTGAGGTGCTGCTCTGCTGGGGTGCAGAGGGCTGTGTGCTCAGGTGCTGCACTGCTGGGGTGGACAGAGGGCTGTGTGCTCAGGTGCTGCACTGCTGGGGGGCAGAGGGCTGTGTGCTCAGTGAGGTGCTGCATTGCTGGGGTTGACAGAGGGCTGTGTGCTCAGTGAGGTGCTGCATTGCTGGGGTTGACAGAGGGCTGTGTGCTCAGTGAGGTGCTGCATTGCTGCTGTCCCACAGGTGGATCGCTACACCCTGCGCAACGGGCGCCACGTCATCCTGCTGGCCGAGGGCCGCCTGGTCAACCTGGGCTGTGCCATGGGCCACCCCAGCTTCGTCATGAGCAACTCCTTCACCAACCAGGTGCTGGCACAGATCGAGCTCTGGACACACAGTGACAAATACGCCGTGGGGGTCCACTTCCTGCCAAAGAAGGTGAGTGACAGCCACGCAAAGGTGCTGCTGAGGAAGCCAGCTTTAGGTGTGGCTTTGTTTGTGCTTGAACTCATTTTCCTAACTGAAGGTTTTTGTTGCTAAGTCCTTCAGAGGATGTTTGGCTTTGGACATGCTAGGTGTGAATAGGCTGTTCTTTTGTGTGCTGAACTGGGGCTTGCCTGTCCTGTGACAGAACATCCAGGCACTTTTTGACTTCTCTAAGGTGCTGGGAAGCCCTCTGCTGCTTCAGGGTAGTTGGAATGCTTCTGACAGCTAACTTGTTCCTTCTACAAACCTGTCCAGCAGGAATGTGTAGTGAGCAGAGCTGAAGCTGAGTGAAGCTGAATTCCTTTTACTGTGGCTCATAGGGTCCTGAATCCATTTGCACCTGAGAGAGCTTATCACAATCTGGTTCTAATAACTCCACAAAACATTAGTGACAGATTTCCTCAGATTTCCCTTTAAACTTATCTCTGCATTCTTTGTTCTTGGAAAAGCCTGGTTATGTCACAACTTGCACTTTCCTTTTAGAAAACTAACATGGTTTTAATTTTCCAAAACAAGCCTGAGAATTTGAGATGGTTCATGGAAAAAGATGCTGGAGTTAAATCCCACTGCCTTTGGAGCACAACCAGGTGTGAGAGTAAATGTGAAAATACTTTCCATTTGGGAAGTAGAATGTGTATGTTTGGGCTTGCTAATGAGGTATTTCCTGAAGAACTTCAGTTTACAAACTCATCAGTTAAGAATCAAGCAAAGCATACCAGAAGTGCAGTGTAGGAGTGGATCAGCAAACTGCTACATAATTGTCTTCAAAGGAACAGTCTTACTGACAGTTTTCTTGAATATGTGAGCCCAGTGTTGCTGATAAAATGTGACTTAATCCTCTCACTGAGTAACAATTTTTTGGTAAGCATATTTGAACTGGAAATACATAGAAATGAGAAGTAATGCCCAGAGCAGTTAAATGTGAAGTTGCCTGTTAGGGAAGCATATGGCAATGATCTCCTCAGGTTCATCCACTGTGACAAAACTCTTTTGACCCTCTGTGCCTCACAGAGGGCTTTATTCAAAGACTAAAGCAGTCACTTTGTCAGAACCAACAAAAGAGCTTTCTCTGATAATTTTCTGGGTTAGTGCCTTTCTTTGTTGTGTGCAATTGCTTTGAGGTCCAAATGTAAGACTTAACAATTACCAAGTACCTTACACTGCACTTTCTTTGACTGCAAGAATATTGCTTTGATCAGCCATTACAAATGTGCACACATTTCTGCAACATGTGTTCCTGGAAATCTAGGAAAACTCTTGTCTCTGTGTTCTTGGCATCAAATCTGTCCTGCTCAGCTTTGATTTTAAGGTGAGAATGTCTGCTTACCTTCATCTAAATTTGTGTGTCTCTATGTCTAAGTCTTGAAGTCCCCAAGCTGAGGCAGCTGTGAAACAATTGATCCCTGCTGCTGGTTGAAAACCTCATCTGGGAATTGTCAGGGATTCAGTTCCTTTTCAAGTGGGTGGAATCTGTCTTAAGTTCATAGGAAATACACCTGTGAGAGCTTCACACCTCAGTCTAATCAACCACATAAGAATACAATTTCTGACCCTCCTTTTTTTGTTTCATGACATCCTGACAGGATGTACTAGACTTTGTATACTTGTTTCCCTTCTAAACATAGACCTTCCCCTTAGATTTTCTCTTTCATGATTTACCTGACTCTTTGGTGGGTTTCATGGTTCCATTTCATGGCCACCATTTCAACCATTTCCCTGTAGGTTTCTGATTTTTGTCTAATCACCTTTGGCTGTGCTGGTTTCCCAGAGGCAGGTCCACAGTGATCACTGTGAGCAGGCTGAGCTGCAGTGGGTTTCAGATGTGCAGAGGGAGCTTTTTATCTGGTTCATGGCATGGGATTACATCAGAGTAATCCCTTTGTTACCACAGGCCCTTCAAGGGGGAAATCCAGGACTGGTTTTTGAATCATTTAGGCTCTGCTGGTTCACATGAGCTGCAGGTTTGGCCCTTGATTGTTTTATTGATTTACTGCCCTTCAGTTACACTGCAGCCTTTCATGTCTGGTTAACGAATATGAGGGAAATATTGCTGGTCTTCTCTGTGCTGCTGGGATTTAGACTTACCTTGTATTTGTTTCCTTTGCAATGATTGCTTGGTTTTTGCAGGAATTACAAATGGTCAGACTTGTCCTTGTCCTTTCTACCTCTGAATATCTCCTGTACATCCCCCTCTGACACAGCAGCTTGTTCACCATCCTCCTGTTTGTTTTCTGGCTCTCCTATACCTGCTCCTGGAGCACTTAATTGCCTTCTAACTTTATGCATTTTTCAGTTTCTTGAGTTTACACATCTGCCTGACACCTTTAGGATAGAGAAATTATATCAACCTTTTTGTGCTTGTATCCTACAGCCCAGCTTGGTTTTATTCTTCATGAAGACAGTGCCAGTAGATAGCAGTAATCTTACTGAATTGGAGATTCTGGAATGAATTTCATTGTCTGTGTGTGCCTAAGATGGGATATATAGAGAGGGCAGGAAATTTTTTCCAGTGTTAGGACTTAGTAATGTTGTAGGATGACAGTGTAGCATGTCCAGGTGTCTTTGTAGTGGAAACTGGGGCTTTATCAGTCTACCAAACTGGATGTTCTTATCTCTGAAGGGTCTGATCTCTGCTCTTTGCTTCCTGGATGGACGTGAATGTGTAAATGAGATTGAAATGAGTTTGATTTTATAAAATTTTGTCTCACTTAAACTTCACTCCCTCAAAAGCACAAGGCTCTTCCATGTCTGTGCAGGTCTGTGCTCAGACAGGTGAGGGATGTTGCCAGGAAAAAAGCTGTGTCAGTGTAAGTCCCCCTTGGGGCTGCTGTTGGTTTCCTCATATTCATTTCTCCCTCTGGACTGTGACTTCCTTAGCTAATAGAACTCTGTTCTAATGTTCTTATCTCAATGTTTTTTTTTGCAGCTGGATGAAGCTGTGGCTGCTGCTCATCTGGACAAGCTGAGTGTGAAGCTGACGAAGCTGAGTGACAAACAGGCCAAATACCTGGGCTTGTCCAGAGACGGCCCCTTCAAGCCAGACCACTACAGATACTGAGCAGGTGGCACTACCCAAAGACCAAAGTGCAGGGATACAACCCTCCAAAGCTCTTGTGTGTGCTGGGCTTCTGAGGACAAGCCTTTTCCAATTTCCTCTCAGTGCTGCACAACCCCTCCCCTTACCAGGGAACCTTCAGGGCCCTGTCAGTGGAAGAGGATCACTGACTCCTGGAATTAGAATTGGTTACTTTAGCTAATGTCACAGTAAAAAGGGTCCTGCACACCTTCTGTTGGTTTGTAATGCTCCAGTAAGGGGAGCAGGGCAGAAGATGGCTAAATGAGAATTATTTAGTCTTGCCATGCAAGTGGCTGACAGCTGTGAACAGGCTCACCCCTGAGGTGGGGAACAGTTTCTGCAGGGAGATGCTTTTGCCATGCCCTGCTGCAGGCAGGTGACTCCCATTAGGAGACTGGCAGTGTCAGGCCCTCTCCAAACAGTGCCCTGCTACAATGCATACTGTGAAACTGGAGGAAACAGGGGTGATAGGGGTTGCTTGGTCTTCTTGCTGTAAAATCAACTCAGCCTCCTATTCAAAGATTAGAGCTGGAGGTTTTTCCTGGGTTAATTTACTCCATTGGTTTTGGTCAGAACAAAGAACATTTTGTGCTTCTGCCATAGCAGCTTGAGGAGGGGTGAGGCAAGAGGGACTTTTAGCAGGCTTTTGTTGTGAGCAGCTGAGGAGCCACTGGGAGGATGGTTGGGTTTAGGGACCTTGTTCAATCCTCTTCAGACACCAGCAGCACACTGCTATCCCCAACTTGATTTCTCTGAGTTGTCATGTCTGCTGTATCATGTTTGTCACTGACTTCAAGTGCTTTTATTAAAAATCTGACTGTGGCCTGACTTGTTTAGTGCAGTGAGATGTTTCGAGGTTTGCTGTGGATTTGTTTACCTTTGTGTGATCTTTAAGCTCCTGAAAATATTTAATGTACCCATGTGGGGTGTCCTCAAGGCAAAAGCTGTGGTGTGACTGCTCCTCAGAAAAAAATTTGAAGGGCTGAATCTTACAGGATGGTCACTCTGCCCACACAGAATTATCTCCATATGCCATGGAAGCTCGTTCTTGTCACTGTCCTCTTCAGTCAGCATTGCACTGCTGACCATCTCTGATTCTGGATGTAAGAAGATAAAACATTGGGAATGATGGTATGAAGTGCTTGAAATTCTCAGATTCATGCCCAAACCTCAGTGAGCAGTTGGAACAGATGGGTATGGAGTGTGAACTGTTGGAGGAGGAAACAAAAGAGATGAGTAAACAAGGTGTTGTTCAGTGTGCAGCTTTCTTCACGGTTTTGTTTTGCATTGACCTCTAAAAGTGCCAGTTTGAACTGAATTTGGTTCTGCAGGGGCACCATAATCAACTCCATAATCATTAATGGTGATTACCCTTTAGGAGACACACAGCAGTTGAGCACACATCTGAATGTAGGTGATGTGCACCCTGTGCTTGTGGCACAGAATGATGGTGGAAAATGTCACCAAGCACTGCTGGTATCCTTACTCATTAGTTTCCACTACTTGGTCTTTGGTTTCTCTACCCATTTCACAGGTGAAATCTGCTATGCTGAACTGCAAGGCTGTAATTCTGCTCTTGGATCATGGGTTCCTAAAACTGAATTAGGAAGGGCCACCTGGAGGTCTCTGGTTCCTCCCTGTCTGTGGCTGGGGGTCTGCAGGGAGCCTGGCTGTCCCTGTCCATGGCTCTGTGCCCAGGGGGAGCCTTCCCCAGGCTGAGAACATCCAGGAATGACAGAGAGCAGAGGGCTCTGCCTCCCTCTGGCCTCCTGATCCCGTGTGCCGAGGCTGGAAGTAAAGATCAGAGGAGGCACTTTTGTTTATTCTTCTGAAGGGGGTGCAAAGGAGCAAACAGGACCCCGAAGGCCAAGCTTTTATCCTGAGTCCTGCTGGGGGTGTTCCCATGGGGGACAGGTACAGTGGGACAGGGTGTGGCCAGCCAGGGACAAACCGAGCTACTGGGGGGTTAACAGGGAGAGACCACAGAGGAAAAACAGCTTAACCAACCCACTATTCATAACCACACCTGTCCTCATACCAGGGCAATGCTGAGATGAACTTGCCCAGGAGAGTTTCAGGTGACATCATCTCCTTAGGCTTGTGTCCCAGAATGTGACCATTTTTGGTAAAAGTATTTCTCTGAACGTTTAACTGTGTCAACAGCCTGTGCTGGCTGCTTCATTTTCTCCTTCTGCACCTCTGGGAAGGGGCTAGTTCCATCTTCATTACATTCATGATTCCATAGACAAATCAGGGAAGTGTCCAGACCAGCTCTAAAAAGATCTCATGTGCTTTGCAAGGCCCTGGGCCAGGGCATTAAAGCACCACTGTGAGAACAAAAACTGTCCAGTGACTTCCTAGCATAGCATATTCATTAACCAAACTAATGAAAATCTGATTTGCTGCTGAAAATCCACTAAGGTGAACAAGTTAGCAATGTGGGATTTATGATGGTTTCATTTGATAAAATGCAGAATTTATATTTGGAATATATTTATTAGGTCTTGTATCTATTTTTTACTGTTGAAGAGGACTAGATCAAACGCTGGCACTAATAAAACCACTGTAGGAATTTCTGTGCCTCCCTCCCAGTGCAGTTGTGGTTTGGTGGCTGCAGCACTGCTGTGGTCAGTACCTGTCAGCAGAGCGATCTGGAAACTGCAACAGGAGCATGTTGAATATTTTTGTTCAGCCTTTTTTTGTGCACTTCATATTCTTTAGGTGCAGCTGTTCAGCCTCAGTTGGGTCATCTTAGTTCTCACTGTGGTGTGAGCTGTTTGAACTCTTGAACTCGAGGGCAATTTTGAATAATCTTTACAATAAAACACACAAATTTGTCTTCTACTTCAGAAGCTTTCCAGGATGAATGGAAGACTTTAAAGCCTGACCTTTGGTGTTGCAGCTGATTTTCTTTAAAAACTACATTGTTGTTCCATGTTGTGATTCCCTGCTGGTTTCTTAGCATGTACAATCCACATTACAGCAAGAGTGTGCCAAGGGCAGCTGGGCTGTCCCGGGGCTGGTGTGTCCAGCAGGAGCAGGGCAGGGATGCCCCCTGTGCTGGGCACTGCTGAGGCCCCATCTCGAACCCTGGGGTCACTTTTGGGGCCCCCACAAGAAAGACATGGAGGGGCTGGAGCTGGGGAAGGGGCTGGAGCCCCAGCAGGGCTGGGGGAGCTGGGCAGGGGCTCAGCTGGAGCAGAGGGGGCTCAGGGGGCCCTGCTGGCTCTGCACAGCTCCTGCCAGGAGGGGACAGCCGGGGGGGTCAGGCTCTGCCCCCAGGGAACAGGGATGGGACAAGAAGACATGGCCTTGAGTTGTTCCAAGGGAGAGTCAGGTTGCATATTGGAGAAAATTTCTTCATGGAAAGAGTGACCAGGCATTGGCACAGCAACCCCGGGGCAGTGGTGGAGCCCCCACCCCTGGAGGGAATCCGGGGCTGTGTGGGTGTGGCTCCTGGGGACATGGATTAGTGGAAACTTGGAGGTTCTGCGGGCATGGTTGGACTCCATGGTTTTAAAGGTCTTTTCCAACCTCAGTGACACTGAAATCATTCAGCCTTATTGCTTGCTTGCTCTTATTGGTAACAGCGCATATAATGTCAGAGTTTTGCTAAATCATTCACAACTGATCTTTTCACTCTCTTCATTTTCAGTCCATATGCTGTTAATTCAGAGTTCCCTCTAGCCCGGGGTCGGGCATCTACATTGCCTAAATACAGATTGCCAGACCCATCTGGCTGCTTTACAATGGTTCAGTCGGAGCTAATGAATGAAGAATAGCTTTGAGGAGAGCCTGGCTGGCTGTAGGTGCCCGGGCTGGGGCGTGTCCCCTCCCCAGCACCAAAACCCGCAGATGGGCTCCTCTGGCATCCCACATCTGGGGAGTCAAGAGGACAGTGGCAGGCTCCAGATTTTCTCACTTTGTGCCTCTGCACAGCAGATGTCCCAGCACTGGGGCGAGATGCGAGCCGAGGGCTCCTGGCTGCAGCTGGGACAGGGCAGCAAAGGTGAGATTCGTTCTCAGGCTGGGGGAGCCCAGCAGGTCTGGGTGGGCAGGGCAGGGCTGCCCAGAACTGTGTTTGTTCCCGGGGGAAGGTGTGAGAGGCTGGCCCAGAGCTGCCCTGCCTTCAGCTCAGCAGCCTCTTCCCCCAGCCTGGCTTGCAGGCTCATTTTGAGAGGCAAAAATGCAAGAAGTGAGATTGCCATGCGTGCCCAAAGGAGGTGCAGTTTGGGAAGGTGTGGGCATTGGGTGAGGAATGAGGAAAGCTGGTGTGTTCTCTCATATATTAGCAACTGGCTCAGATTTGCAACTTCCTCCCAGCCCTTATCTCCCCAATATCAGCAACCACTGGCTGAGAACTGGGAAACAGTAAGTCCACTCTAGTTAATAGCTGTTCCTTATATTTAGCTGTTCCTGGCTATTAAATTAGCAGGGCTTTGCCCACTGTTTCTTTCTACTTGATCAGGAAAAAAACCCCTCAGTAGTAAACTAGTGCTAAACCAGATCTGTTTCCACAATGGGAAAAGTTTTAATTTCATGCTGTGTCCAATTTCAGGTTGTTATTTAGCACCTTCAAGTCATTTGCACTGTCCCATTGCCTTCAGGGAGGCTGGGTTGCTCTGGGTGGTAGCAAGCACTGTCATCCTGGGAAGTCTGTCCCTGCAAATTGATGGAACCTGGTGATCAAATGAAATTAATGATGAAAGATTGTACTCCTGGGCTTCAGACAGCTCCAATTTGGCCAAAAGAAATTAAGTATTTCTCAAATATCTGACATTCTAGCATTCTGTTAATGCTTTCCTTACTGCTACCAGTGAAAATACTCTTCTCTTGTAAATAAGGAACCTCCTGCCCCTGTTTTCCCTCCATTGTTGAGGCAGAAGTGATAAGAGAGCACAGGCTGTACATTTTTCTCCATTTATCTCAACCAGAAATGCCAGACTCTGTGATTTTTAAATTTGCAATATAGTCTTCCTAGGCCCTGCTCTTTATTTTTTTGCAAGGCTGGAGTTCTGTGAAATGGAGATTGATGGAGGTACACAGGTTGCCTTGGGAAATACAGATTGGTGCAGAGGGGAACAAGGCATGGCTGAGTGGATGCTGCACTGATGACTCAGATACATGACTGAGCTTGTTTTCATAGCAGTGGGTCTTCCTGCAGATGATACAAAGCTTCTCAGAAGCTAATTGTGGGTTTTTTTGCCCGTGGGGCTTTTTGCTAAGACAAATCAAATGTAGTAAATGTAGCCTGGGAAGCCTCAGCAGGGTTTGCAGTAGCACTGTTTGCCACTGGACAGCTTTGCACTGCTGAAACAATTACAATTATTTTTCTTCTCTTTTAAAATCCCCTTCGTGCCTGTGGTTTGCATGCCAGCTTAAGGAAAGCAAAAACAAACAACAGACTGACAGAATAATAATAAAAAAACCCCAGTCCTGTGAAAAAATACTTCCAGAAGTGAGTGGGATAAAAAAATGCATTTAAGGTTCTGCAGCCTTTGCTTTGTATGGGATGGGGACAGCCCAACTTCTTGTCTAATTCCCTGAAACTACACAGCAGAAATATTAAATTCTTTGGGATACTTAGAACGTTTGTAATAAAGTTTTCACTTCTTGTTTCATCTGCAGAGTCCAGAGACACTTTTCAGCAAACCTGGTACTTTTCTGTGGCACCCTGGTTTTGGTTTCATTAACAGGAAAATCATTTCTATAAGGGAATATTTAAAGGGCCAGAGTCCCAGGTATGTGCTTCTTTTCCTGATGGAGCAGCAGCATTTTGGAAGCAAACTGAGCAGATTGCAGAGGTTCAGGCACCTTAAATGCTTAGTAATTGGGCACGAGGTTTTGGGTTGAGCCAGGGCTTACTGTCAGCATCTGCCTTTTTATTAACTTGTTTCCACTAAGAACAAGCATTTGGTGATCCTGTTCTTCTTCCTCCTCTCCAAAACTGATGTTCTATGTGTATTTTATCAACTGGCTGCAGATTCCTTTGACCCTTTGTGGGGGTCTGTCCTGCCACTGTCTTTTTGGGGGTAAATATCAACATCTCTGACCACACTCCAGACTTAGAAGAAAGGAGCAGTGATGGAGAATATTGAAGGGAATAGAGGGAAGCAGACCATCTGCTCTGCTCATTTAGTGCTCCAAATATTTGCTTCCCAAACTGAGAAATTAATATGAATTGAATCACAGCTTTATAGCAAGGAAATCTTCGAAATACTAAAGTCTTCATGTTTAAAGTGGTCTGGCTCTGTCAGGTATGTCTGAGGTCTTTTCAGAGCAGGAGGGATCCCTGGCTATAAAATTACTTTGGATGCTCCTATTTTCACTTTAGAAGACTCTAAGGTTTGATGTCTTTCACCAACAAGTGAAAGATCATTCTTTTAATGAATTTATGTATGTTTTTATAATATATATATATTTTAAATACCATTCTTATTTGTTATGGAACAAAAGGAAGAGCAAGGCTGTGTATTCTTGTGGTTCATTTCTGGCTATTACTCTTGTAAGTCACATAATACTGTTGTTCATCTATTCGAGACAGCTGTGCACAGTGAAGGGGGGCCTGTATGAGCTTCCAAATGACATTTTAGCTGAGGAAACTGCCCAAAATGGCAAAGGTACCACAAGAACACTGTTAGATAAATCTAATAGATAAACTAAAATATAGAGAGTGAGTTATGAAGCTGTTATTAAAGTATGTTAGAGTATATTAAAGTCAATAGATGATTTCCACTGGTTCTGAGGGGTCTGTAGTGGATCACTAGGGAATGGTGTATCTTAGTCTTTTCCTGCCTTTATCTGTATTAAATGAAAGCCACATGTGATTTGTGTAATGACATTAATATAGCCATTTTAGGGCTTCCATATTTCAGGCAGGGTTTCATCTTAAAGGATTTCCTGGATGGAAAGATATGCATATGCCATGCAGCAATTGAAATAGTTTCTCATTTCACTGAAAAAAACCAAAAAAACTTGCAGAAATGACTAAAACCTCCCTTTTCTTCTGGGAGAGTGGCTTGACCATATGTTGGCCATCTGCGTATCATCTGAGAAGCTTGCCAATAAAATCTTGGTATTACCTCAGAAAGTAATCTGCAGGCCCCACAGGTTTCAGAGGGGCACTTTGGGAGTGATTATTGTGTTTCCAGGCAGCCACCCTTGTCCCTGGCCTTGTGCTGCTCCTCCAGGTGGGAATGGGGTCCTGCAGCTCCTGCAGGTCCTGCAGCTCCCACAGGTCCCATTGGTCCTGCAGTTCCCACAGGTCCCAGTCACATCTGCCAGCCCTGCATGGCTGCAGGAGCCTCTTGTGGAAGTCAGGCAAGATTCCATTTCCCTCTTCCAGCCCTCCCTCATGTGGCCTTGCAAGTGGCAGAAATGTTGATTCTGAAGGACCACAAGGACTTGAGTGAGCCCCTCATGCCAGACTGACACTGGGGTGTCTCTGTCCCCAGGTCAGGGGTAGTTGGCTGGGGAAGGGGAAGAATACCCCACCAAAGCCCTTTCTAGCTGTGAAACTCCATTTTACAGGTCTAAGAGCTGTCCTTGAGGGTGGCCACATGCAGTGGGCAGCCCAGAGCCCTGTGTCAGGCTCACCAGGGCACCCTGCTCCCCTCCCTGCACCCCCAGCTGCAGGGACAAGGACAGGGAACTGCTGCAGCTCCAGAGCAGGACATGGGGATGAGCTGGGGGTGCTCAGCCTGGAGAGGAGAAGGCTCTGGGGAGACCTAATTGTGGCCTTTTAGTACTTGAAGGGGGCCTATAGGAAAGATGGGATCAGAGATTTTAGCAGGGCCTGTTATGGCAGGAGGAGGGGTGGTGGTTGTAAACTGAAAGAATGTAGCTCTAAACTACATATAAAGAAGATTTTTCCTTTTTATGCTGAGGGTGGGCAGGCCCTGGCACAGGTTTCCCAGTGATGCTGTGGCTGCCCCTGGATCCCTGGCAGTGTCCCAGGCCAGGTTGGACAGGGCTTGGAGCAGCCTGGGGCAGTGGAAAGTGTCTCTGCCCTTGGCAGGGGGTGGAACTGTGTGGCTTTTAAGGTCCCTACCCAAATCATTCTGTGAGTCAAAGAGCAAGGAAATGCACTGTGGGACTGGTGTGTGTATTCCTGTTCTTTCTGCTATCCCAGGAGCTGCTGATGCCTTTGGAAAATACCTGTTGGAATTTGGACAAGGGCACAATAAAAGCTGAAACTGGGGGGGTTGTACAGAGAAAGGAAAAAATTGTTCAAAGAGTACCAAGATTCAGCACTGCCTGTGTGTGTGCCCATCTGTGATGTCCCCAGTTGTGTTCTTATGACTACATTGTGACCTGCCCACAGCTGCCTTTCTAAGGCTGGGGGCTTCACTCATTGCCTTTGGCCAGAGTTTGCCAAAAGTGACTGGTGACTTTCTCATCCCCAGTTGGAAAAGCACGTGGTGCTTCAAGTGGTTTACAGCTGGCCCAGGAAGCAACTATTTCTTTCCAACTATTACATGTACTACAAAAACATAAGATTGATTTTCTGGTTGGCAATGAATAGCTGCTTGCTGTGCATTCTTGGTTTTGGAAATGAGGTGCATGTGGCTGATCTGCTACAGCTATTACAGGGGTACCTGGGATTTTGGAGGGCAGTAACCACAGCAGGCCATCTCATGTGTTTCCTGCTGGGTTCTGGAAGTCACTGTGTGGGGGGCACTGTCCAGAAGAGCAGCAGGTTGGAGCTCAGGAATAGACAGAAAAAAATTGTTCCTGGGTTTGTTAGGGGAATCCATTGTTAACAATTTTCTTTTCCAAGCCTGAGTATGCAACTCAGAGCTGTCTCTTGGAGTTAAATTGATCACTGGATGTGGACAAGTGTTGAATTGGTCTTTTTAAGTGTGTTTATGGAGTCACTTCTGGCCATAGAATGATCTAATTAATCTTTAAATGCTCTGTTGAAAAATATTATGATTTAATGCTTTTTTTGCATTGGCCTTGAGTACCATTTAGTGTCTACACCCACCCTGGGAGTGAGCTGGAGGCTGCAGTACCTCACGAGGAGCGTGTCCCACGATGCTCTGAGAGGCCTCTTTGCTGCAGCACTGGCACAGATGTCATTTGTGCCCTGTAAAACAGAGCTCCCACAGAGTCACAGCTCGGCATGCCACACACAAGCTCTTCCTCGGCCCCTCTCTGGTTTTACAGATCTCCTCTTGCTGCTCCAGTAGTGCCTTTTCCACCATGGCTTCAATGCTGTCCTCATCTCCTTCAGTCTTCCACCACCCTCGGCCAAAGCAGCATCACAGACACTGCTGACTCTTCTAGAGAACTTGGAAAAAGTCATTTTGCCTTCCATTAAATCTTCCCTTCTCTCAGCAATTCCTAAAGGCTTGGGTTGTTTTCCTTTTGGGGTCTTCCAGAGAATTTGAGTGACTAGCTTGGAAAACTATGATGTATTTAGAGGCAGTTTGGTATAGCCATTATGGTGTTAACTCTACTGCCTGTTTTATCCATCTGGATAAACTTGGATTTTATGGGCTTTGGGTGTGACAATAAACAATTAAGTCAGGAAAATACAAGTATCTGTATTAAATTTACACAAGGCAGGTGATATGTGGAAAAGCTGACAATGATTTATTTGTGTTTCATCCTACTAGCCTTTAATTGGGGTAAAATTTCCAGTAGTCTCTAGGAGGACAATGACTGTCACAGAGCATTTCTGGGACTGTCTCTACACTTGAATTTCAGTAAATTTTTCGGTGGAGACATTTTGGTGTGTGACAGGTAAAAATTACATACTGTTTTATCATCTGTGTGCTGATGACATTTCAGATGGGGACCCCCAGTGGGGACTCCTGCACTGAAAAACATCCCCCTCAGTATAAATAACTGCTCAAACTAAATACATTGAAGCAAATTTTTGGTGTACACATTTTTCTGATTTCTGCATCCTCTGTCAATACCTCATGCAATGTGATCTTTACCCAGAAAAGTCAACTCACTAAGGCTAATAACAATTTCAGAGTACTTGATTACATGTATTTTCTGGTGTGATAGATGTACAGCAAAGAAAGCAAAGCCTCTTTCTAATCAATTCCAGTTACAAAGAAGGCTTATTAATGAATGAAATTTAAAAATACACTATAGATATTATAGATGCTATATTAAAAACTATGTGTGTATTTGTTGAAGAACAAATCCATTTACTGTCATTGACAGGTTTTTTCCTTTTCCTTCGTTGCCTGCACAGGCCATCCTGTCCTCGTCCGGGTCAGCTGCCGTGTCTGTAGGTCCTTGGGTGGGTCTTGGCACTGTGATTTCCTTGTCTGAGAGGCCCAAGTTTGCTGCATCCCCATCAGGGGTGTGGTGATGGGGCAGAGGGAGCCCTCGCAGGTGGCGCAGGCTGGGAGGAGTGGGACGTGCTGCTGTCCAGAGGCACGGAGCCAGGCTGGCCAGGAGGAGCACAAAGTCCTGGCCCTGGGGAGGAGCCAGCCCAGGACACTCTGGGGACAGCCAGCAGGGAGCAGGGAAAGGCCCTGGGGCACCTGGTGGGCAGCAAGCTGGCCAAGAGTCAGCAGACAGTGAACCGTGCCCCGGGCTGTGTTGGGAGCATTGTCACCAGCAGGGAAAGGAGGGGATCCCTCCTGCTCGTCGCTGTGGAGCTCATCCCTGGACTGCTGTGTCCAGTTTGGGCTCCCCAGTGTGAGAGTCAAACACTGGGAGACTTTTCTTGTTCTGTTTTAGTGGTGAGTGAGAGTGACTGAGCACCAGGACAAGTTGCACAGGGAGCTGGTGGAGTTTCCCTCCCTGGAGGTGTTCAAGAGCTGCCTGGACATGGTCCTGGACAAGCAGCTGCAGATGGATGGCTGCCAGGAGGTCCCAGCTGACCTCAACCATTCTGAGGTTCTGCAAAGCTGGACTGGGAGCTGCAGTTGAGAGCAGCTGTTTGTTGGATTTCTGGCTCTCCTTCCTTCCCTACCCTCTGCTCCCACTCCTCTTGACCATGGTAAAATATGATTTTTTCTGACCAGCTGGACTTCCTGGTATGAAAATGATCTTGTTTCCACATAAGAAGTAGTGTGATTATTGTTATGTTTTTAGTATCAATCTGATGCCTGGAGAGGCTCCCTGGAGCAGAGGCTGGACAGGGTTAAAGGAGGAAAGCAGGGATTTATTAAAAGCCCTTCCAAGGAGACACCTTGGGCAGAGGAAGAGGAGGCTGAGGCTCCACCCAAGAGGGACCCCAGGTCAGGAGTTTTCACACTTTTATAGGTTTTGGTCCACTTCCATCTTGGGGTTCAGTGTCCAATTCCAGCCCAGGGGATGCAGTCCCACCCTCCCAGGTTGCTCTCCTCAGTTCTCTGCTCTTTGCACTTTCTGGGCTGGAGCTGCAGTGGTGTCCTTGGATCTGGGGCTGGAGCAGGATTGTTCTGACTGCCTGAGCTGGGAGCAGAACTGGCTGACACTTGGTATGTTCAGAGTCACACACTAATGCAGTACAGAATCTGAAAATATGAAAGCTAAAGCTTAAGGCATCAAATCAACAACAGTTTGTTATTGTTATGAGAATTTTGAAA
Source organism: Sitta europaea (assembly GCA_013400255.1). Lineage (NCBI taxonomy): Eukaryota > Metazoa > Chordata > Aves > Passeriformes > Sittidae > Sitta > Sitta europaea. The sequence continues at coordinate 38,259 of VXBS01010424.1, forward strand.
TAAATTGATGGAACCTAAATCTTTACCTAGTAAAAGAAGGAGCCATCTTCTGAAATCCATTATAATGTATTGTTCTTCCTTGTCATCTCCTTTTACATAATAACTGAGTGGCTTACAGATTCCTGAGCTAAGAAATCTGGCTAAAAGACACACTTACATGTATTTACAAGAATTCAAGCTGATATCAGACATGTCAATTGATGTGCTTTATAAAAGATAAGGAACACAATGACATTCTGTTATCATTAGGGCTCCTTCTTAGATTAATCTGACAACTATATATATATATCTAGTATGAACAAATCTTTCTGTCAATATCTGACCTTAGTTTTGAGTTCCAGGCTTTAGACTGATTATTAGAATTTAAAAAAACCCCTTTATATGGCTTGAGCCCCTTTGGAGTGTCATCTGTATCATCTTTTCCTGCCTGGAAGATTTTTGTAGCCCTCAGCTGTGTTTAGATATAAATCAGTAAACAGCTGTCTTCTCAATTAGACCTGCACAGGGGATTAGAAAATTCATGATTGGGATTAGAAATTCATGGCTAGAAAAAATATGATTGTGAAAGCTAAAGAGCAGCAGAAGGGTCCCTGGTGCAGGCAGGTGGGGAGAACATGGGAGATGTGGGTTAGCCCTGGAGTGCTCCTGTGGTAGCTAAGAATAGCAGCTGGGTAAAGGGAAAATGCCAAAACCAAGGAAGTAGCACAGAAGAAAAAAGATTGTAAGGGAGCAGGGGAGAGACACTGTAAGAGGAGGTAAAAAGCAAAAGCTGGAGTCTGGCACATAAAAAAGGCTTCAGTGTCAGGGACATTTTCTGGGTCTGTTCCCTCCTTGCTGTTCTGGGAGTTTAAGCAAGAAGGGTTTTCCTTCTGTGCCATCTTGGATACCTCAAATTTAAGGCAAAGAGTTTCAAGAACAAGAGAAATAAAGCTTTAGTTGCCTTGAGCTTCAGCCATCTCTTTCTGAGCCTTTAAGTGTTAATACAACATGTGATATATTTTTTTCCCCTGGTTGCTGCAGCACTTGGACATTCCTGCCTGAATTCAGCCTTGGAGATGGTTCTGGGAGTTCCTGCAGCAAGAAAGGGCAAAGAAAGGGATTGATTGCTTGGAATGGTTTGCTTCAAGATGTACATGTGGGATATACAATAATCTTTTGATGATCTTTCCTTTCTTCCTCAAAATCCCAGATATGTCTTCCTGCTTTTGGGCAGTATGTGCAGTGTCCTTCGCAGCAGGAGAAGAAGGGCTGAGGAGTTGATTCCTACAGATATGGCTGGGGGAAAAAAACCCTGATTCCAAGGCACAGATACATTTAGGTTTCAAGTACCTATGTATGTCATACCCCTGGGAGGTACTGCCAGGTGGCAGAATGACTGAAACCCCTGAAGGTGAATGATTAGCAGAGGTTGACAAAAAAATGTCCTTATAGCCTTGGGTCCATCTTTTCAGGTGGAATTACCTACATAAATTCTTGTCCTGATTTTTGTTGAATTTGTGAAAATGGGATTAACCCCAAATCCTGCCTTTTCAGCCTGATGCTTTGGCAGTGCTGAAGGCTGGTGATGTCCCTGTGGGCAAAGCCAAGCTCTAGTCCCTCACTGGCCTAACCAGTCCTGTTTGAGTGGCCATTTGGGTGCCATGGGGGCAGGTTTTGTGATGCTGGTTAGACAGTTCTGCAGACTGGCATCAATATGACCCTTCAAATAAACCCCCAAACTTGCAGGAATCCAGAATTCACCATAAAACACAGCTTTTTTGCTAAGAATGCCTAATCAGTGCCAATGCCCCTGGTTGTCTGCTCCCTGAAATAACCCACAGCTTGTGGTAACACTAACCCCATAATAAAGACTGTCCATTAAGTTTTAAGAGGAGCAAATTCAAGCTTGAGAGCTCTCTATTTTGATTACTATACACATGGCAATTTGAAATATCCACTTGAGAAGCTAATGAAAGACAGGAGGCTTGTTGTGTTTCTGACTTAGCTCAGCACTTGGGGTTTAACATCAGGCACTGGCAGATCGTCTGGAAGATTCGGCACTTGCACAAAGCACAGTAGTGACAGCAGGAATTCAAGTGTGGCTTGCAGGTTTTGAAGGTTGGCACACAGTTAGCAGCAGGTGGGGGCCTTGGCTTTGGAGATATCTTGTGTTTAGCATTTTTCTGGAAGATAAAAACACGAGAGTTCATAGCCAGGTGAAATGCGGGTGGTGAACAGTGGGGGGTGCTGGGGGAATGAGTGGGTGGCAGTGGGAGCTGTGCTAGCAATGCAGAGGTGTGGTGGGGCTGGGAAATGGGAAAGGGTGGCTTGAGACCAACCTTCTGACCAAATGACAAACCTTATTTTGACCATGACTGGACAGAGCTTTGGAAAGGGTCTGTAGGAAAGAGTGCGGCAGCAGTGAAGAAAAGGGTGCAAAAATGTCCTCAGGTGGTGAAGTTAGCAGTAAAACCAATGAAGGTGTTAATGTTTGGATCTCCCAGCTCTCCGGAGGAGGGAAAACTCCCTGTCAGTCTCTTGTTTGCTGAGCGGTGACACTGAGAGGGCAGGGAGTGCCTTGGCAGCGCTGCCGCTCCGGAGCGCTGCTCCTCCCTCGGGGCATCCTCAGCTCAGCTCAGGGGGGACAAAAAGAGCTCCAGCCTCCCCCAGCCTGCAGCTTCTCTGCTGGGCACTTGGAAAGGAGGAAGGATTTGGGGTGCTCAGCGTGTGCCTGGGAGCCCAGTGGTGTGCACTTCTGAAACTCAGAGTTATGGGATTATTGGGATGGGAAGGGATTTTAAAATTTATCTCATCCCACCCTGGCCATGGGCAGGGACACCTTCCCCTATCCCAGGCTGCTCCCAGCCCCATCCAGCCTGGCCTTTCTAATTTTCTTTTTATTGTATCACAGTAAACATTATTGTGGACAAAACATCACAAAAACATCACAAACATTATTGTTTCACATCCATTTTTACGAATTTTAGAGCTTAAAACTCTGTGTTAATTATTTTAATCAGGGGATGACAGTAAAAGCCTTGCACATAAATGCACTGATGGAAAATCTAGAAGTAGCAAACTGTTCTAATCCATCAAAGTTTCTGAACAATCACCTACCTTGGAAGACTTCTTGTTCTCTGCCTCTTTCCTGCTGACTTTCTGGGATTTTCTAGTTAAATCTTTAATGAGAATAGCACAGCAAAATGTTTAATCAGTTTTACAGAATATTATTTCAATGAGATAATCCTATTTTTGTGTGAGAGGAGGCAGATAACCTGCATTGCCACCTCATTGCTAAACATTTTGCAGTGATGTTCATCTCAATTCAGAGTGTCTGAACTCTGTCACTGCTGCTTGTGCAAAGCAGAAGAGCAACCACTATTTTTATTTTAGAAGGGACTTTTTACACATTGTTCAGTACATGCAAACAAAGAATTATTTCAGAGAAATAAAATTAAAGGTCTCTGTGAAAAGGATTGGGGTGCTCATGCACAGTAGTCACATGAACAAAAATGGGAAAAATATTTAGAATTCCATATTTTTTCTGTTAAAAGGTGGTGTTACATACATAATTTTGGAAGGAATTAACAAGTGTACACTGCTTTCCACAAGCAAAAACTCTGCTGATTTGGCATAAACTCTGCATCTGTGATGCCACCTTTCATTCTGCAGTTCTTTGTTCCTTTTCCACCCCCAACCTCATTTTACATAATGTTACTTGCAATGGTCTTTCATTCATGTGCCCATAACTTTGCTCTCTCTCTGTATTTGTCACCATCTCTAATTTTAGATATTTATAACTGTGTAAATTCCATGACTGGGGCTTGTTTTGGGCTCTAACATAGCAAGACTGTTAAAGTGTGAGACACTTCCCAGCTCACCAATCTATTGTGGTATTTTCAATACCTTTATTCTGCAAGTGTGAGTTTTGTAATAAGAACTACTTGTATGTAATGGATGATTGAGATAAAAAACATCCATATTCACACTGGTGAATGGTGGCTTCTTATCTATTCCAGGATCCTGTATCAACATATGTTTGAATATTTACTAATTTCTAGGATTTACAGTGTTGCAGAATGAAAAATAAATATTTTGAGGTGGTTTGGGGGGTTTCATTTATTTATCTTGTATCATTATAAGTTAGGGTTATGCATCTCTAAGAAGCAGTGGGGAGAAATGTGTCACAGCCATGTCTAAAGCATGGGCTCACTTCTGTGAGAAGATGGAGAAATCAGCTGAAGGGATTGTATTTTACATCTCTGATTTTAATTGGGGTTAAAAAGTTACTGGAATGGCATCAAGAATCACAAGGACCACAAACTGGTACAGCCTGGGAGGCTGCAGAACAGTGAAAGCTTTGCTAAACTCTCAGTTGAACAACACTGAGCTAACTCAGGATTCCAAAGTTCAGATTTCTTTGGAAATGCATGTGTGGGGCAACTGTTTCTCCTTAAGGATATGTTGTCCTGGGCAAGAGCAAGGAGAAAATACAGGAGGAAACAAAGTTAAGAACCAGAGTGCTTTAAACTAAAGCCCTGAAAACCTGCAGAAAGGACCTAAACAAAAGAAGCTTTTTTTTTAATTATTAAAATTTTTTGACACAGTTATGAAAGTTCTGTAGCTGATTATCTCCAAACACCTGTGAGTTTCTTGGGAGAAGAAGTTGGTGTAAATTACATGGAAAGAGTTAAGACAGACATGAGGAAAGAATTTTGTGAAGAAAAGAGTTAAGCATCACCCAAAAGAGGCTCTTCCCAAGCACAGGTGGTCATCTGCCAGGAACTGTAGGGATAGAGTTGGTCCTGTCTTGGACAGATAAATGAATGACCCTTGGCTCTCCTTTGCAGGGCTCTTTTCTTCCCCTGATTAAAGGCCAGGTAAACTGAGTTTATATTAATACCTGTTAATACTGTTGATTTTTCTACCACAGGAGCAGCCCCTTAAAACCCTTACATCATGTTCTTCTTTTTCTCATATGCATAATATTTTCAAAGGAAGGTTATTTCCCATATTATCACAAAACCACTGCAATATAAAAAGGCTTATAGTGTAAGAGGAGCTGAAGTGAAACTTGTAAAACTAAAATAAATTTTTTTTTTTTATTTTCCTCTAAACTGAGGTTTACCACATTGTCATTCTTGGGTGCTGCAGTTGCCACAGTTCTGCACCCTATGAAACCAAGGAAAGTTATCCAGAATAATCAACAGCAGTGCTTCCTGCAAATCTTGTTAATTTGGCACCAAAAGGCAGGTTTTACTCACCTACTATGGAGATGGGTGGAAGATCTGAGAGGTCCATTTTGCTCCTCCTGGACAGGTTGCATTCTGTCTTCTCCTCAATGACCAAGTGGGAATCAGCAGCTCTGAAGAGGCTGAGGCAGAGCAGGAGGCTGAGGAAGAGATTCTTTCTTGCCATCGTGGGGAGGAAAAATTCCATTATCATGAAAACCAAAGTTGGTCAAAACCTGGAGAAGCGATGCAGGGATACAAGTCTCAGCAATGGTTTTCTGGCATGTTGTGCAGCTTCAGCAACAAATCTCTGACAATTATTTTATTTCCAACACCTTACCTCTGGCACAGGAATACCTAAGGTTGTAGTTGTAAGAGTGGAAAAATGTTATCTCAAATACAACTCCTCGAGATGGTCTTTTTTCCTGATTCTTTTCTCGAAAGGTTTATGTCCAATAAAATGTGAGGGTTTGCCCAAATGAGCTTTATAATGGTTATTATATGGCCTAGGGCAGAAACTCAACCACATCATCAAAATTTTCCCAGAAAGTTGTCTACAAATTTGTGCTAGAAAACATAGAAAAATAATAACAATTTAAACTCTTCCCCCACCCCCAAATTATGTTTCCCATTAATTGTCTGGTCTTATAAATAAATCATGAAGTAATATCTTGTTTTATTATACTTCCAAGTGGCTTCTGTAATCCCTTATAAATCACAGCTGTAACTCAAGTGAGTTATAAAAGGCCAGTGTTGTAAAGTGTTTATGTGCCTTGGGGTTATGCACTGAATAACTTGCAAAGTCTGGGACTTGGGGATACCTATGGAGGCACCTGAGCTGTGCAGCATGGCCCTTCAGCTGAGGTGACAGTCCCTGCAGGGTGCACAGCATGTCACCAGCCTGGACTCCTTTGCGTCTACTTGGATTTCAAAGCCCAGTTTTATTTCCATGCGTATCAATTTTCTGCAGTGTCAGGGTTATGGGAGCCTTGTTCCCCCAGAGGCATTGCCACTCTCCAGATTTATGGGTGGCTTTGTGTCAGTGAAAAGCTACTGCAGTAAAAAGAGTGAGTGAAACCAAATGTTTTGGGCCATTCATCTGATTGAAATGACTTCTTTACTGGGGAGTTAAAAGTGAGGAGTTTCTGCATTGGGAGGGCTCCAATCTGGTCACTGCTGCTACCCCAGGTCTGTTCTACACCTGCTTTCATAGCCCCACTGACCCACCCTTCCCTGGGAGATGGTCAGTATTAAGCTTCTAATTCCAAGTGCTTGGGATCAGATCAGAATTGTGTGTCCTGCGGGCCAGGCTGCTGTGACAAATCAGTGCTGGGGATCGGGGCTGCTCCCACTGGTGGCTGAGCTGTGCCCTGAGGATGCTCACCTCTGCTCCGACCAGCCTGGGAGCAGGGGTGGCTCAGCCTGGAGAAGACAAGGCTCCAGGGAGACATGGGAACCCCTCCAACCCTTTCCCAAAAGAGGGAGAGCAACTTTTTATCCAGACAGAGAGTGATAGGACAAGGCCGAATGGTCTTAAAGAGAGAAATTTAGATTGGAGACAAAAGTTCTTTTCTCAGGGAGGCCCTGGCATAGGTTACCCAGAGAAGCTGTGGCTGCCCCTGGATCCCTGGCAGTGTCCAAGGCTGGATGGGGCTTGGAGCAGCCTGGGGTAGTGGAAGGTGTCCATGCCCATGTTGGAACTGGATGGGCTTTAAGGTGTCTACCAGCCCAAACCACTGTTACAATCCATAATTCACTCCTGCTCCATCTGGGCTCCATTGGGATTAGCAGGGAGGCACGTGCTGGATCCTTTGTGGGTTATACATCTGCATGAGCTGCAACTGAAAGAGATGTATCTGAGCCTGCAGTTTTACAGGGGAGGATTAACCTCAGGTTAACAGCAGGCGGTGCTGCGGTGTCTGCACTTGAAATGCTGCACAGCTGGAGTCATTCAAAGCAGATGTGCGAGTTCAGACACCGGCTGGATCAGAGTCATGGCTGTCAGTAGGAGTCTCCTTTGAATGAGTTGATTCAAATTTTGTCATATCAGATGTGAAGAGCCTTTGATTTGATCTTGAATCCGAGAGGAGAAAGTGTGTCTTGTTTAGAAGACTCAAAATTCCAGTAACCAAACGGAATGAGTCCTGCCATGAGAATTTTTTGTTGTCATGGTAAAATCGTGAGCTTGAACTTTCAGCTACTGCAGTTTAGTAAAGAAACAAGGTGACACTTCCGTGTTAATTGTTTACCTACTCTGATCTTGCAAACGCTTGTGCAGAAGCTCAGCCCTTGCCCGAGGCAATTTCCCATTTATAATGGGAGGATGTGAAAATATTTGCTAGGTCAGGATCCTAGCCTGATCTTCTTCTTATCTTCAGAAGAGTTGCCCTTTTATTGGCTTTTTCCCTTCTCCTTTCACAAAAGATGTCCAAATATCACTGAGATTTCTTGATGCTTCCTAAAGACGGCTCAAACCCATATCTACAGGCATAAATAATCATTAGGTCACAACCATTCAGGTCACAACTGGAAATTCTTTTCCTCTAACTGATTTTACCAACCCAAGTGTCCCTGGTGACGTTCTTAGCCTGATAAACATTTAAGTTTCCTGATTTTTCAGATCTAGGCTTAAAGGGAAGACAGAATTTTTTTTTTAGTTGAGTGTGATAAAACACAGGCAGAGGTTATCCAGGAAGGTGGTCATGCCCTATCCCAGAAAACATTTCAGGTCACATTGGGAGGTCTTTGAGCAACCTGATTTAGATGTAGATGTCCCTGCTCATGGCAGGGGAGTTGGAGTGAATTACCTGTAGGGGTCACTTCCAACCCAATCTATTCCATGATTCCATGACACAGGGCTTGTCTGTGGCAGGTGGATGAAGACATTTGGGTTCTAATTCTTTCCTTGCCCTGAGCTGGGGTGAAGAGAGCAAGCTGCGAGCTGGAAGCTGTTTTGCTTTGCACAGAGTGGTGTTCCTGCTGCAGATTTTGGTTTTTAAAGCAACTTTTTAGCCTCGTTGCAGGATATGCTGTGTAAGATACCTGTGGTGCCCAGGTCAGTGTGTGCTGCCTGGACGTTGGCTGGCACAAAGCTGCCTGATGGACAGCATGTTACCCTGCCCCCAGTGTACTGCTTAAACAAGCTTCCAACCCAAAATGTTGTTTCTGTTGTATTTCCATGTCTTTATCTCACAGAATTGCCAATGGCTGTGATTTTGTCTGAGGAAACAGTAAAATTTTACAGCTGACATCTGTTCACTTCAAACAGCAACACCTGAACAATGGCTGGGGTGGAAGTGCAAACCTGGCTTGGTTTGAACCCTGGTGCACGTGGGTGGTAGGGATTGTACAGCCCTGGGGTGAGTGTTTGAACCTGGAAATTGCACATATTTGGGGAATATGTATTTGATCTGCACAGTTCTATCCATTGGCTGGGAAAGCAATGCTCCCTGGAGCAGCAGAGTCAGCAAGGTGTGAGCAGCAGAGCTCCTGGAGGGATGAAGGAGGAGGAGGGTGAGCAGTGAACATGGCCCCAAACCTGCCAGAGCTTGAGGAATGTTTGGACAATGCTCTCAGGCACAGGCTGGGATTGTTGAGGTATCTGTGCAGGACCAGAAGTTGCACTTGATGTTCCCTGTGGGTCCTTTCAACCTCAGGATAGTCCGTGATTCTATGATTAATTTTGGGCTTCCTCTTTTGCATCATATCACAAAACCATTCCCTAAGTCTGTTCTCTTTTTCTGGCATTAAAGAGAGGTTTACTTTTCCATTTTGCCCATTGTTTTCCTTCTGGGACTAATCAAAGGCTGGTTAAAGCAATTGAACAATTTTCCTTACCTCTAGCTATCTTCACATCTGTTTCTCTCAGAGAACTTAAATTTAAAAGTTTATTTTCCTTTTGAGCCCCTAACAATTTAGAAGTAAATAGCTTTAATAGTGGCATCTTGAGAGGAGGGTTCCAATTTACCTAATGTTGCTGAAATGTGCAAGGAGAACTTTAACAATATGATTTTAAAATTTTTGGTTCTGGAGACAGTGTGAAATTTAAGCAGTGAACTTTAGCTGCAGTTTAGAAAATTATGTAAGGAACTATTTAACATGTTGCAGTGGTCTTGGTTGTCAAGGGAATGAGAGAATTTTATTTAAAACCAAAACAAAGGCAGACATTTGAAAATTTGTTGACTGTCATCGGAGATTACAGTACCCTTTTCTGCTCTACTGCCTTTCTGCTTTGGATTATTATATTCAATATGTAAATAAAGCATTTTAATCTTTATCCAAATTATTGTCTTTCATAAGCATTTTTCTTGAATGTAAATTTGGAAAATGGCAGATGATGGGAAACATCAGGTTTTTTCTCTTTTTAGTTAATTTTTTTGTGGTGCCATATTAAAAGTCTTCATGGAAATTTGGTTTGTTTGGAAACACCCTGGTATATTCAACACCTTTGAGGAGGACTCATCTCTTGTCACAGCTGATTTCACTCTGTTCAGAAATTTATCATCATTCACAACAGAGTGAAGAGGGTGAGACATTCATGCAAAAAGTCTGCCATGAACACTGGAAGGGACAAGTTAAAATTTTCTTAGATTTTCTGGCAACTTCAGATTGACTCACAAATTAATCAGTGTCTTCATAAAGAGATGAAAACAGCTGCTTGGGAAAATGAGATGTTAAAGTAGGTGAACAAAGACCTATGAAATACAGAAAACCATTTTACAGCACTCAGTAAATCTTCACCTACACTGGGCTGCTGAGCCTCTGCTTTGGAAAGGCTCCTGAATCATTAAGGCTGGGAAAAAACTCCAAGATCACCAAGTCTAACCCTTGAACAAACACCACCATGGCCACAAAACCATAGGAGAAGACAGGAAATAAAGGGAATGCAGGAAAAAGACCAAAGATTAACGGCTGCCTTGAAAAGTGCTGAGATTTTTAGAGGGTGAGAGACTGAAAAAATTGGGAAATGAAACATGGAAATTAATGGGATGACTGGGGATCTCCTGAGGGAAATCCATGGTCACCTGGAACCATCCTATCCAGTCTGCAGAACAGCCCCACCCCAACCATCAGGTTTCAGCAAAGGAACAGCAGTAAAAAGGGAAATGATGTGTTAAGGAGCACTGGGAGGGAAAGGAAAGGACTCCCCAGAGACAAATGGGAATCATCAGTGCCCCAGGCAGTGCTCTGCTGACCCAGCAGGAGCTTCCTCTGCCTTATGTTTCCTAACAACATCTTAGGATTGACTGCACAGAAAAGATAGGTGCATTTTCATCTGTAAAGATGTGAAAACACATGAGGAAAACCAAAGAAATAACTGCTACTCCTCCTTAAACCTCAAAATAATTTACATTGAAATTGATGCAAATTGTGCAATTGAAATTGAAATTGTGTCCCACCCACAGAACAAGCTGGTGGCTCTGGATTCTAACCTGAATCTCACTGAATTTCAGTTGTTTCACTCAGTGCTGGGGAACTGGGCTGATAATCTCAGTGCCCCTTTTTGGCAGGGGCCTACCACACACCTCTGAGAGAATAGTGACAGGGTCACACCTTGCAGGGAGTTTTTGTGTTTGGGTGACACCTGAGCTCCTCAATGCCCTCCCCTTGTTCTCCCATGCTCCCCTAGCTCTTTGCCATCCCCACCCAGCACATCTGTCTTTGTTTTTTATACTATTAAAATAAGAGGAAAGTTGAGTGAGAACTTAATGTGGAAATGTGACTCTGCAGATTGGAAATACACTCCACACATGCTCAATTCCAGCTGGGTGAGGGTGGGGTCTGCCCTTCATGTGCTGAAGTGGGTCCTTGGAAGCCTGAGAAAGGAAAAACCAGCACGTTTCTGTTCCCCTGCCGTGTTCTGGTCTTAGTTCTTAGATCATTTGGGAATTAAGTTTTCATGCTCTTCAAATCCACTTGCAAAGGGCAAATTCTTGAGCACATCCAAAAGAACAAAAATGAAAGGAATTTCTAATTTTACAGGTACATGGATGCCCCTTTCCTAGAAGTGTCTAAGGCCAGTTTGAACGGGACTTGGAGCAACCTGGGGTAGTGGGAGGTGTCCCTGCCCACGACAAGGGATGGAACTGGATCATCTCTAAGGTCCCTTCCAACCCAAATCATTCTATGATTTTATGATTCTACACTAGGGAATATGTTTTCCTCAGCATTTGGCTCTATTCATGTTTTACTCAAGTTCCCCTTGGCAGTTGTGCCACCTTTCATGTTGTTGGAGGAGGACCCAAACAGGTTGTTTTACACAGCCTGCCACAGGCTGAGGTGAAGGCTTTCTCTGGGATTGCTCATGAGGACCAGTTTCCAAATGTTTTCTAATCTTTTCACCCTCAGTGACTTTGCCAGGAGAGAGGGAGGCTATTTCCCAGTTAGGGAGGTCTGTCTCTGTGTGTGCATCCATCCCTTCCACTTGACCTTCAGTGCAGGTTCAGTATACATGGTTTTTCCCTTTGGGAAATATCCCCATCTGTTACTGATCATAATAGGAAACCCTCAATATACTCCCAGTTTTCCTCTTTTCTGCAGCACAGCGAGATGCAGGATAATAAATCCCACTACATTGCCTGGAGAGAAATGTCATGGCCACTGCCAGCCCCAGTGCTCACATGGACATCTCTTCTGCAGGGTTTGTGCTTCAGTAGTTCAGATCACTGGGGTTATAATTACCCCAGTTCTGCCAAACTCAGCTGTTCTGGAAGCCATGAGCAGTACAGTCCTGATCCCACTGGGTTTTGACATAGAATCAGCAATTCAGGTCAACCTTTACACACAACTGGAGTAGTCATGGCACAAATGCATTTACACAAACAGCCAGAGATGTTGTGTTTGTTCTGAATGTGATTCCTTGTTTGTCAGTCAATGATTAATGATTCCACCCCCCCCCAATATCTGGTTTTTGTTAGTCAGGAGCAAGGATAAATGTCACTATTGGATTGTCCCATTTGTTTACTTATTTCTGGGTATCTTTCATTCTAACTTCACTTTTCTAATTTGCTCATAAAATATTACCCATGGTTGTGGAAAGCAGGTTCCAAGAGTGTTCCAGTTTCACACTTCATTCATTATTTCACATCCTACCTTTGCATTTTTGGCTCATTTTTAAAAAATGCAAAGCAGTCAGTTGTGGTGCTTGGGTCTAAATATAAACTCGTGGTTAGAACTGATCCATGTGCTGTCTATGGAGACAGCCTTGTCTATAGCTGAAAATCAAATTTTTTCAGACTTTCACTCAAAATTAGGTCCAAGACTCTTTTCTTTTAAGGGTAACAGTTGAGGCTATTCTTAGTTTTCCTCTAATACTTCTACTTAAAGTTACCAGCTAATGTTCTCCTCCAGCCCATATAATTTCCCTTAGGCTCCCCAGGAATGACCCTGGAGACAGAGCTGCAAGTGAAGATTGTTTTTTACATCCTTGCAGCTAGGGATTTCATCCATGTGCTTGGATGCTGCAGACAGGCACATTCCTGCAGCCTGTGCAGACCCTCACCCAGAGCATGGCTGGATGGCAGGACACTGAACACCTCCCTGCAGTGGCATGGGGCTGAAAGAATTCCATTTCCCTTTAATAAAATGGGTTTAAATCCTTAATCATCTGTATAAAAGAGTGTCATCTTCAGTTGTTTTTAAACAGAAACAAAAGGACATGGATTTCTAGGATTGGGATTTCAATGGGATGCCAGTATGTCACATCCAGATTTCTGCTCCTTTTCACCCTTAAATTGATAAAAAAAAGCCTGTAACATTATTGACCAAAGTCAAACTGGCAAGGGGCATTGGAGTCCTTCTCTCAGCTCTTTCTCATTCTGTTGGTTATTTCTTCCAGATTCTATTTGGTCTTTTTGTGGGTTTTTTTTGTCATTCCCAAGTATAGGGGCCTGGTCCAAGAGGCACTGTCTCTTCTCTAGTTCCCCTAAAACAACCCCACAATCAGTTCACTAAAATGAATTGTATTTGTTGTACAGAGAGAAGTGCACCAGAGAGAATTCTGTAGTGTTTGATGCAATATGCTGTTTCTGTGCAATTTTACTTTTAACATTTTTTTAACTTACTGAACTCAATCTACTCTTCATGCTGTTTTTATTTCAATTTTCTAGTCCTACTTTCTGTTTTCTTTCATTTTCAGCTATCCACTGTGCCCTGTTCCTTTTGACAGAATTCCCTTTAGGCAATTTTCCTTGCCTGCCATGTATTTAGTTCTTTTTACTTTGTAAACTTTTATTGCTTCCCTACCTTTGTCCTCAGCATGTCCAGATGGATAATCCTGAGGAATTAAGTGAAACTGGATGAGATGCAACAGTGGAGAGGCCACATTCAAGCACTTTAGCTTGACAGCAAAACCCCATCAATTTCTAAAGGTAATGACTTCTGGATTTCAAATGATAGAAGAACTGGCTGTATTGTTCACAGCATGATCAAGAGTGAAAATATGATGCAGCTGTGTATAAAAAGGCAGTTGAACTCTAGGGTGTGTCTACAGAAGTATTTTCTAACTGAAATATGAAAGCGTTTAATATTTTATGCACATACTGGTCTTCATTTAGAGAATCATGTCCAATTTTGGTCACCCATGTGGAGCAAAAATGTGTCTAAATCAGAATGAATGCCAGCAAAGAACGGTAATTGCTTGAGATAAAAGGTGATCCAGCAACACCTCCAGTAGTCCTGTGCTTTACACCTAATTTCCTTATACTCCACTGGCAAAAGTTCCCTTTTTTGCATCAATCCTTCCTATGATCTCCAAATCTTTGGGACTCCTTGATGCCCACAGAGCAGTTAGGAGGGTCAGATAATAAAAAAGATTTGCCATGTGCAGGAATATGCAAATGACAGCCATAATTGGGCTTGCATATATTTTAACCCCCTGATTTACAGATGCTGTATATATTATTGTGTACATGTATATAAATGCAACCATTTTTAACTCTGTGTGTGTGTGTGTGTGTGTGAGGGAGGGGCAGCTCAGCACAGACTCTTTCAAACCACCCTGTGTGTATTTTTCCCTCACAGTCACTCTGGTTTATCAAGCCCTCTGTAATTAAGCATATGTCAGACTGTTTAGACTAAAACCATTTGAGCTTGGATAGGCTGGAAATGAAAAAAACAAATTTCCCTCTGGAAAATCTTCAGCTGAGCTCTCTGTGCCATCATAGCTCAAATTCAAGGTAAAAAAAAAGGTGGGAATCACACCTTATGGCAGCACTGCTGTGGTAAAGAAAAAGGAAAGAGTCCTCTTAGAAGACAAACTTGTCCATCACAGCCTCTACAACTCGGGATAAATGACTCTGCTTGTTCTCCTCTCTCCTACAGCTTTTGGAGCCATCCCTGCTCAGATGCTCTGTTCTTTGGACAGAACAACAAGCTGAAATTTGAATTACAGGGGAAAAGGTTCAGAGGAGATGTAAGGGAAACCTTTTCCATGTTAGGGAAGCACTGCAATCCTTGCCTGGAGATAATTATTCAGTCTCCAACGTCAGGGAGATTTAGGAATGAACTGGATGTCTGTCAGTCAGTCTGCTCTGACACTTCTCATATTAAAAACTAACCAGATTCAAAAAGGGCCCCCAAACCAGACAAAACTGCACCCCCATTTATATTTATAAAAATATAAAGCACCATCAAGGATTGGATCCTTGTCTCACTTTCCATACAGATGTCAGATGCCACAATTGAAGATGGAGTGAATCCTAAAACTAGAAATAGATTAATAACAGAAAAACTTAGACAGAACTGACATCCAAAGAAGTAACTGTGATGCAAACTGTGTTCTACCCAGGTGGAAAAGACCCAGGGAATCAAGAATTCTAAAGCCTGTTTGCAGGGATGGGGATGAGTGATGTGGCTCTTGTAAATGGTTTCAGGGATGTGTCCTGTACCGGAGCTGATGTGCTCATTGCTGTGTTTGCCATGGATTTAGAAGTGACTACTGAACCCATAATTTAGAGGAACCTCGGGAAAGTAGCCTGAAATCCCCAGAAGAGGACTGGATAAACAAAGTGCTGCTAAATGCCTAGGAGGGGGTAAAGCTGTAATGAAGCTGCAGTTTGCAAATGCAAACAGAACGATTGGGATCACATGGTCGGATTTTTTCCAGGACAAGCTGGATACCCTGCCTAAATTTCAGTATTTCAGGCTTAATTGAACCAAGTGATAACATCCCTGGTAATTCATTGCTCTAAATTTGTCTTATTTCAATTTCTAGGAACTGCATCCTTCTAAACCTTCTTCTTCATTGTGGAAAAAGCATTTACTTTCTTTTTCCCCTCCTGAGAGGTGCTTGGACAAGCAAGTAACTTCCTAATAATCTTCCAGCTCAGGTGAACAGGTTGAACCTGTAGAATTGCTAAATGCAAGCGACTTCTCTTCCAGTTCTCTCCTGTTCAGCTTGCTAATTTTTCACTGCAAGCAGAGGTAGTGACCTTGACTGTGCCAAATAATCTCCTTACTCCACTCTAGTCATCTTTAATCAATCTCTCTACCTTCTCCTCCAGAATTTTGCTAGGATTTGAGTCAAGCCAATGCCTACAGGGCATTGAATCCATGTGGGTTAACTATCCACAGGATCATTAAGTCGGTGATAGTTACCTGGCTATTCACTGTTTTAGTGAAAAGGATCTTCTCACCCAGATTAGCACCTAATCTGAGATGGTTATTTAGCCTTCCTTCAAGGTGCAGATAGGAATTTAAGGTGTCTCTGTTGAGTAACATTTTGTTTACTGCTTTTAAATAATTCTAACATGCAGATTTAATACCGTCAACCTCTTGTAATATTTTATCCATTTAAAATGACATGTGCTCCCAGTCCCAGGGTTGTTTGGAGCTGAGGGACAGGACTCTTCGATTGTTTGAAAATGTCATGCCTTCAAACTGAGATTTAGGGAACTTTTTATAAAACATTCTAAGTGTTCTCTCCTGCTCCTCATTTTCTGCATGTTTAAATCTTTCTAGCTCATTTGGGGGAAATCTAAGATATTATGATTTCCAGCTTTACAGAACTGTCTCTAGAAGGGTGAGCATGTAAGAAGGGAAACCAGGGAAGTGCCTTTGAATATTGTATCAGAGGAAGCTGTCAAGCTGTTGCTGCTCCATTTTCACTTTCTAGAGAACCCCCTATTTTAAATACTTATCTCTTTGCTATCCTGTAAGAGCCTGCCTTGTCTTGTAAGACATTACTTTTTTGACATGTCCTTCTCTCTTCTAATTCATGACTAGATACAGGCTCTACAGACATGGATATGTGAGATTTCCTATTGGTATTCCCTCTGAAGCCTCTTTTGTTTGGGGGTTTGTTCTGTTTGCAGCATTCAGAAACAAATCAGCTTTTATGCTACAATTAAGACGTGTGAAAAGTGAAATTGATTTTTTAAATAGAATATTTGGTCTGTGACTGGCAGAGGCTGACGGTGAATTCGCCTCTGAAATCCTATAGGCAGCAACAATCCTTCTGGCCATGGGGTAATGTGAAAACGAAGAACAATTGTCAGTTTATATCTGGTGGTAAAAACAAGATGAATTTGCTGTCTGGCTTTTCCTGCTGATCAGTTTGAAGCGGCTCGCTCGGCAGGCAGAGCCGGGAGGGGGCTGATTCCCGGTGGTCCTGCCTGCGGAGGGTGGGGGGCAGAGGGAGGAGCAGGAGCTGCGGTGCTGGCAGAGGCTCCCTGGGCAGCACCTGCCCAGGAGAGGGGGAGCAGCTCTGCTGCTCGTGGCCATCCCTCCAGGATGTTGGACCCCGGGCTTGTTGGGGCCCTGGGCATTTCTTCCCAGCTCCCGGTGATGGGGCTGGCTCTGATACAGCACAACCGTACCTTAGGATCAGGAGATGGGCAGAGCTGGGAGGTGCCCCAAGGGCTCCCTGCTTCCCTTGGATGCCGTGGAGAGGGGAGGAATTCCTGCTTAGGCAGACACACCTGCTGAAGAGACACTTGATGGGGCTATTACTAAGGGATTAAATTTAAAAGAGAATGCATGAAAGTCTTTAATTTGAGTTCCATATATAATGGGGTTTCAAAATATCTTTTTTTTTTTTTCCTGCCTGTGTGCTTGACATCCTCAATGAGAGGGTCTGACTCAAATTAATCTTGGTTTGTAAACACAATTTCTTCTTGAGGGCACCACTTGCATATTGGTGACACATGTTGGCCTGTCCCAGCTGAGAGTGCTGAGTGGCAGGGAGGGGAGACCTTCCTGGCTGCCAATGGGAGAAAAGGTTTCTGGACGTTGCTTCCACATCCTGGCAAGGTTGTGTTATTCTGACTGTGGCACAGACATTTAAGAACACTTGGAGCCGTTGGATTTGCATGGAAACTGCAAACTTTATCTGCTGTACTGATGTGCCTCTGCTAGAAATGAGGTAAAAGGAAATAAGAATAAGGTTATTTGCATTGCTGTTGCCTGTGTGTGGAAAATCCTGGGATCAGGGCCTCAGATGTTGTGTCCCATATGGAAGGAAGACATTGGATATCTTGGGTATCTCTGCAAAATCGATGAGAGGTCTGGACAGCCTCTACAAAGTGCTGTGAGGCACAGCTTTTCCAGGGAAGGAGGGAAATCCATGTGTAGCCCATAAGTGGGAAGTAATGATCAAGACAAATTGCTGGAAGTGGCATATTAATGGACTAACTGCCCACAGGAAAACAACAAACATTCTAAGAACAGAGTAACAATGGACAAACATCCAAGAAAAAAAAAATGTGTTGTGGATTTTTGGCTGAGAAATGCTGTTTGGGAAGCAGGAATGCAAAAGGCTTTGGGATCGATGTGGAAATGAGCATGCAGTGCAGCACTGCTGTCAAAAGTGCAAATGGAGCTCTCAAATGGGAAAAGGGGAGCAGCTTCAGAAGGAGGGGGATATTTACTCAGGATCTGTGTGACTGTGTCTGGAAGGCACTCCAAGAACACCACTAATTTATTCGAAAGCGTTTGGATAAACCAAAGGAATGGAAAAGTGTGTCTAAGAAGAGCCTCAAAGCTCAATTCCTGGAATTCCAAAGGGAAAACGGAGAGTGTCTCAGTTCCTGAGTGTGCTTGGCAGGATTGGAATGAGAATGGGGGGGAAAATGAGTTTTCAAGCAAGATGATAAAGCTGCCAGAAGTAGAAGCCAGGTCCAAACATTTCCAGCATTTGGACCATTCTGTTTCAGTAAGAACTATACTTGAGAACTTTTGCCTGTGGCTTTTCTACTACAGAAACCTGATTTTTAATTTTTTTTCCCTAAGAAATACAGCTTCAAAGCAAAATTGTTGGAAATGACATCATTCATTGTGTTATGGGCTAACTAATGACTAGAATTACAGTTTTATTTATGATCTTACCAGTCTCTGAAGCTGTGCCAGCAGTGTGGAAGTTCACATCAACGCTGGAATTTTGGGGACTCATACAGTCATGGAGACAAAGATATTGCTTTTACACTTATGGCATTTCAGTTTTCCTACTAACTTAGTCTACCTCTCTACTTATTTATTTCCAATTGTTTTCTTTCCTTCTTTTAAATTTTAGTTTTCTTTTTAGGTTTGCTTTTGTTTGTTTGGGGGTTTTTGTTTGGTTGGTTTTGTTTGTTTTTTTGGTTTTAAAAAACATTTAAAAAAATCTTACATTTTGATATCTCTGAAATCACTTTAGGTCCTGGAAAATAAAAGTAACCACCAGAGTATCAGGTATTGAGTCAGATCTATTTTGAAGCAGGCCATTTCAAAATCTTAGGAACACACTGAAAGAACAAGCTTTGAAATTCAACATCTAAATGATTAAAAGCCCAGCGTGAATCTTAAGTAATAGATACATAGATATTTTATATATATAATATGTGGTAACGTGTTACATCTGCTGATTCACTCTGGGCCATTCCCCACTGGGAATTGCTCACTTTCTGAATTTTTCTTTTTAGCAAATACACTTCCACCCACAGCACCCCTGGCTGTCTCTGGCAGCTGTGCCTTCCCAGAGAGTTCCCCCACAGGTCCCTGGTGCCATCAGCAGCTGGGTCTGGGACCTGCAGCTGCTCCAGCACAGCTCCCCCTTCCAGGGCTGCTTTCCACTCAGTCCCCTCAGCCTCGGGAACTTCTGAAAAGTTGATGGCAAAATTAATTTAAAATTATGCTCTGCGGGGAGATAGGAAGAGGCCGATGTGCACACCCAGACGGTTTTAACTGGGATGTTTCTATTGTCAGGGCAAAACCCCTACTTTGTATTTTGCTAAACAGTTAAAGTTATCATGTTGAATGGATTCAAAATTCTTAATTCAATACTATTTGTAATGTAATGTCTTTCTCATTATCCCAAGTTGTTTTCTTAATGGCATGAGCATTTCAAAATGCAGAGAGAAGCAAATGAAAGAGGTGTAGTGAGTGTTCCCTCAGAGAGTGCTGCCTTCTGTTTCCTAATCACTCAAATTCGATAAACTTATTGCAAATTAAATAAAAATTTAACCACCTGAATAAAGAAATTTGAAGAGAAATTTCTGATTTGAAAGAAAAATTTCACTTAGATTTTTTTTTCCCATTAAATTTGCTTTTTTAAAGGAATGTTATTAATACTTTAAAAATAAGAAAGCTAATATTTCTTCTATGCAAATATCCTCCATGAGCATGCACGCTTGATTAACAAGTTGTTAATTAATTAGTCAAAGGGTTTTAGTAGGTGTTCAGTCTGCAAAATATGGGGAACTGATTCATGTGTCTCTCTGCTTCTGTGTCTGTGTGTAACATATTGAAGAGAATGCTAAAGAAAAAATCTGTATTTAAGCCAGCGAAATCCTTCAGTTTTCAGTGAATTGGGGACTTTTTATGTATGAGAACAAGGAAAGATAATTAGGAAAATACTCTGGCGTTTGTGTATTTTTGCATTTGGACTAGAATGCTGTGAAAGCTTTCCGAGCCTGCTTTGGTGGGGGGAAAAAAAATTATTCTGTGAAGTGGGAAATGCATCGGGAATGAAACTCTGCTATTTGTAAAGCAAACATGGGATGTTCTAGGGGAAAAAACCCAAACCAGAACAAATAACCCAAGAAAACCCAAATCCAACTAACAACAACAACAAAAACCAATCGACAAAAAAATCCCCTCAAGCCCTAATAAGCATCAAAAGACCTTTCTGAAAGAGATTGATTAAACTGCCTAAAATGAGAGACTTCCGACTATCCAAATAAAATGCCTGGAATTTTAAAGGGGCAGGCAGGGGAGCAGTCCAGTGATGCCTCTGCAGGACTTTCCCTGGCTCGGTCAGAGCCGTTCTCACATTTAGAAGATGCCCAGAAATTCCAAATTTTCCATGCACGGCACCAAAGGCACTTGAGAACACAGCAAGCTCTCCTTTGCCTGCGTGGTGTGGCTGAAAGGCAGCAGAAAGAGAGAGCTGGAGAGCATAGGTGGACAAATAAAGCAGGGAAAATCGACAAAAATCTGGACAACAGAAAGAAATTAGTTATTTATAATTATTTAATATTTATATTAAATAATTATAGTTATTTATAATAATTATNAATATTTATACGTAATATTTAATAAAATAATAAATTTTGGTATAAAATTACCAATTAAATTGTTCATTGTCCAGTGATTGCAGGGACTATAAAATTGATAGAACCGAGTAGAAATTGATGTTGAAAGAAAGATTCTGGTGTTGCAAACAGCAGTCAGAACGATCTCTGCATTTAGTACCTTGTTAACTGTGTAAAGCAACCATTGCTTGCTGAACTTGCACAAAATTAAAGAATATTAAGAATACTAATGGAAGACTGGACAATGGGATATGTGTGGTGTAGGATCAGCTTTTGTGAGGTGCTACAGAGAAAGCTGACAGGGCAAGTCAGAAAAGTAATTACAGCCTGATGTTCAAAGAAAAATAGTATCGCTCGTAAAACAGATAAAATCCGATCCCTTATCTTTCTGGAGTTATGAAAGCTTCAGGAAAAGAGAGATTTATTTTAACATTATATCATAATTTTATATACTGCACTTAGGGGAATAAAATAACGTAGCTACTCGACTGGAACAGCGTGAAAATACAGCTTAGGAAATGCGCGTTGTTAATTTTAAAATCATGTAATAAAAGAGTGACGAGAGATAATACAACATCTAAAATAATTTCAGGGAAAACAACTTAGAAGTAGACTAAACGAAAAAGCAAAAATTTGCAACAAAAATAAATATTGAAGAGGCAGAAGCCCCAAACAGAATCAAAACAGCCTCAAATGGGCGGCAGTGCTGGAAGAGGTTTTGGGGTGGGTAAATCAAGGCAGGAGCAGCACGGGGCAGTGGAAGCGTTAGGGAGCGGGGAAGCCGAGCCAGCCCCGA
>VXBS01010424.1:59821-88994 GCA_013400255.1 Sitta europaea
CGCTGCCTGCCGGCGCCGGGCATCTGCCCCAGCGGCTCCGCGGCCACCCCGGGCCGGGCACCGGGGGCTGCCCGCGCATTCCCCGCACTCAAGGAGCTCCTTCTGGGGAGTCACTGAAAGTCAAAATGCCACGGAGGAAAGGCTTTTTTTTCCCCCTTAAGCTTGATAAAGGCACGTACAAAGACCAGATAAGTTTACTCGAATGTGGGCGCCATTATTCAAAGCATATTTTCCTTTATAATTGCAAGGGTTACAAGATACATTTCCATGCTATAGTAATACTTTTTGTTGGCCACTTTGCGGCCATGTGCATGTCATGTGTACCATGAGGGCTGGGTTTTTGGGCTTTTTATGCCTACTTGGGTGAGTCCTGTGCAAGGGGATAGATAGAAACAAGGAATGGTTGAGCTCTTCAGCTGCTGACAATGCTGCTCGTGTTTGCAGCCAGGGCACCAAAAGCTTCAGACTGGAAGGAATGACAAAGCAGCAGTGGATTTTTTGGAAGCTGAATGATCAAATTTGATTTTATAGCCTCAAGACTGCTTGTATAATAAAAGTTGTTTGAGGGGTTGAAGCTCCAATATGAAATAAAACTGCAGCCCCCTTGCATTTCTTGGTCTTATTAGCAAGTCTGAATTTTTTAGTGCTGAGGATCTCATCAGGACTATTCTGGGGTAGGAAAAATGCCTCTTTGGGAGGTCTTTTTATTACTTTTCTTTGCTTCTCTCAGTCAGCCTCCCAAACTATGGCAGTTTAGGTGAGAAGGATGATGGAAAGGTAACACGAGCTGAGTTTATAAGACTGAAAAATTTGCAAAGAAACATGGAGCTATGGGAGTCGCTGCCTTGGAGCAGGAACTGCTCCTTACAACCCCCAGACTGGAAAATCCTGTAAATATCCAAAGTTTGTTAATTTATTTTTTACTACCTCTGATTGAATAGAGTTTAAATTGATAGCAGTTTATGATGTGGCAGTATTTCAGAGTGCAGAGCAGCTGCTAAAGGAGATACACAGTGCTTAGCCTGTGTTTTTTCCAAAAAGCATCCAGAATGTTAGCTTGGATCTTGGGACACTTAGGGCTTACCCACCAACAGAGTTCCTGAAGGAAAGGTGTCCAGCCACCAGAAATATGGGGGACAAAATGGAACTTCTGTGAGTGCTTGAGAAGCAACATGTGAGGGACCAGGTGGAGAGGAAGCTGATGAGGAGAAACACCTGAGTGGTGTCTGGAGCAGCCTCTCCGAGGAGCTGTGTGATGACACCTGGAGCAGCAGGGGGGACACAGACCTGCATGAACGTGAGGAATTTCTGAGGTTCTTAAGAGATGTTTTTCCCTCGTTCTCTGCTTCACTTTTGTTGGGTGATGGGTTTGAAATGGAGCACACTGGTAGAACCGGCTGAATTTCAGAGGGTTGGGATGTTAGTTTCTGAAACTGGCATTTATCACGTGAAAAACTTTAACAGCAACCAAATCCTTCCTCTGAAAGCATTTAAATTACAGAATTACGTGCTGATATCTGCAGGGGAATTTACAGCATAGCAGCCTTCCTCTCGAAAGAGCAATTTCAAAGTTCATGTTGAATTTATTTTTTTTCATCCCCCTTAAAATTAAAACTTAGTCTAAATTTCCCATTACAAACCCTCTACTTTTCAGACACTGCTGTTATCTAAATTAGGGCCAAATTCTGTTCTTAGCTTGCTTTCCAGCCTTGAGGCCCTGAATTTACATCTCATATTGTAGACATTTATGGGATGCAATTAATTTTCTAATTTAAAAGAAAAACCACAGGGATTTATTCTGTGCTGTTTTGTAAAGAAACTCCACTGTCATGGTGGACTGTGGTTTGGGTTGTCAGACGTGTTGCAGAACACCTGGTTTGCATTCACTGTACCATTCTTGTGAAAATTTGTGTGTGAGCACATTTGGGCCTCTTCTCTTGGCTTTATCTCAGTCAATGTTTCATCTTCTCCCTGTTTGTCTCTTTTTATTTTCCATTCTTTTGCATTACAACAAAATCAATGTATTTTGTCTTTTTTTATTCCCCCTATTCCACAGTTAGTACATCTTGGCTTTTCTCTCTCCTCTTCTGTACATGAATGTTTCCCTCTATGACATTTGCTTTCCCCTGTTTTTCCAGCCAAGATTCCTTTTCTCTCTGATGTGTATTCACACTCTCCTTTATCCACCTGTCTTTATCTGACTTTCCTTTATCTACCTCTTTTCTCCTAATACCCATGCTTTTTGATCTCTCTCAATTCCCCCCATTTTGTCGACCTCCCCATCTCCTCATAATTTCTTGTGGCTCCCTCCCCATGCTCTCCATCACTCTTTGTCCCTCATGCCACCTTCCCCCCGAGCATCTCCCTGCAGTTGCAGTAGTGGCATTGGGAATGGGTTGAGAAAGAAGGATTCCCCACAAGGATCTGGGTACAGATGGGGTCTCTTTGAATGACACCAGGGTGAGTGTGCACCCATCATCTGCAAAGGCCTTTGAATAGTCTGTGGATTGTTATAGTGCATGTGTTTTAATGGCCTTTAATCTTATAAAAGGATTTGATGTCTTTCATGGGTATATGAGATCTGACTTCTCTCAGCAACATCTCTTTGATTTTTGGAGTCATGTTCCTGTGACAGAAAGCAGCTGAGCTGTCCTTGGTTTGCTGCATTTGTGCAGTGCAAGAATCTAACTTATAAATGATTTTTTAACTTTAATCTCAGTTGCAATTGGGAAAACATTGCTATTCTGAAAACTTTCCCATCTTGGCTTAAAAGATGTTTTTTTTCTAATATATAAATAAGGAAGTTAAATTTAAATGCTGTTGTTTACAAGTCTGCCACAGGTTTCAGTAGGCAGAATGTTCTCTGCTTCTGTGACACGCCAATATCAGCAGGTGATCTAAAAGTATTTACTGGAAGGACCATCTGAAGGGACAGTAACAGATTTCATATGATTGTGCTGCTCACTCCTAAGAGGAAAAAGAATGTAAGTCTTTGGGCAGCAGAACACTGCAAGGATGGGAAACCCTGGCAGAGCAGAGTCAAATTTCAGCATTTTCATGCTTTGAGAATTACTTTGATTTGGTTTTTTAAATCCAGGCTGAAATTTTCTCCAGGAAGAACAAGCTCTCAAACCTCTGTACTTAGTAATAACTTTCTTTCATCCTCTAATATTAAATGACAGCACTAATAATGTGCAATATCAAGTTACGAAGCATCTTGTCCTGGTCATCCAATGAGTCTGCTGCAATGTGAATAAATCTAGCATTAACTCAGATGTGAAATTCACTGCAGTTGAGATAAGCAAAGCCAAAGAAGAGAAGAACTAGTTGATAAGAACTAGATGAACTGAATAACCAGATTGGTGTAAACTCTGGGTAATTGGCTTGAAATATTATCCCAAGAAGGTATGGATAATTGGGTTCAGCACCCCCAGAGATTACCTATGTTTCTTGAGACAATTAATCACTTGTACTTTGAAGCTGCTTCCCATTTTCTCAATCAGCCCCATCTGAGAAGGGCTATTCATCTGATAATTTACTTGTCAAAGCTTGCTATCGAGGAGGACAGAAGCAACAAGACCTGCGGGTAATTTAAGAGATGAATTTGTGCTGGTGGCTTTCAAGAATCCAACCCACTGTAATGGAGATCAAGCACATCTCTAAGGAAGTTCAGCTTAAGCCAGGGATCACTTGGTAGAAGAAAATAAGCAGACCAGGAATTATTATCTTATTGTATGCAAGGTTTCTAGAGAAAGATAAAACCTAAGAGCACTGTGCTCCAGACCAAGGTGCAATGCAAATCCTCTACTTAAAATACTTCTTTCCAGAGCCATAGAAGAGAATCACAGAATCTCCTGAGCTGGAGGGACCCCCAGGATCCCCCAGCCCAGCCCTGGCCCTGCACAGACCCCCCAGCAACCCCACCCTGTCCATCCCTGGCAGTGCTGTCCAAAGGCTCCTGCAGCTCTGGACCATTCCCTGGGCAGCCTGGGCAGTGCCAGCACCCTCTGGGGGAGAACCTTGCCCTGAAACCCAACCTAAACCCCTCTGACACAACTCCAGCCATTCCCTGGGTCCTGTCCCTGGTCACAGAGAGCAGAGATCAGAGCTGTCCCTCTGCTGCCTCTCAGGAGGATGTTGAAAACCCCAATGTGGTCTCCCCTCATGGGCTCCTTCTCCAGCTGAACAGACCAAGTCCCCTTAGCTGCTTCTCATCTGGTTCCTGACCCTTCCTCACCCCTCTGGCCTCCTCTGGATGCTCTAAGGGCTTAATGTCTTTTTTTTATATTGTGGTGAGCAAACTGCCCCCGGGCCTGGAGGTGAGGCCTCTGCAGGGCACAGCAGGGCAATCCCCTCCTTTGCATGGCTGGAGATGCTGGGCCTGGTGCCCTCCAGGACAGGGATGTCTCTCCTGGCTGTCAGGGCACTGCTGACTCACAACCAGCTTGCCATCGACCAGGAGCTCTTCCTGCAGCTGCTTTCCAGCATCCCATTCCCCAGTCTGTCCACACACCAGGGTTATCCTGTGCCAGGTGCAGAATCCAGCCCTTCCCCTTGTTGAGCTTCACACGGTCAGTGATGGCCCAGTTCTCTCATTTGTTGAGACAACTTCCAGGGCCTCCCTTTTCCTTAAGGGAGTCAACAGCTCCTTCCAGTTTTGCATCATCTGTGAACTTGCTCAGTTTCCCTTCCAGTACTGCATCCAGGTCATTTATGAAAATCTTAAAGAGCACAGGGATGAGGATTGAGCCCTCTGGAACCTCACTAGTGACCTGAGCCAGTCTGATGTCACCCCAGTTACTGTCATCCTTTGTGCCCAACCCAGGAGCCTCTGTGGGAGGCATTTTTTGCCCAGAAGAATCCTGTGAGAGACAATATGGAAACCTTTGCTGAAGTCCGACAGAATTACATCTACTGGCTTTCCTGGATTGACCAGGTATTGTTCCATACTTCCATAGGAGTAATCAGGACAAGCAGGACCTTCCCCTCAGGAAGCCATGCTGGCTGTGACCAATGGCTGCAGTGTCCTTCAGCTGTTTTCCAGTACTTCCCAGAATAACCTTTTTCCATGATTTTACTGGGTACTGAAGGGACACTGACAGGCCTGTGGTTTCCAGGGTCCACCTTCTTGCCCTTCTTGAAAATCAGGACAACATCTGCCTACTTCCAGTTGGCTGGGCCCTCTCTGGATGCCCAAAATCACTCCAAAGTCATCAAGAGAGGCTTTACAATGACATCAACAGCTCTTTGAAGACTTTTTGACAAATCCCATCAGGTCCCATTGATTTTTAGGGATGAAGCTGGGGCAGCAGATCCTGCACAATTTCAGGGTCAACTGGGATTTGATCAATCTCACAATCATGGTCCTCCAGCAGAGAACCTGAGATCCCCCTGGTCCACCATCCATTCTTTGCCTTCATCTTCAACAAAAATGACTGACCAAAGGGGTCCCAGTGCCCTGAGAATCAATTGAAGTCAGTGTAACATCAGACATTCATTAGAGACTTGGGAAGGCAAATGTGAAATAGCTGCCAAACAGCAGAAGCATTTCAGTACAAGGAACATCGTTATAGAAATTTGCAGATTTTACACCTAATATTTTAAAAAGACAGCAAATTATCACTGTCAAGCAAATCCATATGTGTGAAAATGGATAACAACAATCAAAAATACAGGAATGAAGTGTCTGAAGCATCATGACAGGATGAGGTTTGAACAATACAATGAGTCATGAGAGTTCCTTTGCAGCAGGGCTACCAGCACTCAGTGAGGTCTTCCATTCTCTTACTTCTGAGCTCCTGTTCCCTCCTGAAAGCAGCCAACTTGCTTAAACAGGTTATATCTGATTATTTCTTATTTTTACATGGGAGTAAATATAACAAATATCCAAGAAATATCAGGTTATCCATATCTGTATTTGCAAGGTCAGTGGAAAGCAGTTTAAGACCTTTGTTATTTTAGTGACACATCTCTTGCTGCTGGTTCTGCAGAGTTGCACTGCATAAAACTATTTTTTTTTTCTGTGATAAGTAATGGAGAAGATGGACATATCTGGAGACCATTGAGAGAAACCTCAGTGTTGGCAGTGGGAGAAGTGATGCATGAAGTGAAAGTGAAACCAATACAATTTATGCTTTGAAGTAAAATATAGTGAATTGTTGCATTGCATTTTGGTG
This sequence comes from Sitta europaea, assembly GCA_013400255.1. Classification (NCBI taxonomy): domain Eukaryota; kingdom Metazoa; phylum Chordata; class Aves; order Passeriformes; family Sittidae; genus Sitta; species Sitta europaea. Next base: position 65,998 of record VXBS01010424.1, read on the forward strand.
TAATAATGCTACAGCTCAGGAGAATTTCTTACCTCTAGGCTCAAGAGGTCTGGTGTCCAATGTCTGAAAGTCTGAAATCAAAGGATGCTGCTTCACAGAAGCAGTCAAAAGGACTGAAACCCTCATGGCTACAGGTTGGTACTGGATTTACTGCTGGTTTTATGCAACATAAGAACCCCCAACTTCCCACTCCCTGTTGATATACTCTGGTTATTCTTTCCTCATCTTTTCTCATTCCTTCTCATTGCTTGGAAATTCATAATGTGGGTTGTCTTTCACTCTCATGATGATCTAAAGTATTTCATCCAGATGTGACTTAATTTCTTTACCTGTCACCCTCATTTTTAGAACCTTGTGGTCAATATGAGATAAGATTTTGTTTTACAATTTAAATATTTTATATCCCTGAGAAAAGAAATAGAGAGAGTGTATTGATGATGGAAATATTGAAAATATCAGATCTTTTGGATTGGAACAACTATAGGCGAAGTATTTATTGAAAAGCTTTATCCATAATGCCTTTCATTATGTAATTGCAACTGCCCATGAATGGGGCTAATCATAACCTTCTCTTTCACTTTCATACTTAATCAGGAAGAGTTTTAGCAGAAGGCTGAATGTTTCAAATTTGTGTAATAAACTTGTCTGACTTGATCCTGCTTTCATAAACAAACAAAAAAAAGAAGGAAAAAGAAAATGAAAAACTTTAGAGGGTGTGTTCTAAGTTAAAAGTTTCTTCACTTGCCTGAAGAATAAAGGCAGCAAGAGCAGAGCATTAGGTTGGAGCATTGGACATCCAATGTCAGCTGGGAGTGCTGCTGTGAGTTCATTCCATCCTTTAGTTACACAGCAGAGGTTTGTACTTCCCATATGCAGGGTGCAGGACACCCACCCATGGGCATTTCTGGAGAAGCAAGAAACTTCTGGATTAGTTTTGCTTTGTGGGTTGTGTTGCTTGCTTTGTGCTTTTGTGTTGTCAGCTATCACATATTGAAGGCAAAGCCCCATCACATAAGGAAATCTGTTGGTTTGGAACCTTCCTTCCATAAATGACAAAGTGATCGAGTGGCCTGGGTCGAGAGGGACCTTCACACCTCCTGCCATGGCAGGGACACCTTCCACCATCCCAGTGCTCCAAGCCCCATCCAGCCTGGCCTTGGACACTGCCAGGGATCCAGGGGCAGCCACAGCTGCTCTGAGCACCCTGTGCCAGAGCCTGCCCACCCTCACAGGGAAGAATTCCTTCCTAATATCCTAGCGTTTATCCTGCCCCCATCGATGGGAATCCATTCCCTTTGTCCCATCACTCCAGGCTTTTGTAAATAGTCTCTCTCCATCTTTCTTGTCAGCTCCTTCAGGTACTGGAGGCCACAATTAGGTCATCCTGAAGTGTCTCTTCTCAAAGAAGGTACTTTCTTCCTCACAGAAGCAGAATGGTCTAATGGGGTTTTAAGAAAAATAAAACACCATCACCCCCAAAAACCAAATTAGGCTTTGCTAACCAAGCACTTCACCTGCTCCATGGGCATGAGGTCCCACGGCCTCCAGTCATCTTTCCACCTCAGTCATGGTGGGCAACAGCCACCTCCAAGCATTCAATGCTAAAATCAAGCCACTGAGTGCTGGGTTTCTGACTGATTTGTGGGGAATGAAAAAAGGCCACTGAACTTTGTGGTCTGTAGAGAAGGCAGAAGAGCTCTTGATGGTTTCCTTGTCTTGCTGTCTTGTTCATCCTTTGCCAGGAAGTTCTGATTAGACCCTGGCCTCTTCTGCCAAGGGAGATGTTGGTTTGTAGAACAAAGTGCAGATGAGGACTTGGGGCTGCTGCTCTTTTGTCCCCTTCTCGAGTGAGAAACCTCTTCCTTCCCAGGAGAAGAGCATTGCCTTCCCTTCCACCCTCAGGACACTCACTGATCCCAGGATGCCATGGTGCTGCTCCAGCAACTTGCTCAGGAAATGGAGAAGGACTAATGGCCACCAAGGGGAGGGGGAAGAGCAGTGCAGGTGGCACTGGCTCCTCTTCTCCCACTCCTGAAGGAGAAAGGGACACACTGTAGGACTGTCATGGCCTGGAGACACATGATGGGGCAGGGACACAGTAAGTCAGGGGTCAAGTATTCATAACAGAGTCTGACTTGGCCACAGAGGGCAGGAGGCATAAAGTTCATAAAATGGACATTGTGGGTGTTTGGGAGCCTGGTTGGAGTGCAAGGCCAGCATTGCTGCTGCCATGGTGTTGGTGTCATCCATCCTGACACTAGGACAGTGTGGGTCAGATGCTGTCCAGCAGCAGTGACCTGGGCCAAGACTCTGCCAGGGCATTGCTGACCCCTGGGAGGTGGCCAAAAGCCTCTGGTGTTGGGCAGCACATGGAAGAGCCCATGACATTTTTTACAGCCTGACTCATGTATTCCAGGAATGCTTTGTGTTTGAAGGGGCCTTAAAGCCCACCCTGTCCCACCCCTGCCATGGCAGGGACATCTTCCACTGTCCCAGGCTGCTCCAAGCCCTGTCCAGCCTGGCCTTGGACACTACCAGGGATCCAGGGGCAGCCCCAGCTGCTCTGGGCACCCTGTGCCGGGTCCTGCCCACCCTCACAGGGAAGAATTCCTTCCCAATATCCCATCTATCCTTGCTCTCTGGTAGAGGGAAGCCATTCCCTGTGTCCTGGAACTTTAGCCCCTTGTCTAAAATCCCTCTCCAGCTCTCTCAGAACAATTTCAGGCACTGGAAGCCTGCAATAAAGTCTCCCCAGAGCCTTCTCCAGGTTGAACAATCCAATTCTCTCAGTGTTTCCTTATAGGAAACTCTATGATGAAAACTCTCATGATTAAGTGTTCCACTTGTATGAACCACACTCACAGAAAAGAAAGATGGAGATAACACCAGAAGAAAGAGTTCTTCTCTACCTGTCTTGCCCTTGGTCATCACCCTCTCTTGTGTGAGTGAAGGACTGGGTGGAGAGGCTGTTCTTCAGAGCAACCAAATGGGCCTTGTGTGATGACACTCAGGGGGATGACACCAGGAGGAGGGGAGAGGAAGAAGTCTGGAGCTACAGCATCCAAACCAGTTCCTGCTTCCCTGATTGCCTGTGCAGGGCACTTTGGTGAAGTGAGTCCTGGTCCTGCAAGACCTACTTGGCCATCACCTCTGCCACCAGGGCCTGGGGTAGGTCCTTTTCAATTTCCTTTTCTCAGTTCTGCCTTTCTCAAGTCTGAGGACTTTATTTGAATGGAAATTTTTATTAAGCAATAACGAAGCATGAATAAGCATTGTGCAGCCTTAAAAACCTTCTCCATTTTACTGCACACAGGACTTAAATAATAAAAGGGGACTTTTATTTTTGCCAGCGGCATGAGGGCAGTGCTGGGCTGAAAGCATTGCACAAAGAGAGCTGTGCTTCTTCACAGCCCCAGCTGTGCCACACACAGGCTGGCAGGGCTGCTGGTCAGTGCTGGGGATGGGCACTGCAGCTACACATGTAAGCAATCTACTCCCTCCAGTTCCCCCAAGAAGGCAATAAGAACACAGAACCCCTTGAAGAAGATAAAAGGATGATTGGAATGATAGAAAAGATGGTTAAATAATGTCTCAGGCATTATTTCAGTGAGAAGAAATGTCAAGAGTCTTTTTCACAAGTTTTGGGGCAATGCAGGCCTTTGGATGAATGATGGTCTATAGCTGAGAGAGAGACTTTCAGTAGATGAAAATATTTTTTATTATCTGGTTACAAAATTGTTTTGTAGTGACTTTTGTTGTATGCAGTCAAGATAGAAAACCAAGAACAGTTAGTCCTTCATAATTTAAAGGGTACTTTATTTCAAGATGTAACCACAGAAAATCTGTATTTCATTTTTAAGGGGAAATCATATAATTTTATTTCTTTTTCAGTATTTTCACTTAATGGTTCTGTTGTTCACATTACTTTCATTTGCATCAGGCTGAGCCTGGCCTTATATAAGATTACTAAATAACCTTGCCAGAAAAAGCTGGAGCCTTCCTCATGAAACTTCTGATTCTTTCAGCTTCCTATGACAGTGATTACTCAGGAAATTTCCCACAGGAAATTTGGATGTATATTCACCAAACACACCTCTTCAGGTGCATAGTAGTTGAAAATTTATCTGAGAAAGGTAATTATATAGCAAAGCTATTTTAAGAAAAACATCTTTTGCTTTTTCCTAAAAGTGTTGTAATTCTGACTGAAGATACAACATAATATATTATATAGGATGCAGTCTCTTCTCTCTCAATCTATATATTTTTCTATCATTCCCTTTCAAGAAACACAATTTTATTATGAAATTTTTTCTGTCAGCCCACAAGTAATAAAATTCAGCACTCAGTAAATATATTTCATAATGAGAAGCAATCTTCAGCTGATTGAAGTTAACAGGTCTGAGTGGAGTTTGGTTGGTCATTTTAAACCCTCTGTAAATCTTGACTCATGGTTCTGTGTACCCGGTGTAGAAACTCACAGTAATACCAGTTTGAGGAGCCTGTGCAAATGGGCACAAAGGACCAACTTTGCAACAAAAACCTAACTTTGAATCAAGGAAAAAGGTGTCTTTTCTCAGGGTGGCCTAGTTAACTCCACAGCCCTGTCAAGAAGTGTGAGAAGGCTCTTACCTTTGTGCTTACTTCAAAACTAAATGGCAAAATCTTAATGGATGGGAATCTGGAATTATGGCCATAGCCAATATTGCCCATGCTTTTTGATCAGTTCTTGTAGTATTTGTCTAATTTCCTTTCTAATTAGAGTGATTACACTAAGATATAACATCTATCAGAACAATTGTGCACTCAGTGAAGGCAGCACATTGCACATTGCCTTGTCACTAAACACATTCAGTGGTTTGTTTTGGGCCAGCAGAGCCCCAGGAGTCACTGTCACAGACTCCTGGCAGCCCACTGCCAGCAGCTGATGTGTGTGTAAGGCACAGACCTGCTCTGGGGACACGTGGCTGCACAAGCCATTGCATATTTGGAAAAATCTGGAAAATGCTTGCAGCAGCATCAGAACAGAGGGCAGGTTAATAACTGCTTTATTCTAAAATCTGCTATAAACCAAAGGAATGCAAATTGTTTTCATCAGCTTAGAGAAGGCACAGAATTTAGATGAGCATGTGAAAAGTTACAGGATAAATCAGAGACCCACAGTTTTGATCTTTTCCCTAAATGGATGATGTCAAGCAACTGGCAGACACTATTGCTATTTGTCCATCAGAGCTGGCTGCAGTTCAATGGGATCACAGCACTGCCAGCCAAAGTAGCTGCATCTTTGACAGGGACAATGTGTGAAGCATTGCAAAAGAGCTGGGTAATGGTGCAAGTGTGACAGTCAGGGTGCAGTGCCAGCACTCTGCTCCCAGTGCAGCAAAGACCTGGGGCTCACAGCTCCCCTCTCTTTACCTGACTGTGGGAGTGTGGGTAGTTGGATGGTGGGGACAAACGGAGATGAGGGATCTCTGACACCAGGGCTTGGAAGTTGGGGTTTATTGCAAAGGGTGCAGGGGCCCTGCTTGGAGCAGGCCTGAAAGAGAGAGAGGAGAGGGAGAGAGAGATGCCCGAAGTTCCCAATACAATACAATAAATCTTCTGTGCTGAATATTCTAATTTCCACTAGCCAATCCAGTACAAGATACAAATCCTATAGCATTTACATACAGCCTAGAAGGATCATTCCATTCCCATACTGTGTTATATTTTAAACCCTACAAACTGCTCTTTGGAGCCCTTCTGCCAAGCTGCTGGGGTCTGCTCTGCCCCTTGGACCTGTCTGCAAGCAGAGGGCATTGTTCAGTCAAGAGGGGATTACCTTCAGCCAGCCATCCCATTGTTTTCCAGTTGTTCAGTAACTAAGGCTTGGGATCTCAAAGCTTGCTTTCATTCCAATCTCAGCTATAGTTTCCATATTCTCAAAATCTTTTGCAAGACAATCATATTTATAAGGTTTTCCTGTTTCATCCTCCCCAACACTTAACATGTTCTCCTTTGCTTTATCCAGGGAGTAAAGAGCTTTCTTTTTAACTTTCCACTCCTGTTTGCATCAATTTTATCTCAATATTAAAATATCCCATTCCTTTGGGATATGCCCTTCTGGCATTACAGCAAAAGTAGCCGAGAAGCCAGGTTTTGTCTTGCACAAACCTCCTGTCACATCATTTTTAAACCCCTGTGGGCCCATGTGTCTGCTCCAGCCTGCCTGGAAATGGGGCTGGACTGGGGGTGCCTGTGGCAGCTCTGTCCTGCCCGTCCCCCAGCCCTGTGCAGGGCTGGAACTGGTGGGACAGTGAAGAAGGAAGCAGAAAAGCCACGAGAAACTTGGCTGATTCTGCATCACCTGATGGTGCTAACACACCCTTTACCTCTGCAGGACCCACAGAGATGTGTCTCCTACAAAGAGCAGGCATGAAACACCTCTCTCTGAAGTGTTTCCACACTTATCTCTCCTATTTGCCATCCAACTCTTCTAAGAATAGTTCTAGGAAGTGTGTTGTCTGGAGCTAAACCTGCTCCTCTTCCACTCCTGAATAAAAGATGTGTTCCCAGAAGTGCTCTGTGAGTGGGATGTGCTACTCCAAACTTCCATATGATTGCTAGGGTTGTCAGTCTTATTTATAAGCAGCGTTATCTATAAAGTCAAATTGGATTTAATGGAAGTTTTTACATAAGAGAAATGGATGCTCAGTTTCTTTTGTGTCTATGGAAAAAATGTTAATCATTGCCAAGATGATGCTTATATGGCTGGTGGCAGGTCCCCCCTTGATGCTTTTTTGGGAACTGGGAAGAACAAAAGCCTCACCTGAGGTTGGGACATGTCACACAACTGTGGAGCACATTGTTTCCCTTCCTGTGGATGGACAGAAATGCTACAATAATATGATAGAGTTCATTAAAAGGAAGTTTCTCAGTTTTGCTGAATGGACAGATTAAAGCTACTGTCCTGTTTTTGTTTAGGACAAGGTGTCTGTATTCCTGTCCAGAAATCCTGGACAGAAATCCAGGAGCAACACAGAGGGAGGAGGAGTTCTGAGCAGAATTGGCATGGACAGGGCTCTGCCTGGTTTTGGGCCTCTGAGCCATGACAGCTGAACTGCTGAACTGCTGAAGCCTGAGACATTCTGTTCCTGCCAGTGCTCCACCACAAACACATTCCTGAGCAGCACACAAAACTCATCTGGCTTGGTGGATGGATGGCACAGGCTCAGCATCTCCCTGGCTGCAGGGGCACAGGGGAGCACAGCTACTGCCCTGAGAGGATTGCCAGCTCTGGGAAATCCATGGAAAACACACAATGTCTTCAACACCTCTTCCTTAGCTTCCACCTGAACTCAACTTGTAGTGGAAGCTGGGGTTGTGTGCAGCCCCACAGACCTGGACAAAATACATCACTTAGCAGAAGTTCCACACCAGAAGTTTTGTTTTGCCCCAAGTGCAGTTTTAAAGCACAGACTTGGTGTTCTCAGCTGCAATGCTCCATCTGTCACATGCCTAGAGAATGCTGTGGCATTTTTATACTGCACTGTGACTTACCTGTCTCAGCCAGAGACTCAGGTAATTTTAGTTGTCTCATTCTACTCAGAGAATACACATATTTTACTATGCTTTCAGTTATAGCAATTATGTTTAGCATAATACTGTATTCAAAGTGTCTGCCAAACAGAAAAAAAATGAAAAAATACTAAAAATATATTACTTCTTAGGAATATAACTTATATAATAGAGTTATTTTTCTGGTGCCCAGAGAAGCTGTGATTGCCCAATGCTTGGAATTGTTCAAGGGATGGGGCTTGGACCAACTTGGTCTAATGGAAGGATCCCACTTTTACTGTCCAAAGACAGAAAATGCTGCATTTGGGGTATCTTTTCTTCAAAGAAACTTGGGAACTTCCAAGACTACTTGCAGTGAGTGATGAAGCAATTTAACAAATGTACAAAGTTTTGTTTTGTCAGCAAATGTTTTGGGAAGCCAAAGTGAATGTGTGTTCACTAACAAAGCAACAATGAACGAGACTAGGAGGAATTTTCTGTCAGGCAGACATTGAACAATAAGCAGTTTGGTTTAATTTAAGCTGGTTCTCTAGGAGATCATCTAGTAAATGATCCATTGCGTGGGGGGCATCTGTGCTTGTGGGCTTTCTGTGAAAATTATGGGACTTGTAATAACTCAAACTTTGAGTGTCCGACAATGAAGATAATCAGTGAATTGAAGAAAAGCTTCAAAAGCTGAATCTTTAGACACAGAGGAGTGGGTTTATTGGAACACATTTAGCAAGCATTTAATTACCATGCCATTTCTTAATTCTGCAGGTTTTCTAGGATTCAGAATAAGATTTGCCCCATTTTTGTAATCCTTAAAATGAAAACAATATTCTTCTGTTTGGATGAGGTTTTGAAAGGCTTGATTTATCAAGTCTGGTTAAAGATCTGAGTGCTTGAAAAGGGCAATGGAATGAGAACACTATCACCACTTGAGGCTGACTATCCATCTGGCCTTGATGTCCTCTTAGATCTAGGATAGATCAATTCAGGTATTTGAAATCCTGCAGTGGAAAGGTCACGTTCCCCTCCAGATGTTCCATAAAGTTTTTCTTTCAGTTGGCAGCATCTCCTTGAAGTACTCAGTTTGAAATAATACAGGACTGAGGGAAGGTTTAAGGCAAAAGTCTGGTGAGTCCTCGAGAAATAATTCCTACGTTAAGAATGTTCTTTATTCTTGTACTTTGATTTTTTGCAGAGGTCAATGCATTATTGTTGTTCTCTTAATAAGTGACATATGTTTTTTCTTGTTTCTCCTCCCTTAAGGGCCCAGTTTTGTGCAATGCTGCAGTGCTTTGTGTAGGCTGTGTCTCTTGCTCCACATGGGTGTAGGTTTTCCTAAGGATGGGCAATGGACTGAGGGAAATCCTGAGTCCCCATAAAGGGCACATGGGGCCCAGCACCACCTGTGTGCTCCCCTGTCCTCCCCTGGACACAAAGATGTTGTGGCAGTCAGTGTTTTTCACTCTTCCTTTACCCACATACATCAATTTCCTAATTGCTGTTTCCCAAACCTGAGTCTCTATTAATTATTTGAGTGTGGCTCCCTGAAATTAATCCAACCAAATCAATAGTGCATAATAATATTACCCTGATCTTGTGACCAGCAGGTCAAAATGAGAGTGAGTGGCCAGGTAAGGTCCCCTCTGCTCCTGCCAGCTTTGGCTATTTAAAGACATCCTCAGTGGAGAATATGAAATCCTTCCCTGTGAGGTGGGTAGGTCCTGGCACAGGGTGCCCAGAGCAGCTGGGGCTGCCCCTGATCCCTGGCAGTGCCCAGGGCCAGGCTGGACATTGGGGTTTGGAGCAGCCTGGGACTGTGGAAAGTGTCCCTGCCATGACAGGGGTGGCACTTTAAGGTCCTTCCGACCTAAACCATTCTATGATTCTATGATTTTGTGATTCTGTATGTCTCTGTTTTTGCTAGAAATATTGAGGTTTGTGCCCTTTCCCTCTGTCTTCTGTGAAAAGTGCATTTAAAGACCATAGGCCAATACCCAAATTTGTTTTCAGTGTTCAGCTGGATGAAAGAGCATCACTGGCAGAGAGGGAATGTACAGTACCAGGGGAAGTCTGACAGTGCTCACAGGAGAGAAATCACAGAATGGTACTTGGAAAGAGGTGAAAGTGTCCAAAGTAAAGCAGGCACTGAGCAACACCTGAGCTCTGGCTTGGGAGTCGAGCTTGAGTGTCTTTGTGCAGGCTTGAGTGGGGGAACAGAAAACTAAAAGCTGGACTCTGGAATCTTTAAAAGATCCCAGAAATGGGATTTTGAGGTCACCTACACAAAAGCCAACGTTGGTGTTTATGCCCTGGTCCAGTCAGTAACATTTCCTTCCCTAAAGGCTCCACAAGCAGGAGATGATTTCCCTGGGCAGTCACTCCTCTGACCCGCCTGGGCGTGTTGCAGTGCAGCACCTTTTATCTGGCAAATATTTCAAATATTAACTGTTGTTGGAGGAAAGTTGTCTTTGTCTTCTCTCAGACTGCATGAAACCAACCCTTTTCAGCTCCCAAAGCAAGAGCAGAGACAGCAAAAGTCTGAAAAATGTCTGGAGATGTTTGCCCATGCTGGATTGATTCAGAGAGGCTGCCCATGGGACTGTAGTTGTGTGTTTCTCCATTGCTGCAGGGACTCAGCAGCCTCTAGAATGTTCTTCTCCTTGTTTGCATAAATACAACTTTGATTATATGAAATAACGACTTGGGTTTAATCCTAAATATTCAGAATTATAACTTTTCAAAACGACAGTTTGAGAGGATGTAGTATTTCCCTGAATATAGAACAACCAGCTGTATATGACTATTAACTGCCATTTAGAAATAACAATAATTTGTTGCTTCTATTCTTTAAGTATTTATTATGAACATTTGTCTGTGGAGAAATAGTAAAATAATACACAAAAAATTAAAAAAGAACAGAAATGTGTCATACATTTATAATTCTGGCGAAACAAAATGTATTGTTTTCTGTGGAAAATTCTGAATTCAAGAAATTGAACTACAGAAATAATAAGAATGGCAGGGGGGAAATAAATAAAATTCGAATAAGTTAAACTCACTGAAAGTTTATTTAGTCAATCTTTTATTTGGTTTATTCATTTACCCCCTGCTATTTCTATTATTTTTAATAAGATCTTATACTATTAATAACATATGAGAAATTTAATAACTTATTGAAATTTAATAAGTTATTAAGCTTCTAATAATTTATTTGAAGGTTTTTTTAATAAAAAAATAAATGAAAAATAAGAAAATATAAATTAATAATAAGAAAAGAAATTAATAATAAGAAAATAAATAAAAAACTTCTGAAGGAAGTTTAATGAGCTTCAGAAAAAATAAGAATAGTGGGGTAAATAAAATTCTGATTGGTTTAATAACATCTGTCTCCTAGTATCTTTATTAGAGACCTTTTGTAATCAAATTGTGAAAGAAATTCTTTCTCATGGAGATGGGAAAACCTCCTAAAATAGTTATGAGATGCAGATAGTAGCATCAAAGAATACTGCTGTATTATTTCTCTGAGCATGTGTTCAAGTAACAGCTTTCTGCTCCCTCAGTGAGAGTGAAGTTCAAGGGGTTTAAAATATGCATTTTGAAAAATCGATCATTGATTGCAATTTCAGAAAATGTAACCTCTCAGTCAGTTTTGGAGTAAACCCCAGGCTGAGCTGAAAGGTAAGGAGAGGCTTGATGGTGACATATGAACTAAAAGAGAAAGAAACTACAGTCCTTTGCTTCTCCTTGCAGACAGAAAAACATACAGGACTGAAAAAGAAATCCAGCAGTTCTTTGAGCTTCAAAAATACTCCTTAAATAGATTTCTGCTGACAGCAAAATGTTTACAGACTGTAGCATGAAGAGAAACATCTGCTGGTGGATGGCAACTGAGAACTGAACATGGACCACGGTAGGACAACATCTGGAAATTACAAAGTGCTGAGTATCCCTGTGAGAAATGGGATTTTGTGGTATCTGTGCATGAATGTATCCTTGGAAAACTTCTCAGTACTGTAACTGGCTTTGTTGCCCTTTTTCCATTGGCCCATTTGTGTGTGAATGAGCAAACCCCAACACCTTTTGGTGTTTCCAGCAGCTTTTCCACTGCTGAGGGTAAGTGAAGTTCTTACAATTTATGAAGCCTTCTGTCTTCAAAACACAAACTGTAAGGCTTTATGGTGTGTTTGAAAAATTGCACTTGAATAAGGCTCAGCAGAGGGGTTGAAATGAAATAGTGGGAGCTGAAATATGTGGGACTTGCCCAGCAAACTCAGCTGTGCTGCAGTGATGGAACACTCTGCCCAAGCCTGACAAAAACCTTCTGCAAACCTGCTGCTCCCCTTCCTAAAATCAGGTTGTGTAGGCACAAAGCTTTACTTCGTGTTTCCATTCTCTTGAAAGCTTAGGGTGTCTCAGCATCACACATAGGACAAGTTCTTAGTCTGAATTTTCATTTTCCTTTGACTCCAGCAGGGCAGAAGGAAAGAGTCTTGATCAAATATCAATACATTTGTAAATACATTGATATTTCATCACCTAGTGCAGTGAGAGGTGTGGGAATAGATATGCCCTGTCTGGCCTTCTCCCCCCAGCCCATGGTCAACACTCTGATAGAATTCAAACTTTGATCCAAAAAGAGCATTTAGGCACCAGTATTTGCTGCTGGTTCTCAATGTCAGCCTCACAGTTGCTCTGCCACCAGCTCAGGTGTTTGTCAGGACAAAGTGGTTTAAGCTACCCAGGGCACAGCTGGAGCTGGGCCAGGGAGGGTCAGGCTGGATTTCAGGAAAGGTTCTCCCCCAGAGGGTGCTGGCACTGCCCAGGCTGCCCAGGGAATGGTCCAGAGCTGCAGGAGCCTTTGGACAGCACTGCCAGGGATGGACAGGGTGGGGTTGTTGGGGGGTCTGTGCAGGGCCAGGGCTGGGCTGGGGGATCCTGGGGGTCCCTCCAGCTCAGGAGATTCTGTGACTCTGTAAAAGTACAGTGTGATGGGAATTTTTAGTTTGCTTGGGTTTTGAGGGATTCCACCCCCCATTTTAAATTGAACTATGGCATAAATTTTGATAGAATTAGGAATAGTCACAAAAATACACCTGTCAGGAGGAAATAGCTCTCTGCTCCACAGACACCCTTCTGGTGCTGACCAGCATGTGCTGAAATGCTCACAGTCAAGAGAACTGGGAATTAAGTCATGAATGTCCCAAGGGAGCCCCTTTCACCAATTTGGCTGATTTTCAGTTAATAATACAGGTCGTCCAAGAAACCCTAACTGACTTAAACACTCAGTTCATCTCTCTCTCATCCATACAAACCCCACAGTTTAATATCCTGATTTTGACACACAACAGTGATTATATTCCAGCTGCCTGATGTGAACTTTATCTGGTTTCCTGGAACTTCAAAGGCCTGAATGGATTTCGTGTGTCCTGAAGGTTTTTGTAGCTGTGCAGAAAGTGGAATTCAGAATGAAGGTTGTAACATAGCCTGCAGACTGTGATTCCAAGTAGCCAAACTGATGGTACCTCCTTCAGTACAAAGAGAACAAGTGTAAAAAACTTCCTTTCCAAGGAATGGCTGGTTGGCAGGAATGCTTTTCATGGGCTGGGATTTGGGTTTCTGGCACCCTCTGCCTCCAGAAATGGCCTAATCCCCATAGAGGAACATGGGTCTTGTTCACATGGAGGCAGAGCTCTAATGATAAATGAAAATAGCTTTAAGGCAGGGGGGAATATCTTTATCACAAAGTGCTAAAGACAAAATTAATTGAGAGCAGTTACTGGGTATGGCCAGTAAAGAAAGCTGGACTAATTTTAGACATCCTTACAGGGTAAGAAAAGGTATCTGGGTTCACCATGGCTTTTGTGCCTTCTGTAAATGAAGCACCCTGTGGGGATAGGAGATTTGGCATTTGGAATTGGCAGCAGGGGTGAGCCTGGCAGGAGCACAGCAGGGCAATCACTGGCCCATGTGTGTGACACCAATTCTGGGCCTCATCAGGTGTTTACAATAACACTGCTTTGTTTCACCTCATTGGATTTCTCCCCTTACTAACATCCAATGAACTTCTATTCAGGACTGCTGAGTACAAGCCAAAGCCAGTTGTGCCCCCACACGTGTCCCTCAAACCCCTTCAGAGGCTGGATGCCTCTCTCACATACATTAACATATCACCTATTGCCACAAATGTGTTGTGTGTTTAATTTCTGTATTTCTATCAAAGCAATTCCAGCAGTTTAAGGCCTCGCCCTTGCCTCTTTCACTGACTCACAGTGGTCCAGCTCTGGAGTGAATCTTTATCACAAATTCCAATTTGGATCTCAGTCAACTCTGTTTTCTTGTAACTCTGAGTGATCAGCTGTGCTCAGTTGCATTTGAGGCTTACAAGCTGCAGAGCTCCTTCCCAAGGGAATATTTGACCAAAAACCCAGAGGAAACAATATTAGTTGACTCTGAAGTGGTGGTTTTGTGCAGAAATTTGGGAACTTGAAAAATACTGGATTATTTTCTTCTGTATTTTGAGGCTTTAGTGAACACTTCTATTTTGGTTGCAGGCTTTTCTACCCCACTGCTAGTGGAGAGGTTTTGGTTGGTTATTAGTTTGGGGTTTTTGTTGTCTTGTTGGGGTTTTTTAAAAGAAAGAAAACAGAGTGTCTGCATTACCTGAACCCCATTTCTTCTCATAAATCAAACAAGTATAATTTAAAGAATACACCTTGCTCTTGCAGACCTGGATACAACCCAGCTGTTCATTACAACCCACAGGTCTTTCTGTTGGTTGTCTTTGTATTGCCAGGTAAAAGGAGTTTGCCCCCCAATCATTTGAGTGCCTAGATGTGTTAAAAGGTGATGAAGAATCTGTTGCATGCCTAAAAGTGGCTCTGGTGGTTCCTTTCCAAAGACTAACACTCGTTTTTTGGTGTTTTTTTTAAATTTTTTTTTCCTCTTTGTTGTCCAACTTCAGCTTGTAATCAAATATCATCCTACTTCTGTGAAACTAAAAACACTATTTACTGTGAAGACATGTTCCTTAAGTGTCAGAACCCAGGATGTGTCTGGGACAGCCCTGGATGATCCCAGCTCCAGCCAAGGGGCTCCAAAACCCTGGCAGGGGGGTCACAGACCCTGGCAGGCAGCCAGGGACTCCTGGGGCTTTGAGTTTGATCCATGGAACAAATTACCACCTGTGAATGAAGAACTAAAGGGCACAAAAATTTAGATAGCATGATAGTAGTAATTGTAGAGTGAAAAGGGAAATTTTGGGGATTTTTACCATGGGGGCTTAGGAGGTGAGATGGAGGGACTTGGGCATTGTCCTGTCCTCCTTCCTTCTTCTTCCTAACCCCATCTCCTTGGTGATGTTGGCACTTGGGGATTGGATTGGAGTAGAATGGAACTGTCTAACACAGGTGATGGGCATTGGATCATAACTGTAAATAACTAACAGGTAATTTGTAGTATAAAATCAGTGCCTGCCCCAGGGGCAGAGAGTGTGCCTGGGGCTGCCCTGCTGAACAGACCTGGGCAGCCCAGACAGAAAATATCTTAGATAAGAAACAAAAAAACAACCTTGAGAGCATCAGCTGAAGACTTTTGACTCCTTCTTCCACAGCTGGGATGGGAGACAGAGATTTTATACATCTGGGGGTCATCCTGACCAAAGCAACCCCCGAGAGTTAAGTTGTTCTTGTTGATACTTGGAAAGTTGTTTCGTCTTGATTTTTGCAGCCCAGTTTATGACTGGAGGGACGTTACTGAGGGTTGGCTTACAAATGCACACACTGGTGGACAGGGTGAGGCCCTCTGCATCTCTGGGGGATGGAGTTAGGAATGTTGAGTCCATGGCATCTGTCACTTGTCTTAGATAACCTCACAGAAACATCTTTTTACATTGTTTGAACTCACAGTTAGGGGAAAAGGAAGTCTGTGGTGAGAATCGAACCAGCTAGTTAAAAATTAGAGAGAAAACTTCAGGTCTGAAAATAGAATGGGTTAGAATTATTTTGTGTGCTTCTCACTTCTCATGAAGAGAGCTGTGGATTTGGTTTACCTCCCAGTGAACCCTTTTCCAAAAACACCAATCTCAGGGGTGGAGAGGGGAGGAAGCTGGATATTGTCTTCATCATCCAGGAGGGGTTCTGGCAGGAGCAGAGATGGCATCCAGCTGTACAGAAATCAGTCCCTGATTGCTGTGTTTCAGCTGTATTTCTGACCTGATAATGTCTCTTCTGTCTCCTCTCTGTTTAATCTCGGCTAATACAAAGAGACAAGAAATTCTTCCCACATACCTGACTGTGGGCATTGAAACAACCCCAGATTCAAGATCAAAGTCGGACAACTCGGGGTGAGGGAGAGGTAAGAGCTGCAGTTACTGCTATGGAGAGACAGGGCAACAGGAATAAAACCAGACATCTGCAGTGTTAGTCTCAATTATTCATCTTCAATGGCTGATGCTTCAAGGGAAAAACAGCTCCAAATTCACAGTGAAATCACAGGCTGTTTGAACAGCATTTGGGCAGCAAGGAGACACTTTTGAAACAGCCACTGCTCTTGAAGGCTCTGCCATCCCTGCAGCAACGGGAAAGCAAAGGAGCACATCAAACATCAGTCATTGACGGGGTAAAACCTGTGCAGGGTTCCCAGGGGTGTGAAGGCAGCCGGGGCTGGGCTGAAGCTTTGGGATCTGTCACACGGGCAGGCAGGACCTGGAGCCCCGTGGGATGGAATTACGAGATGTGATGCTGGAAGTGGTGCCCTTTAATGACGCTAATGACTCTTCTAAAAGCCGCAGAGGAGGAGTGGCACTGCCGCGCAAATTCCAAACCCACCGCCAGGCTTGTGATGCTCACAGCAAGCAGATCTGGGGATGAGAAGTCTCGAAGTGAAATATTCGGTTTGATGTCAGATTTTCTCCTGTAGATCTGCGTTGATGTTAATTAGTTAATACGGTGACATTTATTTGATTTGGGAAATTAAAATCTGTGACTTATATGTATCTCTTATTTATTTTACTTCCCTCCTGGCTAGGAGGGTGGATTAATTTAATTTTTTCAATTATTTTTATGTTTTTTATTTATTTACTGAAAAACTGGGTGTTAGGGGAAGAAATACACTAAGTTTTGCTCCTCCTTGTGAATGTAGAAAATGTGGAATAGGTTTCATTGAACTCAGGTTCATGATGTTTTATTTCAAGTACTGTGGGAAAAGCAAAGGAAGGAAAAACCCCACCTTTTCCATCGGATTCCTGAGGCAGGGATAGAAGAAGGGAGGGATGCTGATTGTACCCACTCACATCCAAACTGGCAGCCTGCATGGAATTTTGTCACTGTAAGGCAAATTTTTTAAAAATTACTGTCCAGGTCAGGTGACCTCATAAACACATGTTAGCCAGATTTAAAGAGAAATAGGTATTCTCTTTAATGAACATTTCATACAAAGATTTGGAGTCTTTTCTGAAAAGAAAACCTGTAAGAAAGCCAGCACTGAGGCTGTTCCTGTGGCTGTTGTTACCTTGCCAAAAAAATCACTTTGACATATTGCAGGCACTTAGGAAGCACTTTTTGGTTACTCCATCACCAATATGATGACTCTACTTGAGGACCATTATTTCCAAGTCCCCCAGATTAAAATGTCTTTGGTTTCTTATAAATGTTCTGCTACTTCTTCTGCCAGCAGTTCTGGTGTTTATGACTCTCTGGATTTGCAGAGATTTTACAATAATCTGTAATTGTTATTACTTTCCACTCCCAATCTTGAGACACTTTTCCTTTGCATGTTTGCCATCCCATCTCTTTGTCTTCTGATGTAATTTTATTCTCTGCTATTCTTTTCTAAGTTCTGTTTTAAAACCAGCATGGGTGGAACTACTGAATCAAGCAGTAATCATTGAAAGAGATTTATTTTAGGCTTTTTGTAATGAGGAATTTTGAAGCACAGAGGTTTTGAGAACTTGTCTTTTTGGATGCACTGAACAGGAGGGAAAGGAAATATTGTGTCAGTTAAGCATAAATCACAAAATACTTCTCCATAAAATCAAAAAGTTTTACAGAAATATATGAATTTCCATGAACTTTCTTCAAAGCACCCCCAGGTTTTGAGGAGATCTTGCCTGCTTTTCTTCCTTACTTCTCGCCTTGGCTTTGTGCTTTTTTTGGAATAGTGATCTCAAATGCTTGACTGGTTGTTTGGTGGTGGTGCTTTTGGGTTTTTTTCCTTCCCCCTCCATAAGAGGCTTTTAGCTAAAAATATCTTTTTTTTCCAGGATCCCTTACCTCTGTGCAGAGCAATCCAATCCACAGCTGTTGCAGCTCCACCAAGAGCTTCTGTCTGTGCTCTGTCACCTGCTCTTGCTGTGTTCAGTTCATCTTCTAGCAATGCCCAAGGTGATAAATGATCATCCCTGTGAACCTGGGCAGGCTTTTGGCAGAGTCCTGTCTGCCACTTGTGCTTCTGAACGTTTCATTTCTTAAGCCCAAGGCAGTTTTGTTGTTGCTTGTTTCCTGCAAACAATTGTAATTAAATCTGAAGGCCCCTTATAAAAATTTCCCTTATTTCTGTGAAAACTTTTGTTACAAGCTCTGCTAACTGCTTCAATCTGTCCCCAAGCTCTCAGAAGGGCCCTGGGTATTCTTCTGCCTATTTCTGTGTTGTGTTTCATTTATGTAATTTTCCTGTGTTGTTTTCATTTGGTTTAGAATCATGGAGCCACTGAGGTTGGAAAAGACCTTCAGGATGGAGTCCAAATACAAACCTAACACTGCCAAGGCCACCCCTGAACCATGTGCCTCAGTGCAACATCTTCATGTCTGCCAAGTGCTGCCAAGGCTCCTCTGTGTCCTGCACAGACAGGGACCTGCTGATCATGCTGGTGATCTGTGCTCAGCTCTCTAAACCACCCTGGATGGATCCTTCCCAGCTCCATCTTGTCTTGCACCAATTATTTCTCCTTTGTCCCCCTCCCTCCCTCCTGATTTACACTTTCCAGCTTACATACTTAAAAGAAAACAAAAATATGGCCAGACCAACAATTCTCCATTTCCAACTGCACTTGATTCTCATTTCATGACTGCTCATTTTAAAGCTATTTAGTGTGCCACTGTTGGTTTGTATGGTTGTAGTTTCTCAGTCACTGTTTTGCACCACTCTGCATCCCTCTCTGGATGTGTGACATTTGGCTCTAATGCTTTAAGAATAACCTGTACATATTTCATCTGTTTGCACAGAGGAGTCAGCTTCACTACAAATAGGGAGTGGAGGGACCTTTATGTGGAAATGCACTGGTGGAAAGAGGCAGGATCTGCTGATTCCCAGCCACTTCTCAGTTACAGGAATCCCATGAACAGAAACTCAGTGAGAACAAACGTAACTAATATTATGAAACTCAAGAGTTGCCTGTATGTTCTGGTTTTCCTCTAGAAAACAAAGCAGTTTGAATGTTTAAAGTTAGTTAATTCAGTCCCCTCTTGAGAGCTTTGATGGAAGGGCTGGCTTCAATCTGGTTACATCTGATAGAAAGGGCTGAGGACAATGATAGAAAACAATTAATTCTTAACTCATTAAATCTTGGGATCCAGTGGGATTATGAGTTTTGGTTTTCAAGTGGTGTGGTTGCTGTGCTGGATGACAGAGCAACAATGCCACAGGCTGAACACAGGAATAAAAATCCATTAATGGATCTACAGAGGGGCTACAATGTGCAGCTGTGCAGCCCTTTCTGCTGGCCAGTTTAAAATTCAGGGAAATAAAATCTCTGCATGGACAGAGATCCATGCAGGTACAAAACTGAGTGACTCCATCTGTTCCTGTGAGATTTCAGCTCCAACACTCAGAATCCAGGGGGGGCAGGGGATGCACCAATTGCTGGGCTTCAGCTGAGAGCAAGCAGGATCAAAGAAATCATCTGGAATAAGGATAGAAATGTGGAACATTGCTGTAATTTTAGATATTTGTTCTTATATCAACCACTTCACTTTTTTTCCCTCTTTGTGTTTTGGTTTTGTTTGTGTTGTTTTTCGTTTGGGTTTTTTTTTGGGGTTTTTTTTGTGGTTTNTTTTTTTTTTTTGTTTTTTTTTTTTGTTTTTTTTTTTTTTTTTTTTTTTTTTTTTTTTTTTTTTTTTTTTTTTTTGGTTTTTTTTTATTGTGAAAGATTCTTTCATTTCTTTCTCTTTTTCCCTTGGGTAAGAAGAAATACAGAGAAATGCAGTGAATGTCAATGCCACCCTCTGATCTCTCCAGTGCCTCCAGGGCCAGCAATCAGAAATGCTATGGAAAAAACATAATTAATTAATTTAGTGTTGCCTTTTGCCCAACCTGGAAATGAAACTCGAGATCATTTTAGTAAGGAGGTAATATAAAAGAGGATCTTTATTTGAAGGCTTTCAGGAGCAGTTATGGAATCATGTCCACAAAAGCCCACCCCCACAGGGGTGAGTACATTTTTATATGTTTTAAGAAATTAGCATAATTGATAAAAAGCACCAATTAGGAGCACAAGTGCTGAGGCACTTGCCCTCCAGGTCAAGCCCCTTCTCTGGAGTCCCCACCCTGGCACTGGCTGTACTTTGTCAATGAAATGTTTCTCAAAGAGTTGCTCTCAGCCTTGGTGGCCAGTGATGCCTTAAGCTTTAGCTTTCATATTTTCAGATTCTGTACTGCATTAGTGTGTGACTCTGAACATACCAAGTGTCAGCCAGTTCTGCTCCCAGCTCAGGCAGTCAGAACAATCCTGCTCCAGCCCCAGATCCAAGGACACCACTGCAGCTCCAGCCCAGAAAGTGCAAAGAGCAGAGAACTGAGGAGAGCAACCTGGGAGGGTGGGACTGCATCCCCTGGGCTGGAATTGGACACTGAACCCCAAGATGGAAGTGGACCAAAACCTATAAAAGTGTGAAAACTCCTGACCTGGGGTCCCTCTTGGGTGGAGCCTCAGCCTCCTCTTCCTCTGCCCAAGGTGTCTCCTTGGAAGGGCTTTTAATAAATCCCTGCTTTCCTCCTTTAACCCTGTCCAGCCTCTGCTCCAGGGAGCCTCTCCAGGCATCACCAGGAAGAACCAAGGTAGCAATGGGGCATTGTAAGCTCTGGAATTTGTTTTGTCTTTCTGCTTTGGGAAAAGCCATGGAAAATTACTGGGAAAACTAGCTACTAATATAATGGGTGACACAAATATATGTGTGAAGAATACAGAGAACATAGAAAAGAAAAGGCAAAACCCCAAAGGCATCATAGAGGTATATTTAGTAGCAGTCCCTGACTGGTTGCAGGGTGGCTGGTCGAAACTCCATGTGTCACTCACTGAAAGAACAGTTCCTTTTAACCACTAGTGGGGGCCCAGCTTCTATTAAAAAAAAAATTAAAAGAAATTATTCCATTCACATTGTCAGATTTGGCAACAGATATTTTTGGCAGTTACAGAGAAACACCCCTAAAACTCACTCAGTGGATTTCCCCCCAAGTATTAAAAGTCACCTGTGGTTATGGGGATGATTTTATCTTCCTGTAGACACCTGCAATGCTCCAAGCAATCAAAGTTACCAAGCCATTCCTAAGAGGAATTTCTGAAGAGCTTCACAAATGCACACAACATCATTCCTGCAATTATCAGGAAAAGCACAGTTTTTATTAGCAGGGAATTTAAAGGAAGCTCAGCTGGTGAAACATAGTCACTTCCAAAACTGAGCTGTATTATCTCATGTTTTTTCACATTCTAAATTAATTATAAGTGAGAAAATGAAGGGAAAAAAGAAGTCCAAAACAAAACCTGGAATCACACTGGTGTTTTAGAGCTTTAGAAAGGGGCTTTTTGTGTTTCGGGGTTGCTTTGACACATTGACTATTGACTGATGGTTTGCATTGGAGCTTGGCTTTATGACAAATAAATTTGGTCCATTTGCATATTGGGGGTTAATCTCCCAGTTACAGCTTCAGGTAGTGAAGTCATTCACCCCAAGTTTTCTCCCCCCAACTCACTTTTGTTCACATTTCTGGGGCCTGAGGCAGTGAGGGGTCCTTGATCCCCAGGCTGCAGAGGAATCGTTGTGTCTGCCCAGAATGAGAGAGCAGCAGCTGACACTGAACATGGAGTTTAGAGCTACACACTAAAGAACTGCAGGGTCACAGATTTATGGGAAATAGAAAAGCTGAAATCCTAAGGTGTAACATGAAATAAATGAAATGGATGATCCATAGATGTTGCAATATATGTTGATTTTGCCAAATTGCCATGGGAAGCCCAGAGCTGGTGCCACAGGGGGTCTCCAATTCCTGCAGCTCATCCCCCCTGCTCCCTGGCTCCAGCAAATGGCCTTTGCCATTCCCCAGCCATTCCTTCACCTCTGCACACCTGGGCTGTGCCCAGCTGGCACCACTTAGAGCTTGGCCTAAGTTAAAGCTGGCCCTAATGCTTGAACGAAGAGAAATGTTGTGGTTTCAGGCTCTTTCTGTCCATTAAAATATAGTCTCTAAATTTGAAGCAGGAAGAAAACCTGCCCTTCAGCAAATATTTCTCACTGATGGATGAAAAGACTCCCAGCAACTGGATATGCTCAGATTTCTCCTCCTTGGCTTGGATCACACAGCTCTTGATTAAAGCATTAAATATTAATGTGATTTCTTTGACTTGTCAGGATTTTTTTCCTGGCTAAGTTTGTGTGATTTCAGGCACCCTGGAAATTTCTAGTCCTTTCTGCCCCACCTTATCTTAGGGAACACTCTGCAAATTCTAATTTCTAATTCTATACCTGATACTGGACAGGTATAATCTAAGGGGAGGGATACAGGTAAATAATGTCAGAGCAATTATAGGCTAATTATATTTTAAAAGATAAGTCATCTATAAGGTTTTGCATTAACCAGCTCACTCAATCTGCTAATCCAGACTATTGTACAGAAGAATCTCTATTTTGTGATTCCAGCAGTGCTGGAAAACACAATACATCTTAAACACAACAATAACAGGGAAACACACCATGGATAAGGCGTGTGGAAGTGGAATTGTTAAATGTCATCCTGGGAGGTTTTTCTAGGATCAGTGAAAATAGCTGGCTTTATTAACTGGCATACAGAAAAAGATTTAGCTCAATTAAACCCATAAGGATGTGGTTATCCTTGTTTTCCCTCTTCCCCAGGTTTGTAAAGTGCACTGTGGATTTCCCTTTATCCATGTAACTCGTTTGCTATGGTTGACACACAATGATAGTTAATGCAGTGCATATTCCCAGATAATTTGCACATTTGCAAGGAACTAATTTTGTCTCAAAACAAACAATTTCTTCCATGGATGTCAACAGCAAGAAGCAGAGCTGTTCCAGTCTTTGTTGTGAATGATGGGGAGCTCAGGATAAAGAGCTGTGGTGGGAAGGCTGTGACTGGAGGAGCTGTGGGTTATACTGTTATACTGGTACCATCCCCTGCACCCTCACTGGGAAATTACAGGCAGTTAAAAAAAAAAAAAAAAAAAA
>VXBS01010424.1:89052-114449 GCA_013400255.1 Sitta europaea
AAAGAGAGAGAGAGAGAAAAAACATAAATTATAGCTTTGAATGTTAAAGAGTGCTGAACATGAGCTAAGCAGAGCACTTAGAATCATGGAATCCCAGAATCTCCTGAGCTGGAGGGACCCCCAGGATCCCCCAGCCCAGCCCTGGCCCTGCACAGACCCCCCAGCAACCCCACCCTGTCCATCCCTGGCAGTGCTGTCCAAAGGCTCCTGGAGCTCTGGACCATTCCCTGGGCAGCCTGGGCAGTGCCAGCACCCTCTGGGGGAGAACCTTGCCCTGAAACCCAGCCTGACCCCCCTGGCACAGCTCCAGCCATTCCCTGTCACTGTCCCAGAGCAGAGATCAGAGATCAGAGATCAGAGCTGCCCCTCGGGAGGAGCTGCCCCTGGTGGGATCCAACCTCAGGCTCCTGCAGCTGAACAGACCAAGTGTCCTCAGCTGCCCCTCACGGGCTTCCTCTCAAGGCCCTTCAGCCTCCCCCTGCCCCTGCTTTGGGCACTCTCTAACAGCTGTAGATCTCGTTTCTATTGTGGTGCCCGAAACTGCCCCCAGGACTGGCGGTGGGGCCACCCCAGTGCAGAGCAGAGAGGGACAGTACCCTCCCTCGAGCAGCCCCATGCTCCCCGGGACACTCAGAACCAAAGCAAGGATTGTGCTCCTCAAGGTCATGCCCAAGCTTTGATTTTCATGCTAATTAGCATTTAAATCCTTGTTATTGTGGCCCATCATTTCCTCACTGTGTGTCACTGGGTTTCAACATTTCCTCCTGCAGTGCCATTGTCAGGACTTATTCTTTCCACTTCTTTTCTTCTTCTGCTTGTTTTTATTCTAAAATAAAATTTTCTGTGGACAAACCCATGCTCTCTTCTTCCTTCCCTCCCCAAGAAATGACCAAACCTCCTCAGACTCTAGTCCTGGCTATGCTTGCAGAGTCTGTCTGGGATCTGGGATGTGCCCCTGGAGGTGGGGAGCTCTGGGCTGCCCTGTCACAGCAGCTGTGTACTCCATGGGATGTGGCATGGACAAATGGAACAGAGGGGATCTGCAGATCTAGCCCTAGTGATGGAAATTTGACCATGATGTAGCAACATTGTCTCACCACTATCTTAACAGCTCTGGGCATCCTGGATGGACCCTGGAGCTGATTCCTTGTCCAGGACTGCTGATGGATACTCTTTGGACCCTGTGGGACTGCAGCTTGCTTGTGAGGGCATGGCTTGCACTGGAGCCACCCTTGGCTTCTGGTCTGTCCCACTTCAGGGGAAGCCCCATTCTTGCTACATTCAGATGCATCTTGTTGAAAAATTCTCATTTTGGAGTTCCAGAAATTATTGCTGGCTTCCTGTGGTGTTACAAGCTGCCTTCTGGCTTGTGTTTGCAAGGAGCATGAGCCCACAGCAGCTGCTTTGGGATGGAAAGCAGAAAAGCAAGGATACAACTGTCACTGTGAGATAACACCCAACATGGACTCCTGTTGTCCCTGAAAATCAGCCTTCTGATTTGTTTTAGTAGAGTGGAGTCAGTTCTCATGAATTGTAAGATAAACAAGGATCATGTTTGCATTCCTTTGTAAAAGATCTCACCTGATGGACTTCTCAAGTGACCAGTGGAGATGGAGAGGTGGGAACTTCTCTGTCCAATCTCTGCTCACTGTCCAGAAACTGAGAGATACGAGGTCAACAATAAACTAGAGACTTCCTTTCTTCTTCTCTGCCCGAACCCCTGCTGTGTGTGTTACTGTGTGTTTCTGTCTATGTCACAGTAACAGACTCCTTTTGTGATTTTTCTCAAAGGCCGCATGAAAGTCTATTTATTAGGGATCATTCTCCCTTCGATACAATTTCCCACAGAGCAATGTGATTGGTGAGAGAAAGACAAACCTCTTCACCCACACTGGTGGACATCAAGAGAGCTCCTCCTCCTAGAAGGAATGTACACATAGATATCGTTACAAAAGCAATCCTGGTGTTTATGTTCTTTCTCTGGGAAAGAATTTCAGAAAACCAAAACATCAGAAAACCAGAACTTTAGGAAACCAGAACTTCAGGCCTGAAACCAGACTACATACAACAGGTGTTTTGTGACCAGTCCCTTGCAGCCAGCAGGGTGGCAGCTGTAGCAGAAGACAGCTGAGATGTTTCGTGGTTCAGCTGCCCTGAAACTCATTCTCTCTAAAGTGTGCTTGGTAGGGGGAGCAAGAACACAAACTGAGCATCTCCTGGGGGATGGTGACAATGATCAGAGGTGTCACTTGGTCACACTGTCACTGCAGAAGGGCTTTGAGCCCCTGTCACTGTGCCCGTGCTCGATGAGGCTGTGCTCTCAGAGTGCAGGAAGTGTCACTCAGCCCCTGAGGCCATGCTGAGCTGGTCCAAACCATCCCCACAGTGGTGTCCAGCATTGTCTGCCTGGTGCAGGGTGCTGGGAGAGGCACAGCAACCCCCTGCCTGCACAGGGAGGAAGAGGAGGAGGCCCGGGATGAACAGACCTCAAGCTCTGCTGTCTGCCCTGAGTGTGTGCATGAAGCATTTGCCTGAGGCTGATGAAGTAAAACTTATAAAGCATATTTTTCCAAATGATGAAAGATTACTGAATTATGTGACCTGCAAGAGGAGAAAGAAAGAAAGAGAGAAAGAGAAAGAGAAAGAAAGAGAGAAAGAGAAAGAGAAAGAGAAAGAGAAAGAGAAAGAGAAAGAGAAAGAGAAAGAGAAAGAGAAAGAGAAAGAGAAAGAGAAAGAGAAAGAGAGGGGGAGGGAGAGAAAGAGAGAAAGAGAGAGAGAGAGAAAGAGAGAGAGAAAGAGAAAGAGAGAAAGAGAGAAAGAAAGAAAGAAAGAAAGAAAGAAAGAAAGAAAGAAAGAAAGAAAGAAAGAAAGAAAGAAAGAAAGAAAGAAAGAAAGAAAGAAAGAAAGAAAGAAAGAAAGAAAGAAAGAAAGAAAGAAAGAAAGAAAGAAAGAAAGAAAGAAAGAAAGAAAGAAAGAAAGAAAGAAAGAAAGAAAGAAAGAAAGAAAGAAAGAAAGAAAGAAAGAAAGAAAGAAAGAAAGAAAGAAAGAAAGAAAGAAAGAAAGAAAGAAAGAAAGAAAGAAAGAAAGAAAGAAAGAAAGAAAGAAAGAAAGAAAGAAAGAAAGAAAGAAAGAAAGAAAGAAAGAAAGAAAGAAAGAAAGAAAGAAAGAAAGAAAGAAAGAAAGAAAGAAAGAAAGAAAGAAAGAAAGAAAGAAAGAAAGAAAGAAAGAAAGAAAGAAAGAAAGAAAGAAAGAAAGAAAGAAAGAAAGAAAGAAAGAAAGAAAGAAAGAAAGAAAGAAAGAAAGAAAGAAAGAAAGAAAGAAAGAAAGAAAGAAAGAAAGAAAGAAAGAAAGAAAGAAAGAAAGAAAGAAAGAAAGAAAGAAAGAAAGAAAGAAAGAAAGAAAGAAAGAAAGAAAGAAAGAAAGAAAGAAAGAAAGAAAGAAAGAAAGAAAGAGAAAAAGAAAGACAGACAAAGGAAGGAAGGAAGGAAGGATACTAGAGAAATATGGAAGGTAACTATGATATGGTCTGAGAATGGAATGGGTGCTTTGTGTTATTAAAGGTATTTATGATAAAGGGATTAAAGTAGGGAAAGGCTTAAAAAAGCCACAAGAGAAAAAAAAATCCAAACCCAAACTCAATAAAACCCAAACAAGATGAAAAAAACGTGACTTCCAAGAGAAGAATACTCAACCCTAGACCATAAAGTACAATTGCAGTCCAGACAGAAAGCACCCTAAATACAGAGACAGTCTGACTTAGAAATCATGAATGGAAACAACTGTCAAAATTGAAGTTCAGTAGGATAAAGAACAGTCTAAATCTTAGAAAAATAACATCTTTTCATAAAGTGACTCTTAAGAGTGCAATGATTGATTCAGCTCAGCTCTGCCCAGTGACATTTCTAGTTCCAAGGTGATTTTTTACTGTGGTATTTCAGAGTTTGCCGTGTAATTAGGAACGCACACGTTTTCCCACTCAGCTTTCAGAAGTGGGTATTTTATAGCACATCCTCTCTACTTTCAGCAGTCATTGCTTCCTGATGCTCCAAAGGTGGCTCTGAGCTCCCTGGTGCTCAGCCCTGCTGCTGTGCCCCTCACACAACGTTTGGAAGTCACTGAGTTCTTCTGCCCCACAGGCCAGTAACTCAAATCCAGGTCAGGACTGCTGTCCTCATGAAACCTCGGCTTCCTACAGCAATGCAAGGGAGGAAAATACCAAGTCTCTTTGTTAGGCTTCTTATTTCCATCATTTTTGGCAAATTTGAAAGGCCATAGAGGTTTTCTCTGAGTAAGCCAATGAGAACCTGTCTCCACTTAACTCAATACAAATGTTATTTTAAATGCCTTCACTGAACACGAACAATTCCCTTTTGTGCAATGCAAATCCCAGAACTGTGGGTTCTCAACTTTGGTCTTTCTGTGGTGTAGTCAAAAAGAAGCAGCAAATTTAGAGGAATGAAAGGCCCTAAGTCTCCTTTATAGGAAGCCCTGTGAAAGCAAGAGACTCTTCCAAAATGTTATTTTATTGTTTTTGCACTTTGGAGATTGGGAACATATCAAAACGAATTTTCAAAGCTGCTTTGGCTATACCCAGTTCATCTGGGGCTATTTTATTTTGCTTCTATCATGGGGTGCACAAGGCAAATTTAGAAATTCAGTTAAGGAAACTTGTGAGATTTGTATGCCTGCAGTTGCCTTTGGGTGCTTGTACCTGATGCAGGAGTGAGGACTTGAGAGATATCTGGGCAGGCTGCAGCAGATGAATCTGTTAACACAGCAATGCAACTCTGTCCAGAATATACAAGGGTTAAGGTAACTTTAAAAAAACCCAGATTTTTCAAGATTACATGCTCAAATCCCAATCTAAAATTATTAATCACAAAAGAGATCATGAGTACTGAAAAAGAGACTTTGCAGGATGAGCTAAACATTTTAGCACTGAGGAAGAATAGTGCAAGAAGTATAAAAGCATTTAACAAAAGAAAGCTTTGTTTTGGGTCCTATTTAGTGTCTGTTCCTGCTGATTGGTTTTTCTGAATGAGTATTGATGGAGGGAAAAGTACTCATCAGAAAAGGTTACCTAAGGGATCTTATTGAATTGCTAACAGCATTAACAGTTTATAGCAATTGCTAATAGCAAAAATTATGAGGGGAATCTATAGACCTGATGGAAATCTAGTTTTACCCTTTCAGATGAGGCCATGATAAACCCTAATCCTGCAGTAAAGGTTTGCAATATGTTATACAAGCTGATCAGTCCTACATAAAGACACCTGGACCTACTCCCCCTGCAGCCTGGAGGCCTCAGGGTGTGTGACTGCCCACCAGGGTTTACTCCTGATCTCCAAAGTCCTGCTGGGTTTCCATCTTCTGCCTCTAAGTGGACTGACTGCAGTCCTGACACCAAATCCTTGGATTTTAGCATAGGGGTTTCCCCATGTTCAGGAGAATTTTCAGGTCCTTGTGCCCATATCCTTTCTGGGATGCAAGGGAAATATTCCTGCATAAACAAGACTGAAGATATTTATTATTTTTTTTTTTGTATCACAGAGAACCAGAGAAATAGGATGTAAGAGCAGTTGTGTTCAAACCAGGCCTCTCTGCAGCACCCACATTTTCACTGAAGAGGTTCCTAATTGTGTGCAACTTCTGTCAACAGCTGCCTGTCAAAAGGAAGGATGCATGGAGGATATTTAACATGCAGCAGGGATAATCAATTCCTTAAACATGCAGCAGGGATAATCAATTCCTTAAACATGGATCATGCCAAGATGATTTTTTGCCTTTTCTTTTATATATCTTTATATACCTTCTTTGTATCTTCAGTATTCTTAGCATGCATACTGTAATTGCTCAAGTCTGTTAACTCAGCACACCCTGGTGTTCTGTTAGCTCAGACCAGAGAGCCCAAAGGCCCCGTGGGAGGAGCTGGAAAACCCTGTGTGACCTTGGGAAACCAAGGTCCTGTCTAGAGCACATCCTGTAAAATGGAGATTTGGCCCATCCAGGGGGATTCCTTGGGGTGGGAGGACATCACACCACCCATCCAGGCCTCCCAGTGGGGCATCCTTGTCAGAGATGCTAATTTGGAAGGTCTGTAAATTGTATACAGGATCTGTGGTGTGTGTGTGTTGTGGTGTGTCCCACCTTGGCCAAGAGGGGCGTCAGGAAGGACCTTTATTAAAACACCCAGGTAAAAACCCCTTATCCCTTAACTGTGTCAGCCTCCCAATTTTTTAAGACCAGGAAAAGGCCTCAAGGGGACCAGTGGCTTGTGAGCCATCACAGTCCCTGTGCCCACGGCATCAGAGCACAGTGGAAAGGCAGGAATTGCCCTGGAAAGAGGGAGCATCTGGATGGTGTAAAACAAATGTGGAACAGACCTGCCCCTCCACAGGGTGCTCAGGCCTTGGTGCAGGGAGACAGCCAGGGCTGGACCCTGAGAGAAGAAAATGGGGGCTATAAAAGGGTGCAGGAGAGATTAGTAAGGGCTGTTTCAATAAGGAGACTGGGACCTAAAGAACTGCACTCCCGGGTTAGAGAAAGTGGAAGTATTCCAGTGAATGAACCCTGGAGCCCTGGTTACTATTTGGCTGCTATAAAAGTAGAAAGGGTTGAGCAACAGGCAAAAATGTGAAAATACCACATTATTTTCAACACTTTCAAGGTATTTCTGAATCTATAAAAATGTCAATTCTTCAGAGTTTCATGGGAAAGAGACAAGTTCCTGCTGATGTGATCCCAAAAGAATTAAAAGCTTCAGCTCAGTAGTTAAGTCCTTTAGGCAGAACCAGATGTGTTGTGTGCTGTTAGGTGAGGAGAGGGAGCTCGAGGCGTGACCCAGGGAGCCCTCCCAAGGCAGTGCTACTGCTTCTGACCCAGCAGTTGTAAAAACTCAATTAAATACAGCTCCTGTGGTAGCAAATGGTCAGGGTGACATGTGAGCTTCAAAAGCAAGAGCAGAAATAGAAAAGAAAGGGGGAAAAATTATCTAAGGGAGCACAAGTCCAATGAAAGCAGAGAAATATATTTGTGATTGAAAGCTTCTGTTTGTGGTCTTTTAAATAAGAGCTGGACAGGGTCCAAATTATAACCAGGTGGCATCTAAAACAACTTTAGTAGATGGCCTGACCCCAGAAATGTGTCCGTTTGTCTACCCTTGGGGTGTGTAGATGTGGGAACAGCATGGGATGTATTAGAAGGTCTGGGGCAGGCAGGAATAGATTGAAATAATGAATACAGCTGGGGAAAAAAAAAAAAAAAAGAATTGTGAGGAGAAAGAAGAAAGAATAGCCTTTGCAGCTATAACGCCCTGGCACGTTCCCTTGGGGAAGGACAGAAAAGGAGGGTGACTGGGTAAAAAGAAAAAGCTAAGACTTTGGGGAGCTTTAGATAAATAATACAGGAATAGATCTGCAAGAGCAGAAACATCAGCTGAGTATGGAAATGGACTTGAGGGCTGGGGGAGGATACAAGGCAAGGCTTCAGGATGTGTCCTGCTTGGTCCCTGGGCAGAGTCCAGGATGGAAAAAGGGAAGGTGAGCCCAGGACCTCCATCTCATCAGGTGTGGATGACACAGGTGCTGGAAAAGCAGGTGAGGGACTGGATCCTGCAGGTGCAGGGACTTCCCAAGGTGTCAGGCAATAAAGGGATGCTGCTGGGGAGCAGCATGGGGAATGCAGGGCACCTGGGTCCCCACCTCCAGCACCACAACCGTGATTCTGCTGCTGGGTGCACAGCAACATCCAAAGGCATTTCACCTACTGAACTACACATCAGCTTCAGAAGAGGAATTAGAACATCCTGAGCACAGTCTAATGCTACTGCCAGAAGAGTAGGAGCAATACCTTATGCCTCCAGGCTTTTTATGGCAAGCTGAGCTGATGCTGGGTTTAGCAAAGCAACATCCTCATCTTCTGTCACAGAGAAAGTTGAAATTCCCTTGGCCACAGTGGGAAGCAGGCAGCCCACCCTGAGCACCTTAGAGCAAGGAGTGGTGGTACAGGGCCACATTCCTGTAGGGATCCTCTTAGGCATATCCTGAAAGCAGCTGCCAGGGCTCCTCAGCAAACCTCTTTCTGTTTATTAACAATTCCAGTTCAATTTTTCATGTGGCAATTTGTATCAACAAGACTTTTATTAATGATTTTAGCATTTGATGCTGTCATGTACCAAACACCTGTTGTAGCTCACACCTGTGCAGCCCTGACTGTCACGGGGGCTGGGACAAAGTGTAGTAAACTTAGCAGATGCTTTACTCACCCTGCCACTAAGGGGTGTTGCCACAAGCAAAGGACAGCAGCAGGGCTTGGGTTCAGCAAGGGCTGCACAGTGCCCAGCTGTGTTATTCCTTGCCTCATCTGGATGCAGGGAAAGTTACCCAGAGTTGACACAGCCTGTGTTTTGTATGTGGCTATGGTTTTGTATGTTTCATGGTCACTCAAATAAAAAATTAATTACCTAAGAGTTAGTTATAGTTATGGAAACAGGTTCAAAATAATTTGGGAAGAGAGCTGCCTGGCACAGAACAAAATTAAATGCTTGGAAGTAGATTTGTGTGGGAAAGCTGACTTTGCAGGAGTTCTGGAAACACACTCATGTCAGACCAGCCACGGTGTGTGAACCACGTTGGGGAGAGCTGAACAAACCTCTGAACCCCCAGACTGGAATTCTCTGCAGAGAATTGTGCCTGAGTGGAAAGTGTGGCTGTAAGGGCCTTGTGCCAGCAAGGAGGCTGTGAGAGAGGGCAGGGGTTGGGGTGCAGTGAGACAGCTCTCCAGCCACACCCATGGGCAAGAGCAGCAGTAGAGATAAGTTAATTTGGAAGTGCTTTGCATTGTCAGATAACCCAACCCCCTCAGAGAAGAATGAAATTCAAGACTGACCCGTGCAGCCCAATTAAAAATGATGGGGGAGTATCTACTTGTAGGTTGTGGCATGCCTTAGGGTTATGATATTTGTTTCTCCTTCCACTGGTTCTCAGTTTCTCCTTTTTTCTTTTTCCCCCAGAAAAAGAAAAGACTTCAAGCACAAACAGAGCTGAAGTCCCATGCTGGCAAATAGTAAAGTCCTACATGTTTCCAGTCCAAGACATTGTCATTCATCCCTGTCTCAGAATTCCCCCTTGGGTAACTGATCCTTGGGGATTTTTCTGCTGGCTGCAAAATTAGGAATATCAAATGGAAGCCTTCACGTTTCAAACCCTACACAATAAGGTCCCCAGAAGAGTAAATAATCCTGTCAGTCTCAGGAGTCACCTGAGTAAAAACTAAGGTCATAATTTGAATCAGGGTGGCTAAACTATTAGAGCCTGTATAGGTCTTAACTTAAATGGTTTAAATTCAGTTTTCCTTGATGAATTCTCACAGTATGAACTAGAAATCTATGTACATAAGTTTCTTATTTCCTCCTTCTTCTCAATTTCAGTTGTCTAATTTGAGGCACGTTTGCTAGATTTAAAGTAATTTTTTTGTGTCTGTCCTGCACCTCAAGCAAGAAATTCTCAGGTAAAAATCTCAACAAGAGGTGGCAAAAATGTGCCCAGCTCATGTCTTGTTTCTTACCTAAATGGAACTGCTGAAGATAGACACGTGGGGCAGAACCACCACCACCTCAATTCCTGAGCAGCCCCAGCCCTGCTGAGCCCTGGAGCATCCATGGAGGGTTCCTGTCCCACCCCTGGTGCCCCATGGCATCCTGACACTGCCTAGGAGAGCCTGACACTGCCCTGCTCCCTGATAAAGTGGCATGAGGAAGGGATTATTTCTACTGCAGGGATCTGAGTCTGCCCTGGCTCCATCCCTGGGGAGCAGGACCAGAACTGCAGAGCTCCAGTGCCAGGACACTCTGGACAAATCCTCAAAGCAAAGAGCTCCCTACTCCACGTTTGGATGGTGATGTTTCAGACTTGTAATAAGACCACAAACCAGGCAGGGAGCACTGGGAACAGAAATGTCACTTCCATCCACACCTCTTGCATGCCAAGGGGCTGAGGCACTGGAGGTACCAGGCTTTGGGCAGGAGGAGCAGAGATGTGGAGAGCAGCAGGGTTTCTGAAAGGCTGGGAAGGGAAACCTTTGCAGCTGGGTTCCTTTTTCCCATCTGTGTTTCTAAGGACCCAGAAATTTTCTTTCTACTCCTTCCTAGGAATTCATTAGATTCTCTGATCTTCTGGGATTTACATTCATTACAGAAAAATGTGTTTGGTCTTTCCTTCTTTCTGTTTCTTCCTTTCTTTCTCTCTAACACCATTTTTGTTTGGTTTGGTTTTTCTTTTCTTTCTTTCCTGTAGAGACTTGGACTTCAAAACCCTGTACTTACTTGTGGCAGTACAGCTGTGCAGAGATAATATATCTGTACATCCAGTTCTAGGCTCCATGCCTTCTCATGAGGGAGACAATGGTCTAATGACTGGGGGCATTTCCACTCAGTGATTTACCAGGGTTCATTATTTTTCATCTGCCATTGTTCTGATTCCATAAGGTTTTGCTGTTGATGATTCTGTCCTACAGATAAAGGTGTAAGAAATCCTTCCCTGGAGGGTGGGAGGCCCTGGCACAGGGTGCCCCTGGATCCCTGGCAGTGCCCCAGGCCAGGCTGGACAGGGCTGGGAGCAGCCTGGGATGGTGGAAGGTGACCCTGCCATGGCAGGGGTGGCATTTATTGTCTCTTCTAACTCAAACCACTGCATGTGCTTCCAGGTGCTGTATCCCAGTGAATAAGGATGAACTCTATGGCAGATTTATTCAGTTAACACTGATGTTTTGATCTCCTCTTGCATTTTTTCTTCACACATTGCAAGAATCAAAATGTGTTTTGCTGCAGCCATACTAAAGCCATGCCAACTGCATTAAAGCCAAAAAGTCAACTGAGAGGGATATTACACCACAAAATATTTAATAATCATGGAGGTAAGTCTGATGCATCCTTTGTAGATAATATCTAACGTGTACAATATGTTGATTTAGTTCTTTGATAAGCTATAAACACCACCTTCCTCATTCTTTTGAAATATTAAATTTAAAGGTCATGGAGTGGGCAAACATGCAATTTTCAGAATGAGTGGGCAGTGAAGAGCAAACCATTTCCATGTTATGTTTGGGTAACCTCAGGTGGTGCACAGGTCTTAACTTCTTTTATTTCAGTGCATGCCATTTTTATTACATGCTTCTGTTCTCAATTCTCTGACTTCTGCATCAGGAAGAGAAAATTAATCCTTTTCCCTGCATTATACAGAACAAATTTACAGGAATTTCTCTAATATCCCCCATTTTGCTCTGAATAACCTGAGTGCATCCTGTGAAGCACTGAAAACCCACCTGATTTATGGGATTTCTTCTAAAGAAGGAATCCAGACTATACCTTAGTACTACTGCTACTGCAAAATCAGTGACCTAGATGATGATACAGATAGTGAGGGGATGCTTTTTCCTTATCTGAAGAAATGGAAAATTGCATAAAGGTCGGCTGGCACAGAACTTGTAAACAGATAAAATGGGCTGCTGTGCCCTAGGCCAGGGACTCAGCCAGCCCAGAGCTTCACCCTGATGCCTGGAGAGGGCTCAGCTGAGGGACCAGAAACTCTCAGTCAGCTTCTCAATGTCTGTCCACTTCTTGGTCAACACAAATATTCCTGTTAGACTTATGACTCTCTAGCCCTTTTCTGGATCCTCTTCAGTTCTTAACTACAGTTTTATTTCATGTCTATGGCTTTCAATTTATATCACTGAGGTAAGAAAACATCTGTTTGCAACCTGCTGCCTTTTACTTTGTTGTGTCCTCCCTTGATCTTCCATTAAATAGAATAGAACCTGAACCACTGGGGCTGGAAAAGACATCCAAGATCATCAATCCAGCTGTTAACCCAGCACCTCTGTTCACCAAGTCCCACATCCATGTCTTTTGAGTGCCTCCACTGTTTCCCTGGGCAGCTCTTCCAATGCCTTACCACCCTTCCCATTGCCTTAGGTTCCAATGTCAGCTGTAACCACAAGTCTGTATCACCATTTTGGTGGGGCAGTTTCTCTCTCTCCTCCATGCCTCACCCCCAGCAACTCCCCTGGGGATATCTCTGCTAAGGAGCCATCAGACCTCACTGCAGGACTCAAAAATTCCATCATCCACTGGGAGATGCTCCACCCAGGGGGAGGAACCAAGCATTCCTACCTGGATAAAATCTGAGGATTGGAACACCACAGGCAGCCTTACCTACTGAATTCCTAGAGCACAAGACTTCCATAATCACTGCTGGACCTTCAGAGGAAGATCAAACCCTTCCACAGGATCACTGCTTCAACAGAGCCACTTCTGTCACTCCAACAGGACTGCAGCCACCAGTTAATGGGACTGCTGCCACCACCCTGACACACAGTACCCTGATTCTGTCAGTTTAAGCCAGTGGTTTCTGCCTCCTTTTTTTAAATTTTCCTATTAAATTGTAGTTCTAACTTGGAATGTCCTGATGGTTTGTTTTCAAACTACATGATTTTTATACTGATGAAGAAATTTCCCCTAACATCCAATTCAAGCTTTCCCTGGCACAACTTGAGGCTGTCCCTGTCCCTGTTCCCAGACCTGACCCCCCTGGCTGTCCCCTCCTGGCAGGAGCTGTGCAGAGCCAGCAGGGCCCCCTGAGCCCCCTCTGCTCCAGCTGAGCCCCTGCCCCGCTCCCCCAGCCCCCCCTGGAGCTCCAGACCCTACCCAACTCTGTTCCCTCCAGACATGCTCCAGATAACTTGATTTTCCCCCAGTAACAGGCACAATCTTGTGTAAATCTGTCACACTTCCACCTGTTCTTTTCTTTAATTTCTTACTGGAATGAAGGAATGAATTAGCATAGCTGTACCTTTGCAATTTATGTAACAAACATGTGGAAGATATTTCAGTGCAAAGAACTGCTGGAAACTTGGCTATTTTCATCTTTTTCGTCATTTGTTGGTCTAAACATTAACATTTCTTTGACCACAAGGAACATATTTTATAGTCAGAAATACTGGTTTTGCAGATGGCTCTGTTTCATCTCAATAAATAAAGCTTTGTTTGGGATTGCACTGAAGTAAACAATGTGGTTGGAATTTCAGAGAAGAGAATGCAATTAAAGGAAGAAGGAAAATTGAAGCTATTTAGCTTTGTCTCAACTTGAAAATCAAGTTTCATGTTTGGGACATTTCTGTCNTCCCTGTCCCTGTTCCCAGACCTGACCCCCCTGGCTGTCCCCTCCTGGCAGGAGCTGTGCAGAGCCAGCAGGGCCCCCTGAGCCCCCTCTGCTCCAGCTGAGCCCCTGCCCAGCTCCCCCAGCCCCTCCTGGAGCTCCAGACCCTACCCAACTCTGTTCCCTCCAGACATGCTCCAGATAACTTGATTTTCCCCCAGTAACAGGCACAATCTTGTGTAAATCTGTCACACTTCCACCTGTTCTTTTCTTTAATTTCTTACTGGAATGAAGGAATGAATTAGCATAGCTGTACCTTTGCAATTTATGTAACAAACATGTGGAAGATATTTCAGTGCAAAGAACTGCTGGAAACTTGGCTATTTTCATCTTTTTCGTCATTTGTTGGTCTAAACATTAACATTTCTTTGACCACAAGGAACATATTTTATAGTCAGAAATACTGGTTTTGCAGATGGCTCTGTTTCATCTCAATAAATAAAGCTTTGTTTGGGATTGCACTGAAGTAAACAATGTGGTTGGAATTTCAGAGAAGAGAATGCAATTAAAGGAAGAAGGAAAATTGAAGCTATTTAGCTTTGTCTCAACTTGAAAATCAAGTTTCATGTTTGGGACATTTCTGTCAAATCAGAATTTTTAAATTGTTATAGAAATCTTACAGCGACTATTTAATTCCCTTAAAGTCTTTCTGGTAGAAGAAGAGATGTCATTGCCTGGAGAACCATTTGATTTTGCAATCTTTCAATTATAAAGACACTAAATCTTTTCTCAAACCCAAAAGAATGATTTGAGCCTACTTTTGATCATAAGGAAATAATTGTCCAGAAACTCAATAATTTTATGTGATTTTTACAGAGAAGACATCCAAACTTTATAGATCCTAATGGCATATGAGACTGAGGGATGGGTGGATGCTTTTTGTTGCAATATTTCTAACACTTATCCATTTTATGTGCAGACATAAATATTAGGAGGAGATGTGTTGCTTCACATTTTCTTTTTTTCTTCCTTTCTTCCTTCCTATCTTCCCATCTTCCTTTCTTTCCTTTCTTTCTTTTCTTTCTTTCTTGACAAACAATTGGAAACATCTTGAGTTTCCTGGGTGTAACCATCTCAAGGTGTGATTATGAGCTTGTTTCAGCCAGGAGTGTCAGTGATTTCTTAGTCCTTTGCTTCTCAGAGCCATTGGCAAGGATTGGAGCAACAGCACCCAGTCATTAGTGAGACAAAACCTCACGAGGAATAAAGTGATAATCCCCAGAATGGGGGTTTGCATGAGTGCACAAAGTGCTTGCAGATGGGATAAACTACATCAAATATCTTCAGGCAGAAGGACAATCTGCCTTACCAGCTCCTCCTGCTCCCCAGACATGCCACCCCTGTTTCTGGTTTCCTCTCATTATATTTAGAATTTCCATAAGAGAATTATTTTTCCATATCCAAGACCCCCTCCTGAAGTCTTCCTTTTGAAGGTTGAATTTTTGGCAAAGAAAACCAGCACTGTTTGTCCAGGACAGATGTGTCTTCTTCTTCTGTCTTCTGTCTTTATTCCTGTCCTTTAAAACAATGCCAGGGATATTACTGCAACCTGGGATCCTCTTCACTGTTGCAAATTATGCTGAACACCATTTATATAATTTTAAGTTATGTGAAAGCTAAAGGAGGAGCAGAAAAAAATGTGAAGCAAAAAGATAAAAATGAAGGAACAGAAGTCAAAAATAATCAGGAATGTGGGAAATGGCAGAGGAAGATGGCACCTAGCTGCTTGCTGAGGAAGGGATATTTCTCCTAAACTGTGTCACCTTTTGGGATTGCTGGGTCTGCACAGGCAATCTTCTCCCAGCATTCCCAAGAGATCCCCACTACTGGCCTGAAATGGAAGGGACTTGCAAAATCTTTGGGTGCCCCACCATCTCCCTGCCCGTTTTATGCAAGTTTTGCCTGCTGATCTTAAAGATCAGCACCTCAAATTTCCCTGGAGGTGCAGAGGGGGGCTCTGTGAAGTACAAGCTATGACTCACTGGAAACTTGAGCAGAGTGGTACTGGAATTGTTAAGACATTTGGGCTTTCCTCCTAATCAAAGTATTTGAAGTGCAGCAGCCTTGTATTAAAACATATTTACGGCTCAAGCAAGACGGCAGGAGAGATTGGGAAAGTATGTTTTTGTTTCCCTAATCACTCTGTTGTTCCCTCAGAACATGTTGTTCTCAAAATCCTTGTCCAGGCCCCAAAGGTCTGGCACATCTGGCTGCACTGGACACCTCAGGCACATGACTCAGGAGTTTGATTCCAGCTGGGCTTTTCCTCCAGGCTGCTGTGAGTCCAAACCTCACCAACTGGACAGCCTCCCAGAGAGAGTCAAGAGCAAAGTGTCCCTCAGGAATCCCAACACAACACCTGAACCTTTGCAAAACTCAGCTGTTCTTCGATGGATGAATCATTCTGGCTAGGTGCCAGACAGGAGGCTGTGCCAGCCATGTGGGAATGCAGCTCCCAGGGCAGGAGTCACAGTGCTGCTGCTGGCATTTGTTGTACTGCTTTCAGTGCAATGTTGTCGCCTCCCTCTCAGGACTGGCTCTCCCTGGAGCCTTAATTTAAGCATCCAACTCTGGCCAGCAGGATGTCCAGGATATCCCACAGCATGCATCACAGATTGATGGGGATTTCCATGTGCACATTCTCTACTGTGATGGTGCTGCCTTTCTTCATTCCTTGTTGAAGAGTCTTCAGATTGACTGCATCACTCTGCAATTACCATTGCCTAAACTTTTAACCACACAATTTATGGATTTTAGTGAGTGTGGTTTAGTGAACAGTAGCTCAGCAGATGTGGCAACTTGCCACCCATACCCTAAATTCCTCATCTCTGGTTTCCTGTTTAAGTGTCTTTGTTATGCACAAGAGCACCTTCTGAAACTTTTAAATATTGTGATGCATTAATGATAAAGTAGGCAGAAAGAGAAAATGTTGAGGCAGAAGTAGAGAATGCTGTATTGCAGAATCTCAGAATGGGTCAGGCTGAAAGGGATCATGGTGACGCTTCTGGTCCCAGCTCCAGCAGGGCACAGGATTGCATCCAGAGGGGTCTGGAGTGTCTCCAGTGAGGGAGACTCCACAGCCTCTTGGGACAGTCTGTTCAGGGTTCGGTCTCTGCACAGGAGGGAATTTCTTCCACCTCTCCAGGTGGAACTTCCTGGGCATCAGGTGCTGCCCGTGGCTCTGGTGCCATTGCTGGGCCCTGGGGCAGAGCCCGGGCCCTGCCCTGAGCCCTCCCTGCAGACAGGGACACCCAGGGCTGAGGCCCCTCTCAGCTGGGGCTCCTCTCCAGGCTGAGCAGCCCCAGCTCCCCCGGCCTTTCCTGGGCAATTGGGGATTGCTCCAGTGTCCTCATCAGCTCCACAGCCTCTGCTGGCCCCCCTCCAGGAGCTCCCTGTCCCTGCTGTGCTGAGCAGCCAGAGCTGGACACAGCACTCCAGATGTGCCTGCCAGGGCTGAGGAGAGGGGAAGGGTCACTCCCTGACCTGCTGGCAATGCTGTTCCCAGTGCTTCCCAGGATCCCAGTGGTCTTCTGGGGCCTCAGGGCCCAATTCTGAGCACTGCTGGCTCATGGTCAGTGGTCAGGGCCCAGGGGATGGTTATTTGCTGCTGTGATCCTGGTTCCAGACCTATTGGTGTTACCAATGTTGCTGTTGGGACGTGCCTTGGTCTGCCTGGGCCCTGCTGCTGAACCAAATGGCAGCAGCTGTGGTGTTCCACCCCAGAGTCACTCTTGGCCAGCTGGGGATACAGCTGGAGGCACAGAGACAAGTCTGGCATGCTGGTGCCCCAGTGGCAGTGGGATGGAGCTTCCTCCATGGAAGTTTTGCTCCT
This sequence comes from Sitta europaea, assembly GCA_013400255.1. NCBI lineage: Eukaryota > Metazoa > Chordata > Aves > Passeriformes > Sittidae > Sitta > Sitta europaea. The sequence goes on from VXBS01010424.1 coordinate 106,096, forward strand.
CAGGGTTTCCTCTTTGGAGAATCTTTAAGGCAATGGTGAAGGAAAGGAGTCGGTTCTGATGGAGGGTTTAATCCTGAGTTTTTATTCTGGCCCACAGGCCTCTGAATCTCATAATAGCTCTGGCAGAACTCCCAAACTGTGTGGTTGCTGGTCCTTTTACCAGGGAGAGGGGCAGGAGAGGGGTCAGGGAGCCACCAACCAGGTACAGGAGAGGAGGTCTTAGGGGACAAAGGACACCTGGATGGCCAGTGCCCCCCCAGGGGTAGAGAGCATCCTTTGAATCTGCAATCACTGACACCCTTCTGGAATTCCAGGAGTGCCAGACAGTGCTGGGCAGGGGTGGGGAAAGGAGGGATGACTGACACACCTGGGAGGGATCCTCAGGGAGGGACCTGGGGTGAACCATGATCTCACACCACAACACAGCCCATCCGAAGCTGTCAAACAGGTGCCCTGTTTGAACTGACCCGTTCCCAGCAGACCTGCACGGGGCAGCCTTGTGCTGATATGCTGCTGCTGCTGGCAGAAATGGAGAGAGGCCAAGGGCCTGCCTTCCAAACAGCACTGTGGGTTCAGAATATGGGAAGTGTGCTGCTGAGAGTAAAGTACCTCCAATTTTCCTTGAACAGCTACATCCTTTTTTTTTTTTTTCTTTTTTCCTAAGGACTACAAGTTGCACATAAATCCCATTAAAACCACATTATAGATGTATTAAAGCTATAGCAGAAAGTTGTCTGGTGAGGCCAAAGATGACAACAAAAAGAGTGAAAAATGTTCCTTGGTAAAAAAATTTACTTCATTACTAGATGATGAATACCACTTGCTGAGAATTCTCTGTTCTCCTGTAAAACAACATTGAACTGCAATTTTTCATAATGAGTTTTAAAAATGGGTCTTGGTGGCAAGTGTGTGGAAAGGAGCTATATTTTTTAGGAAACCTGCTATTGGTTTTAGCTATAGAAAGTGTTTGCTTCCTGTCCACAAGCTGAAGTTCTCCAAGGAAGTATATGACCAGGATGTTATTTCTACTTTCATTTCAAGTTCAAGTTTCTTGCAACAAATGGCTTCAATTATCACTGTAAAAGAGGATTTTTATATTGTGATATTAAGAAACTTTGTTCTAAATTTTCCAGGGAGAATCTTTCTGCTGTTACCTGTTCAGAAAGAATATTAGCTCTTGATCTGGGTTTTCTAAATTTCACTGTCTATTACAAATTACAGCAATTGTCAGAACTTTTTAATGCCACTTCAGGCAGAGGAAGCAGGTAAACTGCCCCATCCCCGACAGGATTTATGTCTGTGGATAAGACCTGGATAAAACACATGGCTGCAAGCACAGGATGCATCCCCAAAGAGAAAATGGTCAGAATGTCTCTACAGATTTGTTCCTACATCTCCCAGGGCAGGAATTGTCTTCCTTCTTCTTACAGAGCCCACACTGTGAAAAAGCCAGGGATGTGAAGGAATCAGGGCTACATGACCACCACTGGATCTTCAGAGGAAGAGTTATCCACAGTTATCCTTATGGAATAAGGAATTGCCTCATGGATTGCTCCATGTGGATTCTGTCTCAGGCATTTCCAAGAGGATTGTTGGGCATCTGGTGTCCAGCCAGGGCCAGCCCACCACGTGCTTGTTCATCTCTGGGAGTGGGGAGAGCTCCAGACCGTGCTTAAAAGAGAGATATGTGCAAGGGAAAGGCAAGAGTCAGGGACAAAAGAAATCTCCAAGTTAGCAGCGAGCAGATGAGCTAAACTTGACTTTATGGGCTGGATTTCTCTCTGACCTGGGTTACTGCTCCTTGCTGTTCACCACAGTTTGGCTTTGCTGCTGCTGCAGCAATAATAAAGTAATAAATTTGGTCATACCACATGACAGTCTGCTTCTCCTAGAAAAAGGCAGTGAATGGGATTTTCTCCCCTCCTGGCAACAGTCTGCCTTTGGGACTGCAAGGGACTTGAGCCAGTTAGTGGAGAAAACTTTCAACAAATAAAGGATTCTCAGCTCCTCCTGTGCAACAGGAGCTTCTGTCCCCCTCAAACACCTCTTTCCAAATGGCTCCCTGGCTGGGCTGTCCCCTTCCTTGCACCCAGTGTCTCAAGTTACAGCACAAATCTGTGCTTGCCCTGTCTGTGTGAACTGTGGCACCAAGCTCAGAAAATCACTTGAGTTGTGTCCTCAAGGGCTGCCAAAGAGATGGAGATGCAAATGGCAGGGAAGTGCTGAACATCAGGATCCCTGGGCTCTGCAGCCTGCTGTTTGGGAGCACAGTGTAATCCAGAGCAGAACAATAGCCACAAAGCCAGTGTCAGCCATGGCAAAGCCGGGGTTTGTTCTGACAGGCAATGGAATTGAAGTGAGATGGTCCAAGATGCTTTAGTGCATGGGGTTCCCAACTCTGGGCAAATATTTCAGGGCAAAGAGGCATGTAGAAAGGGATTTTACTCCTTTCCAAGTGCTGCTGCAAAGATGTGGTGCTCACAGGCCAGGGAGGAAATGCTAAAACAGTCACATGCTGGAACTCCTAAAAGTTAGGCTGTCTCCAGAGCAGCTTCTCTGGAGAAAGGGTTTCATTAGAGAATGAAGAGTCTCCCTCCAGTGAGCCAGAATCTACCCCTTCACCAGGACATGGTTCAAACCAGCCTCCTGGCCTAAATCATTTGAGTGTTTCAAGTAAACATCATCTTCCTGAAGGACTTGGGTCCAGCCTTGGCCATGACTGTTGCATCCTCATTTCTGAAGTCAGCAAAAATGAAAGGTGCTCTCAAGGGTGCTGTTACAGGCCTTCAAACTGTGCAAACCTTCCAGCTCTTAAAATGCACTCTTAGAGCATATTTTAGTAATTAAATAACTTGAAACTTTTCAAGATGTAGATAGGGATGGATAAATCTTTGTGGCAATTGTATTCTTATGCTAACACCCGACTGAAAAGGAAAATCTATTGTGTGCAGTGGAAAATGCAGCCAAATGAGAGTGTAGTGTTTGAGGGTAACAAAGCATCTGGGTGTGAGGTAATGCTTCATAAATCTCCAGGCACGTTTCAGCTGCTTTGCCCATGCCTTCAGATGATTTAGAGATCAAGGTACCTGGAGAAGAAATATGGGTTTCACTTCTGCAACTTGGGCTCCTGACTTCTGTTTTCTTTCTCACTTGTCTCAATGTAAACAAAAGTATTTCAATACCAAGGCAGATGTTTACTTGTTAAAAATGTCATGGCTCTCTTACTATAAAATAAATATTTATTGGAAAGCATACTATTATGGGAAAAACTTGTACTGAAATTACTCCTTGGGAGTCCAGAGTTCTCCAGACAGCTGCACTGGGAAGAGGATGGTGCTACTGGCAGATCAGAAGGGTTGCCTGCTTCCCTTTCCCACCTAATGCCTTTCTTCTCTGATTCCTTTTGTTCAAACCCTGAGCTGGGAACCAATTTGTATTTAGTTTTGTATTTGCAGTTCAAAGACAAACCCCATTGGGTGGGTGGGCAGAAACCCTGGGCTGTCTGCAGCCTTTGCCCTTCCCTTTGCTGTGTATCCCACAGACACTAAGAGGGGTCTCCTCCTCTGCTCCAGTGCCCACCAGAACAAGGCTAATTGCTACTTCTGTTGTTTGTTTGGTGGGGTTTTTTTGGTTGTTGCTGTTGGGTTTTGGGTTGGCTGGTTGGTTTTGGGGGGTATTACTTTAGAGTTTTTTGGTTTTTTGTTTGCTTGTTTGTGACCAATCTGTTGGTTTGTGACCAGCAATCTGTTTCTGTTTGGCTTATTGCTGTAACACAGAATATTTTCTCTGCAGCTGTCCATCCCCTGCAGAAACTGAAGAGAAGCAGCAGCCAGAGCCACACTCCCTTGCCATGGCCCTTGCTGGAATGGGACATCAGCTCCTGCAGATAAACAGAGCTGAATCAGGATTTGTACACAGCTCAGAGGAGGCAAAGGGAAGCATGGATTCTTGCTCTCTAGGGATTCAGGTTTCCTTCAAACATGGAGCTGGGAGGCAGTTTTGGTTTTTCCATTCTGTAAAAGCTCCAACCACAGAGCTGAGTGCCCAGTACCTGCTGCTGTGAGAGTGTGTGACAGGGAGGGAGGGAGGGAGAGAGGGGCACACGAGGCTGCCTTTGGAATTCCCTCTCCCAGCTGCAGCTGGATTGTACCTACAGTTATTTGGACCAGGGTTAATGAGGTCCCAGTTGCAGGAGCTGCCCACCAGCTGGAGATCCAGCAGATCCAGATGTGCTCATGTGCCCTGAACACTCTGTGAGGCTTCCCCAGAGTGTCTGGTGCTGTTTGGTTCTGCCAAAAGTGCTCTTAGCAAAGCAAACACAGCCACAGTTATCCTTATGGAAAAGATTTCCTATGGGAAAGGAAGGTCCTTTAAGGTCCCTTCTTACCCAAAGTATTCTATGATCTTTGCTTTCATGCACAAGTACAGGCTTGGGTTTAAACTCTCAGATCCTTCTGACCTGGTGACAACTGAAATCACCCTCAGTTCCCAGGATTGCAAAGCCCAAGGTCCAGCAACTCACCTGTGTCTGGAGCAAATCAAGTATTATTTTTCTGAATATGGATTTTAATGATAGTGGTGCCTGCATGCTCATGCTATAAATGATCTTTGTGCATTTCTCTTCAAACTGCTCCTAAGAAACAGAAGCAGCATTCTTGGACCAACAGAGCTTGTAAATTCTTTTGGTGCCTTGAAGACAGTTTGGCCTGAAGTTAGGATTTGAAAGGCAATTCCATGAAGCTAACAGGCTAAAAAGATTATTGTTAGTAGAGAAATCCCTGCCTGATATTCACCTAAGACACATTTATCCTGTTTCATTGCATAACTGAATCTTCTGCCTGTTTTACAAAGCTATTTTTCTTATTTTCAGCACCTTCACCTGCTTCTCAGATCCACCTGAATTCTGGATAATTGAAAAACTTCTTACATTTTGTTTAAAAACTGCTCGTTTGTCCCAGTTTGTTCCTAAGGAAGGCTGAGCACTGGTGTACCCAGCACAGGGTCTGCACAGCCCCCACGTGTGCTCCAGTGATACTCAAGTGAGAAATTATTGGCAGCTGGGCACTTAATATCTTCTCAGAGCCTGGGGCAATGTGTCAGCAGTTCCAAGTGTTTCCTTCTGGCTCCACGTTCCAAAAGGCCCCTGCTGTAAAGAGCATTGTGGGGGAGCAGTCAGTCCCAGGAACGGCCACAGCACTTGTGCAGCCCCACTAAGAGCCCCTGGCAGTTCCTCTCCTGGCTGTGGGGGGCACCAGCAGCCTCAGGAGCAGCATTCCGTGCTCCCCAGCCAGCTGGGGGGTTGTGTGATGCCAGGGTTTGAGGTGCTGTGATGCTGGGTGCAGGCACCCTTAAAAGTCTCTTTTTGCTCGTCCATGGCTGTGAGTGCCACAGCGTGCAATCTATCCAAACATGTGACTACTGAAACCATCCCCCATTAACCAAATCAGCTCCTTTGTAATTTACTGAACACTCTCTGCCTGTCTGCTGTCACCACTGAGGCAAGGCAGAGGCTTCCAAATTTGCCAAATGCACCAACTTTCATGGACTGAGCAGTTTCCTCTCCCTGTGAAGGAAGGGCATTTCCAGCTTGCTTCTATGATATTTCCATATGAAAATAAGATCAAAGAATTATTATATTATTTTTGACTTTTTGCTTTTTAAATAACTCACAGAATGAAAGAAGATCCTTACCATCAGAATTATGAAAAAAAGTTCATTTTCAGGCCAGCAACTTCAAGATATTGGGGGCAACATCAGCACTTCTGTGAGCAAGGACATGATATGCCCAGAATAGAACCTTTCATTTTTCTTTTCACTGTGTACAAAACTCACTGATCCTCCATTTTCCAACCACAACTGTACAGAAATCCCATTCAGGAATGCTGAGTTGCACAGTGTCCCTTAACCCAGCTGACTGCTCCAGTGTTTGCAGTTCTTTCCTACCTTGTACAATAACGTGCTAATTAGAAAAAGGCTGAGCAGAACTCTAACCAGTCCCTCTGATTTTTCTCCTGGAGCTGACAGCCCCCTCCTGTGTGTGCAGCTTCTGCTGATGCAGTCACCTGGTCTGACCAGTGCATCTGTCCCTGCAGAAGCGTGGGTGCTGCTAGAGTGGCAAACCTTGCACACTGAACAAGGTACCCCTGCTCTGTGGGAGATGGAGAATGGCTCAAAATGGGGTTTTAAACCCACTCAACATTTGGTTTTTTTCCTTGATTGCAGATTTATTTTGACTGGGCTAAAGTCAACCACTTACAAATTTAGGTAACAGGAAGACAAGGAGCTGCTTCAGTGAAATATCTGCATTCACAGATCCATGACAGCTTAGAAATGGATCTAATTGTTTTTATTTTCATCAAGGACTTTGTTGGAATTCCAGAATCAAGTAATTTGGGTCTGTTAACACTTAAACCCTGATGTTGATTCATATTGCAAATTGTCACCAGTAGGTATGTGTCAACTTCCAGTTAAGGGGCTGCCATGAGAAAATAACCTAAATCATATGTCCATGTGTATCCATTTTCCTCCTACTCACAACTTGTGACAGAATGTGGCATTTCCATCAGATCAGGAAAAGGGTTTTTATGCCCTTGTATCATTCCTAGACATATCTTTGACATTTTTATCCACATACAGCTTTCTGTAATATAGATCTGGAACAGAGTGTTTCCGGGCCATTCAGTCGGGATTTACTCCCCCCTTAAATGGATGCAATTAAAATGTTGCATACACAGGGTGGGCCTGGCCCAAAGCTAGTGACAATTTTTCCTGAGTGAGATGTGAGTCAAGAACTGCAGCAGTGCTTTCAACACTTTCCATCTCAGTTAGCCTCCAAGGGAAGGAAGGTCTCCAGTGAAAAAAGCGACGCCTCTGCAGCTGTGAGTCTGGCACCTGTTTTCTGTAAGAGGAGAAAAGGCTGATGGGGATGGAATAGCGATGCACTTTTGATTGTGAACAACGGCAGAGTCCTCTGTTCCTCGTGTGCAGGAGGGACTGAACACGAACCTTGTTCTTGGCTCTAGGACCAACCCAGTTTCAGCTGCTCTTTCTCAGCCACATGCAGAGCTTGTCCAAAGCTCTGTGTGTTCATTTTCCTGGCTGTTTTAATGCCCAAAGATGTTTTCTCTCTTTCTTTTTTTACATTCTGTATTGGAAAGGGTACCTATCAAAAGCTCTGTCTGCATATTATTTTATTCACAAATGGATTTTTCTGTGATTTTTATCAAGCAGAGCAATAATCAGCAACAACCTGTGCTTTAGGGCTCCAGGGAACAGACTCTGCACCGTGACTACCAAAGCAGGCTGGCAGAAATCCGACTATAAACGTTACATGACAAAGGCTACAGTTCCCAACATAAGCATTTCTCACACACTGGAAAAGCATTCACTTCAAAGGACACTCTCTGTGGCTGTCCAGGCAGAAAGTTTAGCAAACTGAGCTGTGACAGAGGGGAAGGTGGGCTCTCTACACCTACAGTTTTCAGTGAATTTTGAGTACCTGGTTTGTTCAGCAGCAGTTGAAAATGGCTGCAAACACCATGTTCAAATTACAGCAAAGAGCTGGAGACAGTCAGGAGAACAAAGTCCTGCCTTCCCCTCTTCTGAAACAGCGGGGGGTGCGTTTAAACTTCCCTCTGCAAGGAATGCACAAGCGGTTTCAACCATAAACCTCTGTATTCAGCGTTTCTGGCCAATTTGTACTGAGAGCTGACTGATCTTCCAATATTCTGGAAAAAATAGTGCTCTGAGCTGTACCAGGGCCCCACTTACCCCCTTTCCGAAGGAGGTGCAGGAGAAGGGGGAAATCCCCGGGTTGCTGGGGCCCAGGCTGCCGTGTCCGGGCTGCTGTCCGGGCAGCCCCGGGAATGGCGGGGGAATCCCGGTGTGTGTGCCCGGGAATGGGAGGGCGGTCCCGGTTTCCCGCCCGGCCGCTCCCGGGATGCTGAGCGCGAGCGCCCTCTGGCGGCGGCGGCGGCGGGCGTTCCCCGCCTGGCTCAGGAGCACGCGCGGATCCCGGTATCGGGACACACGGGGATCCCGGGATTGGGAGCGCACGCGGGGGNCCGTGTCCGGGCTGCTGTCCGGGCAGCCCCGGGAATGGCGGGGGAATCCCGGGGTCTGTGCCCGGGAATGGCGGGGGAATCCCGGTGTCTGTGCCCGGGAATGGCGGGGGCAGTGCCGGTGTCTGTGCCCGGGAATGGCGGGGGAATCCCGGTGTCTGTGCCCGGGAATGGAGGGGAATCCCGGTGTCTGTGCCCGGGAATGGCGGGGGAATCCCGGTGTCTGTGCCCGGGAATGGCGGGGGCAGTGCCGGTGTCTGTGCCCGGGAATGGCGGGGGAATCCCGGTGTCTGT
>VXBS01010424.1:116020-136206 GCA_013400255.1 Sitta europaea
GATCCCGGGATCAGGAGCACGCGGGGATCCCGGGATCGGGGACACACGGGGATCCCGGGATCGGGGACACACGCGGATCCACAGAAATCACAGAATTCCAGACCAGTTTGACTGCGAAGGAACCTTAGAGCCCATCTCGTTCCGTTCCCTGCCAGGGACACTTTCCACTATCCCAGGCTGCTCCCTCCAAGCTCATCCAGTCTGGCCTCGGACACTTCCAGGGATCCAAGGGCAGCTGCAGCTTCTGTGGGCAAACCGTGCCAGGGCCTCACCCCTTGTTCCTTCCAATATCCCGTCTCTTCCTGCCCTCGGGCAGTGGGAAACCACTGCTCCTTGTCCGGTCACTCCAGGCCCTGGTCCCCAGTCCCTCTCCAGCCCTCTTGCACCCTCTTCAGGTACTGGAAGAGGCTCTGAGGTCTCTCTGGACCCTTCTCTTCCTCAGGCTGAACAGGAGCCATGAGGATTCCATAACCTTAGTTTAGGTGTGTCATGGCTTCTTCATTTATTCTGTGTGTTTCTACAAGCTCTTTAACCCAGACTGCTTTTCTTACCAAAATTCATGAAGAATTTTTTTCCCCAAAATATCAGATCAGAGACAAGTTCCACCTGGTCTTGGCAAAATGTAATTGGTAACAGGTAATTAACAACTAATGCACCAGCACTCTTCCATTTCTGGAGCTTAATTAATTCACAAGGAAAGCAAGGAAGAAAGAACAGGGCCGTCTTGCATCCTGAACAGTCTGTTGGTATGGGAAGGGGAAAAATCAATGTAAGGTGATCTTCCAGATGTGCTTTGATGTTGTGGGGCTACAACCAGGAGCTTCAAAGACAGCATTTTGGAGTCTGTGTAGAGAAACCCCAGCCCAGCACTCCTGGCAGCTCCTTTTCTCCTGAGGTTTTCCAAGTATCATGCACAACATTATGTTAAGTGCTATTCACTAGGCAGTCCAGCTGAAGGGAATCTCGGGATTTTTGATCATCAAGTATCTCAGGGAATTTGTCATCCATAAAACACATTGCTCAAGTATTACTGGTAAAGAAGGCAGAAATTCTTATTCTAGAACGTGTTAACAGATGTGTTATGGATGGAGCATTAGGGAATTATCCAAGCTGGCCTGGTACTGCCCAGGAATCTGATGGAAGTGCTATGCCCAGAACTGGGCACTGAGCTTTAGGAATATGGACATTAAGTGAGGTGCAGAAGACAGCAATGGAATCGAGAACAAAAAGGTTGGAGGGGCTGGATTTGCATGTTTAGAAAAATAAGGCAGTGGGAGCAAGACAAGAAGGGGCAGAGTGATGTTCTAAAGGCCTGTGGGTTATCACACAGGGAACTCTGAGCTGGTGTGTCCTAGGGACACCACAACAGCCACTGGGTTAAGTCACAGCAAGAAGGGCGGAGAGATTTTGTTGTCAGGCACTTGAAGAGGCTGCAGAGGGAATCTCTGTCCATGGTGGTTTTTAAGAACAGCATAGACACACATAACTGGGGATGATATCAAAATATCCTTATCCTGTCTCAGGACAGGAGATTGGTTGAGGTGAGCCCTGGGCAGTGAGGAAGTATTTGGGCACAGCCACCAGCAATCCATGGGCTCTGGCCTCATGCCAAGGAAAAGCATCCGAGAGTGGACAATCTCATATGATAGGAATATCAAAACAAAAGTCTGTAGCAAAAGAACAAAGAATTTGGTGGGAGACTACCTTCAGAGTTACAGCAACTTCAAACCATGTCTGATCAATATATTTTCTCCAGTGGCCAGGGACAGGGCTGAAGGAATGGCTGGAGCCATGCCAGAGGGGTTTAGGTTGGGTTTCAGGGCAAGGTTCTGCCCAGAGGGTGCTGGCACTGCCCAGGCTGCCCAGGGAATGGTCCAGAGCTCCAGGAGCCTTTGGACAGCACTGCCAGGGATGGACAGGGTGGGGTTGCTGGGGGGTCTGTGCAGGGCCAGGGCTGGGCTGGGGGATCCTGGGGATCCCTCCAGCTCAGGAGATTCTGTGATTCCATGGTTAAAGAAGAGCTGCCTGCAGTACCTGAAAATCCACAGCATCCCTGTGACACAAGAGCAGGTGACAAAGACACAAATGTGGGGCAAATACCCAGGGAAACAGGGGTACAGAAGCAAGAAAGAAAAGTATTCTTTTGGAGCAGGGTTTCAGTGGGTTAACAGAAAAGTATTGTAGTCACCGTGGGAAAAGCTAAAGCTGATCCTGTCCTGGTGCTGCTTTGCCTCCAAAGTGATGGCTTGGCTAACAGAGCATGCTGGGGGCCCTCACTGCCCATGAGGCACGTGGGAAAGGCAGAGGAAAGGAAGACCAAGGATAGACAAGATGTCTCTTGTAGGTGATGAGAGAGTTAAATGACAGAGTGTGCATAAGTTTACATCACCTAAAGTGAAATTATGGGCCTGCAAGAATCCAAATGGTCTGGAAATATTAAAATGTAAAACAAACCCTGTTTGTTTGGGCTGATGGCTCTGCCTGCTCCAACACTATATCTTGCATGAAACAGATGACCTTTAAATGTCAGGGATGGTTGGGAGGCAGAATTTTAACACCTCATGGTAAACAGCTGTTTTCATTGGTGCCATATTCTTTTATTAGGTAGTATCAGGGAAATGGAATGAGGAAGGTGTTCCTGCCCATGGCAGGACGTTCAAACTAGATGGGTTTTAAGGTCCCTGCCCACCCAAAACATTCTGTGATTCTATGACAATGGGATTGGAAGATCTGACACATGAGGAGAAGCTGAGAGCGCCTGGTCATTCAAGCTTTAAGACAAGGCTCAAGGGCATCATTTCAGTGTGTACAGAAGACAGAGCCAGACTCTTCTGGATGACAGAAGGGGCAGAAGACAGGCTGAAAAACAGGAAATTCTGCTTAAACATAGAAAAAAGACATTTTTTGTGAAGATAGAACAGGTTGCTCAAAGAAGTTGTGGTGTCCCCATCCTTAGAGATGCTCAAAACCCAGCAGAAGGTCCTGAGGAACCTGTTCCCACGGCCCCTGCAGGAGCAGGGAGCTTGGACCAGACACTCTCCAGGGTCCTTTCCTACACCCACAAGTCTCCAGCTGGGGGGATCACTCAGGCTGACCAACCAGCTTGTTCCTGCACAAGCTCACAAAGGTCAGCTCTATTTTCCAGCTGGAACACAACACCTGCCCAGGGGCTTTAGGCTATTTAGGAGGAAATTCTTCACAGAAAGAGTGATTAGGCATAGGAATGGGCTGCCCAGGGAGGTGGTGGAGTCCGTGGAAGTGAAGAAGGAAAACTGGATGTGGCCCTCGGTGCCATGATCTAGTTAACATTGTGGTGTTGGCTCACAGCTTGGATTTTATCTCAGAGGTCTTTTCCAGCCCAACTGGTCCTGTGATTGTGTATTCAAGACAGAGGACAGGCTCCTTGCCATAGGAACTGATTGTGTCCCAGGAGCCATGATCTCCAAAGGTGTTTTCACATTATTAAAAAGCAGAAGAATGTACATTCTTACCTACAAAAAAGCCCTTGATGTTCTGACAATGGAGTATTTACAGCATCATGTCCCATTAGATACATCAAGGGCTCACTTTTAGGATATGGGGGAAATTTCTGTCCAGAGCCAGGTCAGGAAAAGCTCAGCAAGCAAATGAGATGTGCACGGGAATGCCAACATCCAACACTCTGACCAAGCTGGTCAGAGAGAACAGTGGCACAGCTGGAGGCCTGTAATTAGTGGTGTCCCCCAGGGTTCACTCCTGGGCCCACCATTGCTGAACTGGTTTATCAGTGAACAAGTTTTCAAGGCCTTTGGATGAGGCCTCCCCACCAGGGTCACTGTGCATCCCCTCAGAGGATCTCAGCAGGATAGAGAGATTGGCAGAGGGGAACCTTCTGAAATTCAGCAAGGGCCAACGCAGGGTGCTGTGCCTGGGGAGGAACAGCCCCAGGCACCTGCACAGCCTGGGGCCAAGCTGCTGGGAAAGAGCTTTTGGAGAAGGACCTGGGGGCCCTGCTGGACAAGAAACTCTCCATGAGCCAGCAGTGTGTCATGTGGCCAAGGTGGCCACTGGGATCCTGGGAAGCACTGGGAACAGCATTGCCAGCAGGTCAGGGAGTGACCCTTCCCCTCTCCTCAGCCCTGGCAGGCACATCTGGAGTGCTGTGTCCAGCTCTGGCTGCTCAGCACAGCAGGGACAGGGAGCTCCTGGAGCGGGGCCAGCAGAGGCTGTGGAGCTGATGAGGACACTGGAGCAATCCCCAATTGCCCAGGAAAGGCCGGGGGAGCTGGGGCTGCTCAGCCTGGAGAGGAGCCCCAGCTGAGAGGGGCCTCAGCCCTGGGTGTCCCTGTCTGCAGGGAGGGCTCAGGGCAGGGCCCGGGCTCTGCCCCAGGGCCCAGCAATGGCACCAGAGCCACGGGCAGCACCTGATGCCCAGGAAGTTCCACCTGGAGAGGAGGAAGAAATTCCCTCCTGTGCAGAGACCGAGCCCTGAACAGATTGTCCCGAGAGGCTGTGGAGTCTCCCTCACTGGAGACATTCCAGACCCCTCTGGCTGCAATCCTGTTCCATGTGCTCTGGGANTAGGCCCGGAGCCCGCCCGGCGCTCCCGGTGTGCTGCCGGCGGCGCCCCCGGCACGGGGAAGCCGGAGAGGGCGGCAGATGGCCCCGCTACCCTTCTCCATCGTGTTCTGCGCTCTGTGACGAAACGCAGCGTTTAAGCAGTTACCACTCGCTTTCTGGAGCTTTAATATCTCGGGTTTTAACCTTGAGAGTCGAATAGCAACATCTGAACAAATGGTAACTTCGCATTTTCCGGATCTGGTGGTGTTTGTCTAGGCACAGTACCAGGGAAGTTGATACATCCGTGTCTGAGAAATTTTTCAGTTGTTGTAAATGCCCTGTGTTGGCAGCTCTACTCGCCTAGTTTCCATTGCTCTCGTGCAGAAAATGAAAGTTTTCCGTGTGTGAGGTGCTCATCAGCCTGGTGTAGCCTGTGGGACGCTGCTCTGGCTGGATCCAGGAGGTGGCTGCTTCTGGCCTTGTATCTTCTCTCTGGTGTTGTTTGAAATACCTGTGTGGCTTGTTTCCTTCAGAGCAAAGGGATCAGTCAAGCCTTGGAGACAGGCTTGTCCTACGTCATAAAGGAGAACTGCTGTAATTAAGACTTATTTCAGTGGTAGCAGTGAGTGACTTACTCAGTTGCTTTAACATCTAGGATGAATACGTTGCATTTTTGTGCCTAAATGTGTCATGGGAGCTGCAGTTCCCTTGTCTGGGCTGTTCTCTGCACTCAGGAATGCTTGCATCAGGTGCTGTCTGACTCAGGTGATAACAGGGCCATGGAGCCGTTCACGGAGTGTCCTGGTTTGAATTTAGTTTGTATCAGGAAAACTGGTTTTCTTGCACAGTGGATTAATTTGCTGTTGAGGTGATGCCTGGGATCTGCAGTGAAGTTCCACCTCTGGGCTGCTGTATGTGACAGAATAAAGATGATGGCAGATGGCACAGTTGAGCTGGAACTGTTCTTCAGGCTCGCGTGCTGTAAGTGTGAGTGCAGGTGCCTTCCAGCGCTTCTGTGTCTCCGGTTGCTGGGAGCCAAGTACTCTGATACTGGTGTTAAGTTGGTGAGAATTTTTTAAGCCTATGAAGTCGAGGAGGGTGAAGACACTTGAAGACAAATTAACACTGGAAACTGGGATAGATGGTAAGAAGTTCATTGTGTTGAGCTGTAGCTTAAAGTTTTCTGAGCTGTGTATGAATGGAAGTCGTTTCTGGGAACATCCCTGAGTCCTGCCCAGAGCTGGGGCAGAGCAGGCAGCACAGGCACAGTTTGTGGGGGGAAGTGGTCTGTTCATGTCTGTTCAGTTTATTAAAAATCCTACAAAATACAAAATCCCACTGAAGATCTAAAAGTTATTTGAACCCTGCAGTTTTGTGAAGCTTCAGGCAATAGTATTAGAGAGTGCTGTGTTTTGAGCAGCCAGAAAATTTTAGTGCTGCTTGGTCTTAGTAATTTTGCCCCTCAGTCTAGACTTAATGTCAGTGTCCTGTAAGGACACCCAGTCTGACTTGATCAGGGCAGGAGTGATGTCTGCTTCTTAGACGTGCCTGTGTTTATTCAGACTAAGGAAATGGGATTTATTTGTGACTTCTGTTGGAATCCATGCCGTTTGTCACTGACACAGCAGTTCAGAGGATCACTGGCCTCAGTCTTGAGTTGCATTTGGTCTGTGAAACTTTGATTCTCTTTCCCCCTTTGTTCACTTGCTGATTTTCTATAAGTTGGGATTTTGACTGTGTAGGCACTTGAGGTAAGGAGCAGATATATGGAGATGGATGTGAGAAGGAATCACGTGGTCTACAGAGGAGAAAACCCCATATGGGAATTTGGCTCTGAGAGCAGGAACAGAACTGGAATTTATAATTTTTCTTCACACAGAAGAGCATCCAGGTTTGTTGTATTTGTGCTGGGAGGTTTGGTTCCTTCAGTGGAAAACCTGCAACTTTGTTGTCAGCACTAAATGGTGTCAATAAAGTTCAGACTAAGCTAATGTGCTGAGGAGAGAAAAGGGATAAAGAAAGTTTGGAGACACCTGTCTCAGAAGGCCAGAACATGACCTGTTGGTTTATCAGGCTGGTTCATTTATGTCATGACTTGTTAAAGCAAATGTCACCTAAGGCTCCTGCTGAGTGCTTGTTGAAGCCCTTGGTGAAGAAAAGATTTCAGGCTTAGGCCTCCTCCTCCTCATGTTGTGGAGTGTGACATGTTCTGAGTAGGTGCTGGGTGTGCAGAAGCCTGGCTTGCCCTGCCTGGCTGAGGTGGCCCTGCTCAAGGCCACCAGGGTTTAATGCAGATAACCAATCTCCTGCATCCAGGAGTTGTCTGGTGTGTTCAGTTCAGCGTGGTTAGGCTGCAGCACTGTCTCTGTAGGCACAAGAGATCCTTTATGGTGGTTCAGATGTCTTATCCCACACAGAGTGAGTGATTCGGGGTGGGTGGGCTGGTTCCTTCTTAGAAACTGTTACACCTGATCAAGGCATGCTCTTGGGTTTGTTTCACATGAGACAGTTAAAACCTCTTGGGAGTCTTGCAGAGAGCATCTTCACAGGAATGAGCCCCTGGTGCTGGATCCCGGGGCTGTGCCCTGTGCCCCTGCAGCAGCTCTCCTGCTGTGAGCAGACTGGGAGCCCCAGGAGGAAGCAGACTGGAACCAGTTGGACACGCTGATTTCTGTGCATTACAGCAGCGTGATTCACAGCACTATCTGAGGAAGCGGCAGAGGAAAGCCCTCTGGCAGAACTCTTTTGAAGATCATTCTAGCACAGCATGTGCAGCTAAAGACCCACATGAGCAGTCTGAAAGCCTCAGAGGGCCCCGTGTATGTGCAGGCTTTGGGGATGTTGTGCTTCAGAGCCCCATATGCCTTCAGTAGAGCCTGTATGAAACATGTATGTCTCAGAAAATGGGGAGAATATCACAAGAACAGTAGGTGTAGGAGAATGAGAAGTGCAAGGAAAGGCTGTGTTGTGGGGAGAGGGAAACCTCCAGACTTCAGGAGGTAGTTGGGCAAGAAGGGAGAACTGTTCCTTGGTGAAGTGCTGGCTCTTTCCTGGGTGAGGGTGTTCATGATGAAGTACAGCTCTGTGTATTCTTAGCCAGTATTCCATTACTGGATAAAGAAACATTGGAGAAGGTGTCTAAAATTGTGTTTAATATACACACTATGGTGTGACAGTCCAGGCAGATGTGTGTAACAAACTGAGCAACACCCGGGATGTCAGCTTGTGTCTGAAGTGAAAGAAGAGGCTTTAATGTGTTGAAAAGATTCCCTCAGGTGTGCAGATGATGCATAGGTTAAAAGTGAGTCTGGGGTTAGTGCCCTCTTCACAGCTAGACAAGGTCAATTAAGCTGCTTTGCTGGCTGAAGAGCTCATTAACAGCTTTTAATCACTCGGTGTCTGAGGTTCAGTTTCTCAGTCTGGGGAAGAAGAATTGCTTTGCCAATTCAGTGTTCAGAGCTGATGCAAGTCTTGCTGTATCACCATCCCCTTCCTGGTTTCCTCCTCATCCAGAGTGTTCTTGTCAAGAGAGTTGTTGGCAAATCTTGCCTTGCATAAATCTGGGAATTAATGTGTCTCCCAAGTGAAGTGATATGTGATCAGACCATGTGCTTTGGTGGGGCCGAATTCTCCTCTGTGTTGAGTGGTGCTGTAATACTGCAAAATTGGAGTCCATAAAGGTCATAAAATAGAGATGGTAGCTAGCCTGTCACAGAGTCACAGCTTTAACATATTTTCAGTTGCACTAATAAATAGGTGACAGGAAACTTGGACTGCAGAAAAAATAGCAGATGCTGTGAACTGTGTCAGTTTTCCCTTGTAGTTGACACAGTTGAGGTTGAAGCTGAGGAGCAGTTTGGGAAAAGTGTTACAAATAATAAACAGGGAGGTGATTATTGAACTGCTAAGGAGCTCTTGACTTTTACAGATGATTTTCGATCCTACTATGAGCAAGAAGAAGAAGAAAAAGAAGAAGCCCTTCATGCTGGATGAGGAAGGAGGAGGAGGAGACACACAAACGGAAGAGACTCAGCAGTCAGAAACAAAGGAAGTTGAACCAGAGCCAACAGAAGACAAAGATGTTGAAGCAGATGAAGAAGACAGCAGGAAGAAAGGTAAAGTGAATCCATGTAGATAAACTCTCAAAGATGCTGTTTTGAGACTACAAGCCCAGTTTCAAGAATTTGGCGTCCCAGAGTATAATGCCAGAGCCTTGGTTTGCTTAGAGATTTGTGAGTAAGCTCTGCTACCTGTTTGAAGGCAGATTGCCCTCCTGCTTGGAATCATGTTCACAGACATCACCAAGCTCCCAGGGGCTTATGTAATCTCCAGTTGTCTAATTGAAACAGTCCTTTGTGTAAGGCACTGAAAAGAGACTCTCTGAAATAGTGTGGAGTTTTAAATCTTCCATGTGCAGTTGTTGCACTAATTCCACAATTATGGCTCTTTCTCATTTGAACAATTAAGCAGTAGTGTGAATAACGGAAACATGGTTGAAGGAATTTCTAGTGTTTGGACAATTCTGAGTGTGACAACCAGAGTGTTCTTTGGAATCTTTCAGGAAGTGTGTCATTGTGTATAAAACCTTGCTTTTTTAAATTGAGGTCAATGTCGTTTCAAGATTACCTAATTCAGAGAGTACTGTTAACTTAAATCCAGTTTGTAGATAAAATTGGCTCCTGCTGCAGACCAAAGAAACTGTACCTTCCTCCTGCACTTGTCATTTTTTGTCCAAGCATCTCTAATGACAAAAGTGACTAATTTCTCTTGTACAGCAGAAAGAAGGATTAAACATTTAAGGAATCAAAAGACAGAGAAGATGCAGAAACTATAACAGTATTTGGGGGCAGAGGGGAATGATCTCTTCAAACCTGAAGTTTATCCACAGGGGTTACAGATCATTGCTCATGTTTTACTGTAATGCTTTTAAGATTTGGATGTAAATTAGAAACCGTAATGTCTGAACTGTTTCTGCGGTTGCACCTCTTTAGGCAATCCTTTGGTTTTGTTTTTTTAGATACAACAGATGACCTGGATGATTTAAACTTCTTCAATCAAAAGAAAAAGAAGAAAAAAACAAAAAAGATATTTGATATAGACGAAGCAGAAGAAGGTGTAAAGGTTTGTTGGCATAACTTGACTATGGTTGAAAACTCTTTTGCTTCCATTTAATTGAGACTGGCAGTGCAGGAGTTGTCTCAAGTCTGTCATTGTGTCTTGGTGCAGTTCATAACTAAACTTCATATGTCTTCCTTTTTTTTTTTGATGAACATGTTGCTCCTGCCTGGGCTTTCTGTTCAGAAGTGGAAAAACCTGCCTGCTCTGCACAAAGAGCAAATAATTCACCAGTCTGTAGGAAGGGCTGATTAACTTCAAGGTTAACTGTCTTTTGGGGTTAGAGGGGTAACTGGATGTCAGAAGCCACGCACAGAACAGTCCTCCAAAGGGCAGCACTTCAAATAAAGTGCACATAACTGCCAAGCAGTCTGTTTTCACTCTGGTGTTTGCTTTAGAAAGGATTGGCTACTGTGCTGTGTTCCAGAAGGTGTACAAGATATTTTTACTCTTCTCAAGTTTTATTCCAAGTAGTGTTTTTGTATCACATGTCAGTGTAACTGGCAAGCCCAGAGAGCAAGAGGACGGAGAAATGTTATGTTATGCATGAACCTCCTCTTCAGATTCTACCTTTTGAGGAAGAAAATGTTCCTCTGATCAGCCTCAGAAGACAAAATACTTGCTCTGTGTTCTTTCAGTGTGCAGAATTGTGATAACAAATTAGAGTAGCACAGCTTTGCCTTCCCTCACTGCCACCACGAGGGGTGTTTGTTCCCTCCTGTCTTCACATGGCTGCTGCCTTTAAGCGCAGCCTGACCTCGTTCCTGGCCAGCCAGAAGTTAAGCCAGAAGGTGCAAATCTGGCCCTGCTCATGGCAGTAGTGCAGGGTCTGGGGCTCTCTGGAACGTGCTGGAATTCCATTCTTACCTGTTGGGTTTCAGGCCTGTGGTGGCTGTCACCAGGATTCACCTCTATAGAGTGCAGCTGGTGTTATTTCTGATGCTGGGCAGTGCAGGGCTGGTTAACACTGGGTAAACTACAGTCTTACCTCTTTGCAGGAATTGAAAATTGAAGGAGATGTGCCAGAGACAGTAGAACCTGAAGATGACCTTGATATCATGCTGGGCAATAAAAAGAAGAAAAAGAAGAATGTGAAGTTTCCAGATGAAGATGAGATAATGGAGAAGGATGAAGGTAGAATTATAACCTAGCTCAGCGAGATGTCGAAAGTGAAATGTAGTCCACCTTGTATGTGAATAAGTTCTGTTCAAATGCCTTTTTTGTTCCAAAATTTATCAGAAAAATGTTCTGTGAAAGCACTATATAAATTTCCCTTGAGTGCTAGTGAACCTTGTTGACAAACAGAGAAGACTTGAGTCCACATCTTAAGGAGTTTTCTCCTGTGTACCTTTTAGAAGTCATGTAAGTGTGAGGTTAAAGAACGTTTCTTAATGAATCCCCAAAAACTTTCTTTACAGCATTTGAGGATGAAGATAGCAAAAAAGATGATGGAATTTCTTTTAGCCTTCAGTCAGGACCTGCGTGGGCAGGCTCAGAAAGGGACTACACATACGATGAGGTAACGTTCCAGAGACTTCTAAAACATATTTTCCATGTTCATCTGCATCAGTAGAGCCTTATGCTCATCTTTCCTATTTCTAACTTCAAAGGGAAGGACTTGTAGTCAGAAGCTCCTGGGCAGAAGCTAACAAGGCATGTCTTCTATCACAGTAATTTTCACATGGGGCAGTCTTGGTCATAGTTCAGACACCTCTGCCATGGGCAGAGCAGACCCTTGGGGAAGCAGTGTTGGGATTCTGCCTTTATCAGAACATCTTAAGTGTGTTCTGAAGCAGGTGGGGAAATGCTCTTAGGCAAAGGTACTCTGATATTCACTGTGAATGCTGTTTCAGGTGGCTTTTTGAGGTGAGGTGCTTTGAGAAATGGAAGATGCTCATGTGGGTGTGAATCCCCTCTTTTGCAGTTGCTCAATAGAGTTTTTAACATCATGCGGGAAAAGAACCCGGACATGGTGGCTGGAGAGAAGCGGAAATTTGTCATGAAGCCCCCGCAGGTTGTGAGAGTAGGGACCAAGAAAACATCTTTTGTCAACTTCACAGATATCTGCAAATTGTAAGTTGCCCCTTTGGATTTCCCAGGAATAGCAGATGGATGCACTGCTCTGTGCTCCTGTGTTGAAGGCAGAGTTCTCTGGCAAGTGACTGGCAAACCAGGAGTGGAAGCTATTTCAGTCAGAGAGCTCATTACATTTCTGTGTGAGAAGATAGTTCTGAACATGATTTATTGAGATAATTCTAATTTTATACTGAAATTATGAAAATGGTACATGGGCTGAAACTTGGTGAGTTCGTTGGGTCACCAGTGACATTTTTGTGCAAGCCTTGAGGAGAAGGGTGGGAGAAGTTCTTTCTAATTTGAGCTGACTACAAATACTGTTCTCTCAGTAAAAAATATGGACTCCAGTAGCATTTTCCCACTGTTTTCTGCAGTGATATATGTTAATTATGTCTTGTGAAGGCAGCTCTGTTCTTTGTGAGCACTTCTGGGAATGCAGATCTGATGGGTATCAGAAGTGTGCCAGGAAACAGGCCTGCTGAAACCCTGCTGAGGATCTGGGTTGGGCACTAAGAGGAGTTTTTAATAGTAGCTACTGATGTTTTTTCAGGGGATGGGACAGTAAGAATGAAAAATCTTGAGTAGAAAACTTCTTTTCACTAGTTGCTGTAATTTTGAGTTGGGGATATTGGGAGGGGTTTTTTGTGTGCACTGTTCAGGTTGTTTGTGTCCTCAGTAATGGTGTGTGTGCTCTTTGGTGCAGACACCTGGCACTGCTCCCTTTGAAACTTTCTAACTTAAGTTGGGTTTACCTTGCCAGTCCTGTATAAATACCAGATTTCTCTGAAGGGGGAAGGTTAAACATTTGTTTACTTTATTTTTAGATTACATCGTCAGCCAAAACATCTCCTGGCATTTTTGTTGGCAGAATTGGGTACAAGGTAAGGCTGCTGGGCTCTGGGTTTGCTTAGGGCTGGTCTAGGCTGATATTTTTGGGGTTAGACAGATGTACTGGAACATGAGGCTTTTGTTCCCTGCACTTCAGAGCTGTGGTGGGTGATTGAGGAGAGAACATTTTAGTGAGGAGAAATCCAAGTCCCCAGGAATGGTCTTGTTCCCCTGAGACAGGCAGGTGAGGGTTGTGCCTGGGCAAAACTTCCTGGAGGAAGTAGCTCTTAAGTACCTCAGAGTTTTGCATTTTTTTCCCTGCAACACAATTGTGGGTGTGCTGTTCTTGAAGAACACATCCTTATTTTGCTTCATGTTTCTGATTTGTTTTAACGCTTCACACCTGCAAATCAAATAATTGATTTTCTCTTTTCAATTAGTGGTTCAATAGATGGTAACAACCAACTGGTAATCAAAGGAAGATTCCAGCAAAAACAGATAGAAAATGTCTTGAGAAGATATATCAGTAAGTAGAACTCCCTTTCCCACTGCACCTTTCTCAGGCCCCTCGTGATGCCCAGGGGCCCACGCATGGGCCGGGTGTGTGCCCAGCGTGGAGGAGGCTGAGGAGACACCCCTTTATCATGGAGTAATGCAAGTGCAGGTGGTTCTGCCATGGTTAGGCCATGGGCTGCACTGTCCTGCACTCAGCCATGCCAAGGAAAACAGCATTTGAGAACTGCTTGTTTTCTGAGCCTCGTATGGTGGCTTTGCTGAGGACTATGGAAAACAACATTAACTGTTAATTTTGGGGTCTGTTGTACCCATGAATTGACAGATGCAGCGTTTGTGTGCCACAGCTGGCCAGAGGACTCAGCTTAGGTGTCCCAAAGCTCCTGCTTTAGTGCTGTGTCAGTACCAGCCCTGCCTCAGCAGGGGAACACCAGTGGGAAGTCTGTGCTGGCTGTTACCTTTAGAACAGCATCAGTGTGTAACGTACCACACAAAACCTCCTCTTCCTGAGCCAGGGGCGAGTTTTAGGTTTTCCTAATGAGCCCCTGTGAGCTGGTGGGTGTGTGGGAACTGCTTTGCCAGGCAGCTGGGTTAACTGGCCTTGCTTCCCTGCAGAGGAGTACGTGACCTGCCACACGTGCCGCTCCCCCGACACCATCCTGCAGAAGGACACCAGGCTATACTTCCTGCAGTGCGAGACCTGCCACTCGCGCTGCTCCGTGGCCAGCATCAAAACTGGCTTCCAGGCTGTCACAGGCAAGAGGGCACAGCTCCGTGCCAAAGCTAACTAGCTTGGCTAAGCCACACTGGAGTTGGCCGAGTGTGCTGGGGAGATGGGACTGGACGGGTTTGCAGTCGCAGTGGATTTACCATTGTATTAAAGCGAGGTGGTGAAAACAACAAGAAATTTGGCTTTTGATTGATTGGTCTGTGAAATCCTTGCAAGATGCAGATCCTCAAGCTGTTCACATACATTTGCTCATTGAATCTATTTTACCAACTGTAAGGAGCGTGGTGGGAAAGGAGGTGCTTTTTAATCCGTTCAGACTTCTGTAAAACACAATATAAATTAAAGATACTATAACAGTGAGTGTCTTGGATTTGGATTTTTCCTTCAGTTTCCTCTTCAAACACTGGTGGGAATGGTTGGTGTGTTGTTCTGCAGATCATGTCACTGAGCTTATGTCCAAGACCCAGAATGCAGTTTAAAGATGAAGGTTATTTTGCTTTTACGTAACAGGCTTATTTTAGTTATGCTGTCATGAAACAGAGAAACCAGTCACAGAGTCCCAGGGCTGACAGGCCAGCATGAGCCCTGCTCCTGCTTGGACAGCCATGGGTGCCTCGTGCACAGACAGGGGGGTCAGGGTATGCTGGTACTGCTTAATTAGGCAAAAATAGCTCTGAGAGACTTCAGACACCAGATCGGTGCTGAATCTTAACACAGAATCAGTAAACTGTACTGTAAGTTTTCATAGTGTCATAGTACTAAATTTTGCAATTTCTAATAGAGAAACATTTATATTTCTGAAGTCCTGCACTCTTCATCACTTTAAAAAAGAATCTAAATGCAGCAAAAGACAAAAAAATAGGTCTAAATGTCATTGTATGGTGGCTGCAGCACAGTCTTCTATAAATTTGGAATTTGCAGGAGCCACTGCCAAGTAATTTGGGTTCCAAATTAACACTTTTTGCTTCGGGCTCTTCCCATGCCCTCTGCTGGCAGTGTCAGTGACCTCGAGGGGACACCCGGTGCTGTCCCTGCTGGGTTTTGTGTGGCAGTTCCAGCTGGGGAGCACAAAGATGCAGATGGGGAGTGAAGATCCCCCCTGGGTTGCAGAGGTGGGGACAGTTGTCACTCGATTGCCAAAATGTCCCTGGGGAGGGGAAGTGCAGCAGCTCAGGGCCCTGCAGCCACCCCTGCAGGTCAGGGGAGCAGCCCCTCCCCAGGGCAGCCTGTCCTGAAGGCAATACAGCAAACACCACGACTTGAAGGGTTTCTACTAAGTTTTAACCTTTGTATGTTAACACAGAGCACAGTATTGCTGGGGAGTCACTCACTTGCTGTTTGAAAACTTTGACAGCGCTGTAAGGTGAAAAATCAAGGTTTTGTGGTTGGTTTCTTAAAAGCATTTTGAATTTCAAGTGAGCTATAACAATGTTGGATGTATCTTAAAGTGAATAAAGCCAGGATCAGTGCCTCTTGTTACATTATTGTTGTATTCTTGTTTCTTCCTCTAGCAGAGTCTCCTGGTGGGAGTAAAACCTTGGAGAAGTGCAAGTTGCCTTCTTATTTTGGTGACTTGCTGGTGGGACACCCTGAAATAGCTAAAGAGCAGTGATACTTCATTTTTAAATGCTTGTTTTATCCTGGTCAAATACCTTTAACATACCTAAAAAAATGCAGTGTGGCCTTGAGCTGGTGCTGTATTTCAGTGTTTTAAAGGAAAAGCTTGATTCAGTAAAATTGGATCAAAAAGATCCAAGTTCATAAAGGAATGAATCATTGTTCCAGCCTCTCAGCTGTGAGCTCTGGCTTGCAGGAGAGTTTCATAGTGTATTTTGTAGATGTGCTTTGAGTCTGTGCATGAAACCCTGAAGGCTTTTAATGACCGATATTTGAGTGCAGCATGTTGAGCTGTAGGCTCAGATCCCACTGTGGATTCACCTCACTAATGCAGGAGAAGTCTGTCTAGGAGCAGATACCAGCTGGGGTTTATTATTTTTAGGAAAAACTTACAGAGTGCATTCAAATAATGGATGAACACAAATGCCTCGTGCTGCTTGTGAGGCTGATGTGAGTGTGAAGTGCAGTTGTGTTCAGAGGCAAAAAAGTTTTTACTTGAGCTGGCTGTGAAGAAAGCAGCTTAGGCATGGAGTTCTTAACAGAGGAGGGGGGAGCTGTGGTTGCCCTGGGTCTGTGTGCAGGTACCCTTTTGGAGACAGAGCTGGTTTTGTCCATGTTTTTTTCTCTCTGAGCTGAAAATTGGCTGTGTGGAGATGTGGGAGCCAAATTTTAGGTACTGAAAGTCCCTGTGTGACCAACAGCTGGTCTGCTCCTCTCCATGGATTCTGCCATGCCCAGTTCTCCACCTGATTGATCCAAGTAATGTGAGCAATGCAGGGCTGTTCCTTCCCAGCAGTGAGGGTGGAACATCTTCCAGCCCAGAATTGAAGAGAAAATCATCTGAGACTTGTCCCTGGAGGTGCTGGGAGAACAGAACTGCTGTTGTGGTCAGTCAGCCTGAGATTTGCTGATGCTTTGGGACAATGACCTCTTTATCCCCACTTCTGCCAGGATGTGTTTTTATCTCCACTCTCAGGTGCTTGCAGCCCAAAGGGTTGGGGACCTGGCTCATGTCCCTGGAGTAACCAGGGAACTGGGAATGTCTCAATCCCTATTTGAGCACAAATCCAGTGGGAGCAGCTGCCCTGGGGCTCATGTGCTTCTCTACTGCTGAAATCATTGGTGGCTACTGTGAAAATCAGTGAGAATAAACTCCATTGCTGGGAGCTTCTGGGCAGAGCAAGAATTTAATAATTTTTTGTAACCACAGCTGGTGTGAAGGAGGAGCATTTGTGCAATGGCTCCATGGAGAGCTGGGAGTTTCTGGCTGTCCTGGGTGCAGTGTGTCCTCCAGGAATGGCCACCTCCCTGAGCCCCTGGGTTGGGGCAGCTCCTCAGGGACACTGGGACTCCTGGGGTTGTCAGCAAGGGGAGGAAAAAAGCAGATTTTCAAAGCTGCTGCCACCAGGACAGGGTTTGTCACGAACTGCAGGGGGAGTTGAGCTTTAATCAGGTGAAAGGACCTGTGGTGGTGGCTGAGGGGAAGGTACAGGAATAGAAACAGCAGGAAGTTCCTGAAAATCAAGAAAATGGGGAGTGCAGTGTGATGCTGACAGCTGAGAATCATTAGAATTTATCTGTTCATCTTCTAAATAACATTTCTCCAGCTCTCTGTTCTGCCCCTGTGCTGTTTCCCCCTAGAACAGTATGCAAGAAGGTGAGAGGCCAGACTCTGAACACAGATGTAGAACAGAAAGCAGAAGCTGCACAAGAATTTAGCAGTTCAGATTCAGTCTGGATGGAGAGCAAACTGCAAAGCCTGCCCAGCTCCTAAAGGAATTGCTGGATTGAGTTTTCCTGCCATGGTAAAGGTCAGTGTCTTGTTGCCAGAGTAGCCAGGACCCAGTCACAGGGGGTTCAGGACAAGCCTGTCTGTGAAATCCTTTCCTGGTTTTGCAGCAGTGCCAGCTGGAGTCTGCAGAGGGTTGGATTCCCTCCGGATCCCTGGGAGCAGCCAGGCTCAGGCTGGACCTGTGGGGCTCTGCCCCTCACTGCTCTCTGCTTTAGTAGGGACATTTGGCAGTTCACAGCTTGCTCTGGTTCCAGGGGTTTGTCCACCTTGGGAAAACTCAAGTGGCTCCAGTTTGGGTCAGTAGCTGAAAGGATTTGGGGTGAACAGTTAAAATCCTGTGGCAGAGAAAGGAGCACAATTCCATGTGTCCTTTCCCTCAAATGCAGGGAGCTGAGGGAGCAGAAAGGTTGCTCTGATCTGATCAGTTCCTTAACTGATCTTGTGACAGGAGGAGGAAAAGACTTCGGGGAAGATGTTACATGGCAGTATCTTCCTCCTAAACTGAAACATTTTTTCTCATAAAGAGAAACAAGTTCAGGGGCTGGTGCTGATCCTTCCCACACATTATCTCACCTGGACAAGCCTTTGCTTTGAAGAGACCTCACCTGGTTTCAGTGCCTGGGCTAAGAAGTTCAGTGTTTGCAGCTCTTTCATTATTTTAGCTATTTTTAGTAATTTTTTTAGCTCTTTCATGATTTTATCTATTCAGATAGATAGAGCAGTGCCATCAGAGGTCATTCAGCCAGTCTTTAGTTTTTAGAAAAGGCCTAAAGACTCATTTTCCTGTAGGTGTTTCACCTTAAGTGGATATAGATAAGCCTACACAAACACATGTACACTCCTACATATCCTGGATGCAGGATGGCTGTCAGTCTGTCCCAAGCCCAAGGGAACAGTTCCTTCTACAGGAGAAATTCCAGCTGGCCCTGGAAATGTGTTCCTGCCCAACAGCCCTGAGGAACTGGGCTTTCCTCACAGGAAGAAAAAATACTTTCTCACTTTTCATGCTCTTGACTGTAAGGACAGGCTCGTTTCTTGCTGCCTGAGCTTGCTGTTCATCCTTTTTCCTTTTTGCACATTGCAAACACCTGCATGAATCTGAAATAAAGCAGTCACCACTTTAGCTCTGTGCTGGGAAGCATTTTTCTGCCAGTACCCACCAGAAACGTGTGGTACCTCCCTCCCTCTTCAGCCCATTGCATCTCCCACAGTGCTCTCTGGGCTCACTGAAGTTTTGCTTTTTCTAACAGAAGCAGCATCCTTAATTCTACATTTTGTAGAAAACCAAATCACTTTTAAAATCCTCTGTTTCTTCCCCCAGCCCTGCTTTGGGTAATTATCCCATAATTTATTGTATTTGATGAGAGCACTGCACTGGGGGGGAGCAGGACTGTGGGGCTGATGGCAGAGCAGTTTGTGCCCTGATTGTCACCAGTGTCAGGTGCTCTGTTACAGGGAGGAAATCTAGATGTGATTAATTTTGAAAATAAGGCACAGAAGGCAAACAAACAAAAAAATCTGTTACATTTTTGTTTTGTGGACTGAAATGCCTCTATGCTGCTCATGGCTCTCAGACCCTGCTGCAGGCCTTGTGCTGTGTTTTTGTTCAGCACCAAAATTGCCTTTTTTCCACCAAGGCTGGGAAAATACAAGTTCTGAGGAATGTGAGCTCATCTGAAATGAAGCTTAAAACATTTTTCTTTGCTGCCTTGTCCCTACCCTCCCTGACACCCTTGCACAAGAGAGGGAGGAGTGGTTGCTTTCTCTATTCTTCTGAAGGAGCTGTGCACAGCCCTGGGCTTCTCCTGATGTGATCTGGGCTCGAGGTGTGGCTGTTGATGTTTCCCTGCTGGTGCAAAAGCTCTTGCTTGGGGCTGCTTGGGGAGTCTCGAATATTCCACACATGGCAGTTTGTTTTTAATTTCAGACCTTCTCCACTTTCCCAAAATTCATTTAAACCATGTGCTGAAGCACATTGTTTCCCTCTCCTCTTTGTTCTGGATGAGAGAGGTGGCCTTTAAATCGTACCCCTGGCCAAGAGCATCCCTGGATTGCAGAATGTCCTGCGGATTGCAGGAGTGTGCAGGGGCTGGAGCCCCCCTGTCCCTCTGGAGATGCTGCGGGCACGGAGCAGCACACGGGGGGTGGGCAGGAGGAGGGGCCAGCCCAGGAGGGGCTGCCCCAGCTGAGCTGCCAGACCTGCTCTCCTCCCCCCCCCGGCTCGGGCTCACCCAGCAGGAGGAAGCTCTGAGCAAACCCTGCAGTGCTGGGGGCTCTGCACCCCGTGCCTGGGCCAGCCGGGCAGAGGCAGCAGTGCCCCAGCCTGGGGGGAAATGTGGGCAATGCCAGGAGCTGAGCTCGGTGCTCTGTGCCGGACCAGGGCAGGGTGTCCATCCTGGCACATGCCCTCTGCCCAGGGCAGAGCATCCCCAGTGTGCCCGAGTCCTTCCAGCACCACTGACCCATCCGGGCCTTGGGGGGTTTCCTGTCAGGGGATGGACAGGCTCCACCAGGAGCTCCACCGGGAGCCTGTGGGGTTCTTGACCACAGCTCCTCAGGCAAAACTTTCCTGAGAAGAGGGAACTGAACCTCCTGCAGGTGCCAAGAAGACAATGCAGCCACACAGAGTCCCCATACGAGCACTGTGACACACAGCAGCTGCCTCTCACGAGTTCCCCAGAGGACAGTCCTGTTACAGCAGCAGGAACTGAAAAGTTCCCAAGTGCTGCACAGCCTGGAGCTGTGATGCTCATCAAAGTTAAGGGGAGTTAGTAAAGTCAGTGGGCATTTCTGCTGCATCTCCTGACTCAGACAGAATAAATGACTGCAGGCATTTTGGCCCCCGTGTTTGTCCATGTCCAGAAGCAATGAAAGGAGCATTTGGGACTGGAGGGACCCTGCTCTGCTGCTTGAATGCCTGTCCAGGGCAGCCTGGGAAAACCAGAGCACCAAAGATCCCATCCCCATCCCCATCCC
>VXBS01010426.1:0-25146 GCA_013400255.1 Sitta europaea
AACACACAAATGGGGATATAAACTTCACCCTAGGACATTATCAATGCACAATAATAACAGAAAAGGGGCCTCAATATCATCACGAGGAGGGTGGTACAAGAATCAATACATAATTTCTGACAGAAAATTGCCAATTTTTGGACAGAAGATTCCAGTGTTCTCAAAATTGCTGCCTTTCTAATTTCAGCAATCACGCACAGAGAAACAGTAAAATGTAAGCACCTTTCAGCCTTGATCTTGATGTCCATGCTCCTAACAGTCCTAGGTCACTCGGTCTTTGCTGATAGCTCGTGCTTCCCGGAGTACTCCCCTTGGCAAATCTTGAGAGCAGCCACAACACAGGATATAGCATGTCCTAAGCATCCCTGCAGGATCTGCATTATGTTTCCCATGTATCTTGAACATATTAGGGCTGCACGGGCCATCCTCTAGGGTGCTGGTCTCTTCCTACAGAATTGTCACATCAAATGATTTTTTGAAATCCAGAGATACTACATCTACTTCCTTTTTCTTGTTTAACATGGTCTAATTTTACCAAAAGAAGATATCAGATGTGTCTGGTGTTATCTCTCTTTGATAAGAACAAGATGGCACTCACAGGCTGATCCAGATATATACCCCAATCATACGCATTAACAATTTATATTTCTTTCCCAACACAAATGGACTCCACCACTATGAGACCATTTTACTCCTACAAAAGTCACATGCTCTTACAGTGATCCAAATTAATAAAATTTCTTCTAGGAATTAATTCTAATTTCATTCTTCTGTCTTGTAATCCAAACCACTCTGAGGATCCCATGTAAGGCCAAAGGTGGAAATAATAGCAGGGGAATAAAATACCCTGCAGTGGTATATTCTCTGGGGAAAGTGACTTTAAAAGAACTATACTGGTAATTGTTACACCAGATAGATTCTATCTATAGTAGTTGTTGTTGTAGAAGCATTTTTCTGCTAATCCCCTTCTGTAAAAATATTAGGTTTTACAGTTCCTGCAGGGAAAACTGGTGTGCAGTTATTCCAGTAGTAATTTCTCTAGTCTCCACTCTTATCCAACTCAGTCAATGACAGTAGCAAGGGAAAAATGCTCCAAGAAAAAGATAAATGAAATGTCACCTTTGAAGAGATATGGAATTTGGCATAGAAAATCAGTGTATTCATTCTCTACAGTAAATATAAGATCCCATTCTCAGGTGAGAGAGTATTTCTGATGCATCAGAATAGAGACAAAATATTGCTTAATAAAATTCTTCCCTGATATTCACAGTGGATATGTTGAAGTACCCATGAAATATTCTTACATCAAGTTCAATGGAGCTGGTGTCTATGCATGCAGGATTAAATTCACACAAAATATAGCTGCACAAAGAACATTTTCTCTATGAACCAACAGTTCATACTAGAGAAGATATAATCATCCAGATTGCTGTCTCAGAGTTGAGAGAAAGGGATTAAAACTCATTTCAAATTTTCATCAGATTAAAAACATTTTTGAAATTTTCATTTCATATGCTCAAAATTAGAGGCTTGGTCATTGTCCCACAAGTGTACACAGTGAAAAATTGCAAAGATTTTGAAAGCTGCAGCTCCATTCAACTATCCATCATTCTCTAGCTCTCCTGTCTCCATTCTCTTTCTCTTCAGGGTTTTCTTCTCTCTTATGTCACATCTGCTTCAATAATTACAGGGAATAATTTTTCAGCCATCTTCCAGAGTAGATTTGGGTCTGGATGATGCCTTTCCTTTTCTTTTTCTATTACCAGCTTGGGAAAGTGGTTTGGAACTGAAAATAGAGATGAGAAAGAATAGGAGTTAGGAAAGAGCAATGATCTATAGTACAGTCGTCGTGTATATTGTGAAATTAAAATAGTGCCTGAGATGATCATGGAGAAGGTTCTAAAATTGCAAATTTTTTTTCCCCACTTCCAGCTAGCTGAAAAAACCCAAAATATTTTTCTTTTAGCTGAGAGGAGGATATCACTAGAAAGAAATAAGCAGGTAACCACGGCACAGAAACTTTGTGATTTGTTGACATTTACACAGGAATTGTGAAAAGTAGACCAAGAAGGTCCTCACACCACATGTGACTTGAGGAACACATGTCTCTTAATGGTATGAATTAATCAGAAGTTGTGACTATGTATGTATTTTAGAAGGGCGGAATTTGTCCCATCATGTTGTCTGGAGAAAAGTATAACAAAATGTAATGTGCTTTAATTTATTCTCCTGTGTGCAAACTCATTGTGAATGCGGAAACAGACATTGTGGTGATTAGATTTAATAGGATTAGGACTCCCTGATGCCTTGCTTGTATAGTGATTGCTCAAATTCTTGTAGAAGGAGCATTTTAATTTCATTTCTTTGTAAAATTCAAACTTCATTACCTCTTCAGCTCATTTATAATTTAATTCATTACATAATATTTATTTTCTCTACTTCACCTTCCTAACTGTGCTAGGGTAGGGTAGAGTTAATTTTCTTCCCAGTGGCTAGTACAGGGCTGAGTTTTGGATTTGTGCTGAACACAGAGATATTTTATTATTGCTCAGCAGGTGTTGCACAGAGCCAAGGCCTTTTCTGGTTTTCCTACTGTCATCTGGCAAGGAAGCTAGGGTTTCATGGGTGGCTGGGGAGAGACACAGTCAGGACAGGTGACTCCAACTGACCACAGGGATACTCCAGACCATGTGACATCATGTGCAGTATTTAAAATGGGGCAAGAAGGAGCAAGATGGGAACATTTGAGTGATGGTGTTGGTCTTGTAACCTCTACATGTGATGGGGCTCTCCTGAAGATGTCTGAACAGCTTCCTGCCTGTGGGAGGTGGTGAATCAACTCCTTGCTTTGTTATCCTTTTGTGAGCAGCTTTTGCTTTCCTTATTAAACAGTTTTTATCTCAGCATATCAGTTTTCCAGCTTTCATCTTTCCAACTCTCCCTGAGTGGGCTCCTGCCTGGGGTTATGCTACGACAAGAACACATGATCTCTCTTTCTTTACAGTACTCTGTATCAGGCTTGGTATTTTTATTCTGTTGCTGATATTCTGTTGCAAATCTCTCCTTAGTCCTAATAACTATAAGATCCGTGTTCCTTGTAACAAAATGCTCCTGTATATTACTTTCTTAACCATTCCCTACAGTACAAAATTTAATCTCCCATTTTTGTTCAAGCATAACTTCACTGGAAAGAATGAACAGATTAAAGAGAATGACTGTCAGGTATCTCAGACCCATTTTCCTCTAGGTATCTGTTACACCCAGTTTTTGAAACCTTTCTCAATTCTCTTTTGTATACAAGATGGTGACTTAACTGCTCCAGTGAGCAAACAGAGGTCATTGTTAGGTCATTGTTATTGGCGTGAGCAGGAACAAATTTCTGGCATACTGTTGCAGTCTCTAGGTTTTTGTTGTATTAACTGGGTTTGGACAAAAAGGGTATCACCATCATGGTATAACTGCAGATTCAAGATTTTTGGTATTGTTTTTACTGGTATTGCTTGGAAGATAGGGCTGCATTCCTCACTGCTACTCTATCCCATTTTCAACAGGAACTGTGAGGTCTGGTGTTAGTATATGGGCATCTCCTCTAACTGCAGCACAGGGAAATATCTTTAACATTTGAGCCCTTCTTCACCCTAATAATTGCCCACATAGTTCCAATGTATGGGTTTTATAAGCAAAGCAAGACAGAAGCTAGCTCATCCATTCTATAAAGAATACACTTAACTCAATGCGGTTTAATAAGAAATCAAAGCTACAGCTTTGATAGCATCCTGCTAGAATGACTTGTAAAACAGATCTATTACACCACACTCAGATGACAAATTTTAAAATTCTCTGCATGGGCCAGAGAGTTAAATACAGTGCTCTCTTCAGCAAATTATATAGTCACAGTCGTCTATTCTTAAACATGCAAAAAGCCCCCAGAGTTTCTAACATCTTCTCAGTGCTGAAGCAAAGGCTGGAAGTTTAATTCATTAACGTGGTCTTATGGTTTGGGTGCAACTGCAGTTTATCACACAAAGCTCAAGAGATGAAAACTTCTATTTCAGAAAAATAAAAGCCATTACTTTTTCCCCTAAAGATCAAGGCAAAAGTTAACAGTCAGGGGTCATACTTGTCACTACAGTTTTGTAGGAACGAAGCCTAAAGCTATGAGATGTGTAGTGATTCCTTTCTTTTCTGTTCTACTGTGTTCTGAATTCTGTTCTGTCACAGATCTGTAGCACCCTTATTCGAGATCCACAGCCTTTGTAATTACTCTTCTTTTAAGTATCAATAGTCCTCTTTTACATGTGGAGTGGCTGCCTCCCCATTTGTGATGCAGTAGCAGGATATTTGACTACAGACTCACCTCTGCTTCCACCAAAAGTATGATTGACATTTGAAATGCTCCACAGCAGAGAATGAGAGTACAGCCCCCTCTGCAGACAAGACAACTGCTCCTCTCTCTCCCCAGAGCAGGAAGGTCTCTTCAGTAAGATTTGCGCTTCCACCTGTTTCAAAGCATACATGAGTGATATTAAGCTTAAATAATGGTTAAGTTAAGAAGTTAAACTTAATGAATTGCCAGTTATGGTGGGGTTTTTTTTGTTTGGTTGGTTGGTGGTTTGGGTTTGTTTCTTTTTGGGGGGGAGGGGTTTTGTTTGTTACTTTTATTTTAAGATTTCACACTAAATCATTAAGTGCATTTTTGAATGGCAATTCCAAACTTTTATTTCTGATGCTTCAAAGAACCACACTATTGGTGAAAATACAATTGTGAAAGTTCCTATTGAATGTGAGCAGGTTTCGAGTGCTAAATGGGCTATAATCAGAATAAATCCCTACCACACCCAGCCCGTCTGATCTCTGAGAAACAGATGGAACAAAAGGGGTTTTATTTTCTGCCAAGTTTCTGTACTCTTCATACAACAAGTTTCATTTTACCCAACATTAAATATAAATTGATAACAACAGGTAAAAGATAAGAAATACTGCCACTCTTCTTGGCTTGTAATACTTGATCTTTCACATTGTGAAGGTAAAAACACATATGGTTTTCAGTAATTATTCAGTAGTGTAGTTCCATTTGGAATTGTTTATTTGGAGGTACTTTCTTTACATTGTATACAACATGAATTGTAAATGATCAGCCACAGTGTGGAAACACATTTCTCCTGCTTCTTAATACTCCTAGATGATGAGATAAAGATTGAGATTGAAATTAATTACTTTATCATAAGTAGCTCTTTCCGTAACTCTGTTTTCATGATTGATTATGTAAGTTATAGTAATGTTCCAGTACTGTATGAGTATAATTATCATAATAAAATGTCAAAAACCCCCCTCTAATTAAAGAAAAAAGAAAAGTATGAGCAAACAATACTATAAGATCCTTCCACTAAGGTTGAGGAAGTAGAAAAACATATCTCGGACATCAATTTCATGGATAGCATCAAATATTAGTAATTGAAAGAGTAAAAAAGTCACCAAATATTAACTGACATTGTTTCATGAACATTCTAATCAGACTATAAAACTTTTCACAGTGTTTGTTAAAACTGCCTCTCTCCTAATTTTTCACATACTTGAAACTATCTCTGATCAGTTTAGTTACAGCTTTCTAAAGGACTGGAATCATATGAAGTATGCTTATCACCTTTTAAATATCTCAGATCAAGTATTGCTGCTAAATTTTCTGTTAAGAATTATGTAAATCAAAAATCTTATGAAACTATTATAGGAATTATATAGCCCTATTTTTATGAACTGTACCTTGGTTCTTTGAAGATTATTATTCTATTAAAGATAAAAGTGTTTGAGGATCCGTTATAATGCTAGACTGATAAGTAGATATGGGTTACTTATGATTTTCTATAGGTGAATGTTCTGATTACAACTTTGTACCACTAGCTTCTGTGGCATTAAATGCTCTTGGTGGATTGTATCTATTCCTTCATATTTTTAAATACATTTTAAAATGCTGTTTAGGTCACAGAGTTAAGCTTAGCACTTGTTTTAAGTAAAAGCAATATAGACAATGATCTTTTTATTTTGCTTTCCTCATTCCAGAGGATGCAATAAAGATTACTTTGGCTTATGCCTACACTTTGAGATTTGGAGGAAACTGTGAATTACTAAACCTGTGTTTTTTTCCTGGTGTAGTAACTTCTTCAGTGTTCAGTTTTTGGGTTAAGATTACATAATTAATAATAAATGATGATATTAGAAAACAAAATGCAGAATTAGCTGCCAGTTTACAAATCATTTAAGCTCAACTAAGGCAAAAGGATACAGAGAGAGAAAGACTCAGTGGGCCCAGAATAAACCGGGCATTAATACAGTGAAAAGTGATTTTTAAGGAGAGAGGTCCTTTGGACAGACATTTACTCTGCACAGTTACTGAATTGTCTGTTCTTTGCTTTGATAATTGACCTTACCTACTCCTACTTCAGCATCCTCACTTTTCAATGGTAGTATTTAGGTTGACAAAAAAAAAAAAGCATTAGAATTATGTGTTTTGCCACGTTTTATTGGGGAGGAAGACAAATAAATCAGTCTTTATCAGTCAAACAGTTCCTTTGAAAACAGAAGAAGCTATATCCAATTATGTAGCCTCTCCTCCTTTACAGAATTGATAAAGGACATTTTTCTGTAATTTCTTTGTGAAAACTTTAATTTTCATGTAAGCATACTTAAAATCTACTGCTGCTTGAAAGATCTTGAATGAATGAAAAAACAGCATTCATAGGGAGATTAATGTAATGATTCATTACTCTCATTATTAAAAATAAAAATAGTGCCTTATTTTTATGGATTAATCTAATTTCTCTAGCCATTAAGACTTCTGATAAAATACAGAAAATTCTTTTGCACATAAGAATTATAAAATCAAGTGGTTAATTTTCTGATGATGACTAGACTAAATTTCTCAGTATTACAGTATTACTGGAAAACTATTTCTAACATCTTAGATCACTTTTGTTGCTCTTCCTGAAACGTATGAAGCTCGAGTAAACTTTTTGTATTTTCACAATGACAAATAGACCTCAAACCAAACCAAACACAATTGTACCCATACCTAATATTGACTTGATATTTCCACACTGACATAGTCTAGAGCATCTTTAGCCTTTTATTCTATGTAAAAAGCAAAGTTTTACTTATTTTTGGCTAGATTGAGAGCACCTTTTTCACCTATTGAGCAAGCTAGGAGCTGTCAGTTCCTCAAAGGTCAGTTGCTGCCTGATGTGTATCAACACACTCACTTTTTCATAAGGACCTCCAAATTTTTTCAGAATAGCAGCAAATTTAATCTTATTCTAAGTAATTTTATTTTTATGACTGTTCAGAAGTTTGGACCCAGCTTACCTTTACATCCTGTAGAAAGGCATACACCAGAATTGTTTATTTTCTTTACTGCTTAACCTGACTGTTATTCTTAAAGCACAACTGGCTAATGTCAGCTAAATTAACAGATATTACCTTCCCTGCTGCAAAGTGCCCTTTACCCAAGTTCAGCAGTAAAAGTTGCTGAGTCAAGTTCCATCTTTGCCAGTTTAAAACAAGACCTATTTCTCCTAATCTCTTCTGGTTTCCCTTTTAGCCCTTCCTTCACAACAAGTTGATACAACTTTACGAGAAATAGGTGTTCATTAAGAAGAGCCTGTACTGTAAGGATCCTTAATTATACCTATCCTTATTCATACTTGTAATATTTAAGAATACCTAAATTCATATTTATGCAGAAAGGCATACCTTGCCTCCTATGAGAAAGGCTCTTCTCTGTCTTGACACTCTATTTATGTGGCATTTATTCATTCAACATAGAACAGAAGAGCTTCAACAGCCATTTTGAAACTAAAAAGCTTCTAGAGCCTGTCATCTCCCGTCCCCCCATCTCCCTTCCCTCCACCACTGCAAAATGTTCTGTAAATAGTGGTACCAGGCTTGCTTTCAGTAGAGGACAGACTTGAACCTGAAGCTGCCGTGTGATACAGCGATTACTTTAGTGTTGATATTTATTTTTCATTTGTATTTCATAAACGAATAAATGTGTCCTTACATTCCAAAAAGAGACAATAAACAGAGGCCTGGAGAAGCTGTAAAATTTCCATCCTTGGAGAAGTTCAAAATTCGGGTGGAAAAGATCCTAAGCAACCTCATCTAATATCAAAGTTGGATGCATCTTAAAAATTGGCCCTGCTTGGAAGATGAGAAAGAAACAGATAGTCTTCAGAGCTGCCTTCCAACCTGAATAATCTTGGGAAGGACTGAGTTACATTCCATCTGTGTCTTCACAATTTCGTATTGATTAGGGAGCCTATAATTGTACTCAGAATTTATTGGTAGCATGAAACTGTTCCTGAACATTGCCTCTAAATGCCTGTGGTATATAGGAATCTCAATCAGGTCATTAAATAACTGCTGAACAACTAGAAGCTAAACAACTGTGCACTAATACAGATTTTCTTTGTAGATCTGTTTGTTCACTAGCAAAACTGAAAAGGCTTTTTCAGCTGTGTAGATTTTGCATGAAGTTCCCATTCCTGTAAATGGAGTTTAAGTTTTCTAAGTCTAAAGGTATGACACTGTTTTTGTTTGCTATTTAAATTGATTTTTTTACTCTATTTTTGTTGTATTCTCAAATGGTTTTTTTCCTATTTCAGACCATTAAAAAAAAAAAAAAGAGAGAGAGAGAAAAAGACAATTGGGGTATGCAATTATTTTGGTTGAAGAAAGGCAATCATTTGCAAGCTGAAATGTCATCAAAACTGGCAAGGATCCATCATTCTCCCAGGAAACTTGTGAAACAAGATTACCTCAAATGAATCTGTTTTTTCATATACTCGAGAGCAACATAATTGTTGCCTAATGTATGATTTTGTTTCAGTTTACATTACCCTAAAAAAAGGAAAGAAGTGTTAAAGCCTACTATTCTTTACTCAGGTTTGTTGGGGCTTTTTGTGTTAAAACTGGATAAATTTCAGAGATTTGTGTGAATTTTAACTGTACCATGTTCTAGAATCCCATCCCACTTCTGCGAAAACTGACACTTCCCTGTTTAAATAAAAGTGAATTTTCATACATATTTTAAGGACTGACAAATCCACACTGTGGTCTGGCTGCATACTCCCAAACACCCTGGTGTATTAATTTGGTGTCTTCTTTCAAAAGCTGAATCAAACTGAACACCCGTTTGGAGCTCTCCATTATCAAAACCCCTGGTTTATGTGAACTAAAATTACCAGCCTGTACTGGTTTATGCCACTGGAAGATCTCATCCATGGAAGAGAGAAAACAGAGGATATCTATTTCAGGAGGACAGTTTACCTAAACAGCCCAATTTTTAACCTCCTTTTCATCAAATGTACTATTTGAATTTGTGAGTAATTAGTTTTAAACCCTGATGTGTTAGTTTGCACAGATTACATGTAGTTTCTGGCACAGAGTTAGGCCCAAAAAATGTGGACGCACCCCAACATAACACTGGATGCAGGAATCAAGAAAACTGACTTGCATTTTCTTTGCAGGCTGTTGGTGAATCTCTGGAAAGTTTGGATAGGCTCCTCCTTGTTTAGACAGACTTTCCAAGGAACTTTTAGTTTGCTCCAAGGTAGTGTACAGCCACTTTTCACTGTCAGATCAACTCCACAGAGGTATATCTGAAATTGCTTTACATGTTCTCAAATCACATTGTAGCTGTCAACACTATATATGTTCTCAGTCCTACACAAGGTTTTTGTATTAGATATTATATAACCATTGCTGATTTGCCGCCTTTTGTTATGTCTTAAAATCTGCAACCAGTATCTAATATTTTAGAATATTAGGCTTCATAGAATTCACATGCACTGAATTCCTCTGAGAGGAGAAAAGGAATTTAACAAGTAGACAAAAAACCTATAACCTAGACAAAGTAAGGGATTGTCGTTTTCTGAATCTGTAGTAGTACACAGCTTTCTGTAAAAAATGCATTTTTAGAAAATATTTTATCTTCCTCTAAGAACAAGCTTTTTGGATATAAAAATTATTTTTTGCTTTACCTGTTTTGATGATGATGTAATTGGTTTTTTTCATTTCTCACTGTTGCCATATAGTCCATTATCAGAATAATTTCTATGTGTTCTTTTCATTCATGTAGAGATAACTGGGCAAGATTAAGGAATGTAAAACATAACATCGTTGTGCTTCTAGGCCATTTCATTATTAATCCCATTATTTAGAAGACAAATCACTTCAGGCTGGATGTTGGTATAGATATATTTTGATTCCAAGCATATTATATATAAATCTTTTCACTTTTCTTCCACCAGGCTTCTATTTCTTTAGGCTTGCTACAACAACATACATATTGTATAAGGCTACCCCATATATTTCCTTATATAAGTATTCCCTGAAGTAAAAGTTTTATCCCTGTAGTGCATAATATCAATTTCTTATATTAAATCAATGATGAAACTGGTACACTTATAAGAACAAGTCTTTTGCAGTCAGTCTAAACTGAAAATAAACCCTTTGCCACCTTTTTAGCTCTTTTTTATCTTCTAGGGCTGAGTGGCTTTAGAGTCTCTGTTACCAGCTCAGGTTTCTTTGGCATGTACATCCATGCCACATTAGCACGCAGCTACCATCATAATATGGAACTTTTTTTCCAGGCCATGTGGGGAGCATAGAACAGGTTTTGGATAATACCGGTCTAGAGTCAAGCCAAAAGATCGCATTGAGACTCACACTGAGATTCAGAGATGGTCCTCATTCATGAACCGTAAAACATCAGTGGGAATATCTGAGAAAGGGTCTGAGAAGGCCAAGAGAGAGGTCTAGGAGCTGGTTTTGGTTTCATAAGACCTCAGAGGTGCACAGTGAGAATAAGAGGCTACTGACACCAATTGCATCAGGAGGGGCTCACTGACGAGAGGGGCTGCCAAGTGTGCATCCCTGGATGTGCTCAAAACAAAACTCAGCCACTTCCTGAGCAACCCAATGAAACCTCACAGCTGGCTTCACTGGAGAGGCTGGGCTGGCCGATGGTCACTGCTTCCTTCCAGCATAAATATCTCATGATTCTGTCACACAACACTGAAGTTCATTGAGTTAGCGAAAGTTTATATTTCCTTTTCACAAAAATAGTTGAATATGAAAGCAACTTTTTCTATGTTTCCCCAAGAAACTTCCCAATATGATTGCAGTCTCTTGTAAAAAAAATTATAGCTCCAGTAAAATGGTAAATTATCTGCTAACATTTGATATTCTTAATTCTCGTATTCAATACAGTCATCTCAATTGAGTAGAAAAACTGTTTCTGTTTTAAAAAAGATTCATGTTTTCACCAAAATAATTCCACTAAAGAGAAACTATAAAAAATGTAAACCACACTATAATATAATTAAAAAAACACCTTTAATGTAAATCATATGTCCTGAAATAATTTCTGACTAATCACGATAAATACTTTTGCTTTGCTATATCACTTTTTCAATATTTTGGTTCTGTAACTAGCAGAAATATCTATACTCCAATTATGTAAAAAGCTTACTTTTGGACTTTAATTTCATTTTCAAGAAGGCTGCTAGAACATTCTGAACTTTCAAGACATTTAAGAATGCATAAAAAGGCTAATGAGAAACTTACCAGAACTGGTGACTTCCTAGAAAATATTTTTGTTTTGACCAGTATTTTTCTGATGAGAATTACTTCCAAGATTTTTAAATACTATCTAACCCGCTACCCTCTGAACTCTATAAAAACCAAGCCGCCGCCACTGCTGCTGCTTAGATAATAAAGGCAGGCTGATAAAAGCTTGCTGCAATAGAAATTCCAGTTCAGTCTTTTATAGGTATCTAGAATACATGAAAGTCACCTCTCTCCTCCATTCTCCCTCTCCTTCTTTGCCCTTCAATGTGCAGTCACTCACAATGTGCAGCCTGCAAGAGTGAAACAATATTAAAGTAAGCTAAATATGAAAGTAAGCTACAATTTCTGCAGCTTTTTTAGTTTTATCTCTGCTGATGGTCTTTAAGACCTAAGGACAACATGAAATGAGATCCTAAGGACAATGTTATTGTTGTTTACTTCTAATGGAATTAATTTTGCATATTTTTTTCTCATAGTTACAGGCATAGAAATGTCATTTCCAATTATTCTTTGTGAGGGGATGAAATAGAATAGATAAAGACATAAAAATACAATAAAGAAGAGTAAGTAGATAAGAGTGAATAATTCTTATTTCACCAATGTCCCTCTTTATGATGGATATCCTCCTTATCAGACCCATATTAACTTCTAAGCCTGGCACTATCTGACTTCTATTACTGCAAATTATTGCTGGCAATATTGAATTGTGGTACTAAAATGCTAGACAAATGACTTAAATGTCAGAGTATTGCTTTCACCCCAGTTAAAGATGCTTGCACAATCATTTTGTCCTCATTTTGCCTCAGTATTCTCTTTGTCATACTAATGAATGTTTGCAGAGCCAGAATATACTTGCCATACTATGCTTGCCAGAAGCCCTAGAGGGATCAGCTCTGCCCGGTGCCATAAAGGCAGCAAGAAACGTATATCTGCTCATGGAAATTTCCTAAAAAGCAGCTCATGGAGTCAAGGGCTGAATCTCAGAATCAGGAAATTTTCTTTCTCTATGACAGTTATTTGCAGGCATAAACACTTGCAAATACCAAAGCAGCAACAAGGGAGTATAAAAACTAATCAACATATCAAAGCAGAGGTATACCAAAAATACTAGCAGAATGTTTTTGTTGAACACCTTGAAGCTATAGAGTTATATTCAAACTAGGGATTCTGATTTGGAAAAAAAAAAAAAAAAAAAAAAAAAAAAAAAGGAAAAATGGATCTCCTAAAATGTGATGCATTTAGTTTTATACAACTGAAACAGGTGAGCATCCCTAGTCCATAGTAATTTTTCATGTGTGTTATAGTCCTGGCTAGATCGAGGAAAACACAGCAAACACAGCAGGAGAGAGAAAAATGCCTGTGTATGGCTGCAGTGGTGATAGTGGTGATTTGATATTGGTTATATCTTACTCTCCGGTGTCAAGATATGGGAATGTTTCAGAAGGTGGGAGAAGCAGAAAGGACAGGCTATTTAAATGCACAGCAGTTTTCTTCCTCTCCTGTTAAATTGTGAAGATAAATTTATCATGCGACTATAAAACACAAGCTTTTATCCAAGCTTCTGCAATCCTGAGTCATAGTAACTCAAGAGGACCTGCCAAAGACAGCAACAAAAAAATGTTTGGCAGAATAGACTCCAGTCAGTAAAAATGAAGAAATAGAATTACCTTAACCAAACATCTTATTAAATAGTAGAAAGATCATCACCCAAGCATGGAAATCACAATCTTTATATAAGTGTGAAGATCCTTTGAATTTCATGTAAGTCTGACAAAAAAAAATGGACAGAATATGGTTTTGATTATGGTTTTGGTTATAAATAAGTATCTATTTTTATGTCCATATGCATGTTTGGGAGGCTGAAAAATAAAAGCATAAAGCAGAAAATAACATGCACCTATTAATTTTCTTGTAACATGATCCTAAGAAAACCGAAGAAAGCAAGAAAAATATAACTTGCTTGACAGTCAGTATTTTAAGGATGAGCTGGTATTTTGAGTTCTTTTACAATGGTCAGACATCTGTCTTCTGATGAGTGAGGTTTACTGTGCTTGGAAATTCCAAAATATATATCTTTCTGTTTCATCCTTAAACACTCTTCCCAAAGAAAGATTCCTTTGTGCCCCTAGTGATGGAAAGACTCCGAACAAAACTGCACAAGAGAGAAGCTTTGTTACAGGATTTCACAATTCAAAATCTAAACCTCAGTTTAAAATTCTTATTTACAGCCATGTTGGTTTGTAGGAAACTGTTCTTTGTCCTTTTTTGAGACACAGAAGAAGTCTCTGTCTAAAATGTTTATTTTTAAAAGCAGAAATGCAGACCTAAGCTATCACCCAGGAATTAGTCTTAGCTTGAAAACAATTTCCTGTCATGGTTTATATATAAGTCATGTAAACTTGCATGTCATTAGGTACCATGACCTATCCTCCCACTTCCCAGTATCCCAAAATTGGGGAACATTAACTAATGTTAAGTACAATGTAAATATTCAGCTCAAATATGCCTCTTGAATTTCTCAGAATATGTTTCAAAAGCAGGGAAAGATCTAAGAGACATTAAAACTCATTAATTGCAATAAAAAACTTTCCAGGATGTGGCATTTTTCTGCTACTTCTATCACTACCTCAGCATGTAGCAGATTAGTTACATGATTAGTTACATATTTTTGACAGAAAATCAATCCTAAAAATATTCACTGTCTCTGTGCCTATATTTTTGTTTTTTGGGAGAGATGAGGTATGACAGGTAGGATATTTTAAAGACATTTCTGTTTCTAGTTCTCACCATCAATGGGCATGGAGGACCTAAATCTCTTTTCTTAAATCATACTACTTTCACTGAATTGTTTTCCCTAGCAAACCCTCTCTTGGCTTTCTGGTGAAGTAAAAAAAAACAAAAAAATATCTGAAGAAAACAGAGATTCTCTTGAAATTTTATCTTAGCTGAAAAAGCATTTTTTAAGTTGCAAACCAGTTTGAAATTGTCTTTTGATTGTTCCTCTACACCATATTTTTTCCTAGAAGCCATATTAGATAGAAAGCAGAAAAATGACATGTTTACTTCCAGCACAATTACTAAGCCTGAAAAATGAATATTGCAGTTTTCTTTGACCCACAAAACAGACTAAAAGGTCTTTCCAATCTTTCTGCTTTCTCATAGGGTTTGGAGCATGGTGATACCATCTCTCTTACTAAGACAGCCCTCATTTTTATATAGCTGTCATCAGGT
The DNA here is from genome assembly GCA_013400255.1 of Sitta europaea. NCBI lineage: Eukaryota > Metazoa > Chordata > Aves > Passeriformes > Sittidae > Sitta > Sitta europaea. Next base: position 14,854 of record VXBS01010426.1, read on the forward strand.
TTCTCTGTTAGCCAAGAAAATTTTGCTGTTTTTCAGAGTGACTGCAGAAAAAGTTCCTTTTTTCTTATCCCCAAATAAACATAAGTCCCAATTTTATTGGTAAAGTAATATCAATAAAATATCTGTTTCTTTATTCTGGTAAGACAGCAGCAACATTTGCTTGATAGTAGTACACAGGAACATATTTTACCTAGTGAAGGTGGCAAGAATCTTAACAAAATTATTTTATTTTTGACAGAAGGAAAACAGACCTTTGAGGAAATTAATTTTGTCAGTGGCATAAAAGATATATTTTCTAAAAATTCCTTCAATTTACCAGAAAACAGCTTCTCTGCAAAAATGTGTTTCTTACTCAGAATTCATATCTCCAACTTCCCTTGCATTTCTTCTCTGATGGTTTAAGTTTCAACCCTTACAACCTTTTAAGTCACTAAAAAGATTGACTGTTATAGACGTCTTCCTCTATTCTTTTAATTTTCCATAAATTCCGCTTTTCAGAAATGGCAGGCCAAAGAGATTTTTTCAAGCTATCTCCTGTATTATTAATTTCTTACTATTCATCCTTGAATTGAGTTCTTCGTTGTGAAATTTATCTCTAGAAAATAAAAAAACTCTGTCTCCACTATGGACCACCTGAAAAACTAACAGAAATTTAGGGAGTTTGAATATTCACATGAATTTTTATTTTCCAAAAATAATTGCTTGGTTTTAATTTTTTTATTTATACTTTGTCATATTTCATATGCCACTGACATGTAATTAATTAACAGCAGTGTAGAACTGATAAAAAATGAAAGGAGGCAACTCTGAAAATTATGGAAAGCTGACATTAGCACAGCTTGACCAGATAGTCTGGAAGACAGAAATGGTGCTGAGTCTGACACTCTCTGCAAGGATGTCTCAAGAGCTTACACTTGTATTAGAGTATTATCTGCATAATACCTATAAAATAGGGAAAATTAAATATTCCTTTACCTAATGCAAGAGTTTTGTCTGAATTTCCCTCTTTCTCTACAGCTCACTGGATCGTGGTGGATTCATTTGGGCTTTCTTTTGTCATGTTGCCTTTCACCAAGGTTTGTCTTTGAGCTTTAATGGTTCCATGAGTTTCACACCTAGTCAATCATCTAAAAAATCCCTGGGAACATAACTAAATCAAGTAAGCTTTCCATTGCAATTCCATCAAAATTACAAAAAAAAAAAAAAAAATTGCCACTGGGTACACTATAATATCTGCTTGTTAAGNCCAGGACAGTCAGAAGGATGTCCTGGTTCCCACATCTGCCAAAAAATATACAATTTCTGTTGCTTTGTTTAGAGCTCCCAACTCTACATTGTATATATGACAGCTAGTGAGAAAAATGTATTATCCTGATCTTTATTACATATGTAGCATGAAATTTCCTGGAATATATATTTAGGAAAATTTTGGAGAAAAATCCAGGCATGTTATAGTGTCTTTCTACATGGAATACATGCAATCCTGTTTCCTCTTAGATCATGTTTCAGTCTGCTAAGGTTATTTAAGAGCAAGTGCCAAAAATCTGATATGGTAGTGTAGGTCAGGTTACACGTCACAGGATCTAAAGAGAAGGTACTACAATCACAATTGTATCCACGAATTTTTGCAGCCCAATAAAAATATCATTCAATATACTATACCAAATTTTTAAAATCAGAATAATAACGATGATAATGATGATAAAGATGACAATAACAACAACAATAATAAAAATATAACCTACAATTCTCCAGTGTAACAAAGATACACTCTAAAACTCAGCCTCTAAAAGAACAAGTTATTGCATCAAGAGTAACTGAGGCAGGGGACCTCCATTTCTGAATGTCCTTTATAAAGTTCCAGGTAAGAAGTTCAGTAAACACAGAAACATTTCCAGGATTGCAAAAGAATTAATCTGGTGCTGAAATCCCATCTATAGCAGTAAAATACTTGCATTGCCATCAAATCTGGAAAAAAATATAAAGTTCCAAATCAGTATTTTTACAGCACTGAAGACATTACTATTTAGAAGTCTTAATCTGTGTCAAGGTTCTTCATGTGAATATTTCTCTCTCAAATGAGTTGAACAATTGAAATTAAAAACTAATTAAACCACTGAGATACGCTTCATAGAGATAATCTTTTGTGAGTCGTCTCTTTGGAGGTCTGATTCTTCTTTCCAGGTGTGGAGACTTCCCAGCCACCTCTAACAATGAAAGGTTTGGAAACCTGGACAGGTATTCCCTGCCACTGAATTCAACAATAAAGTAATAATTTTATTTTAACAATAGTAGTTAGATTATGCAATAAAATAGAGCAGTGATGTCATCTATAGAAAATATATGAAAACACAAAATGTTGTTCATAAATATATAATTTTCACAACATAAATAAAAAGAGCAAAACCAGTGGGGTTCATCTCACTTGACTTCCATCACCTAAAATCTATACTGAATGTTAATTCCTGCAGTTTTGCATATATATTTAACGAGTAAATGGTGTGCTACTGAAAATCTTTGTCTCCACTGACTACAAGAACTTTTATGCTTTGAATTTAGATCTGACGTCTGGGTTTTGGCCAACTATTGTCAGGTGAGATTAACTATATTCTAAGTTTCTAGAGAAAATTCACTGAAGGGATCTAAATTCATCCAAAAATATTGAGCTAACATACAGGGTATTTTAATATGTGTTTGAAATAACCTGTTGTTTCTCCCTGCCACCATATACAGAATGTCTAAGAAACCCCTAAGTACATAAAGATTCTCTGAAGAATAGACCATATATTTTCCAGTTGAACTTGAAGTTCTCTTATGAATCACAACTCTCTTTCAAATCATGGAGATTTCAAATCACAACTACCTATAATAGTACAGTGAACACTCCAGCTCTTTTCCTTTCAGAGACAGGACTCAAAAACTGATATGAAATCTTGTCAAATGAAGAAAGATTTTTATTTTCACTGTCACCACCAAAAAACTTGCAAAGGAACAATTTGCTCAGGATTTCTTTACTTATGGGACTTGTCTTTCCTTCTCTGAAGTTTTAAAGTCACTAAGAATGACAGGACTGAGTTCAGCATGCCTGGTTCCTAATGGACCATCCACACCTTGTGTCTCTGCCTTGGGAACATTCATCAGAGCTGTACACCTAGAAGAGAGATGGGGAGAAGGAGAAAGGTCATAAGCAACATTTTTGAAAACATATTATACTTTAATGATATAGATCCAATAAATTTAATTTCGTAACCCAAAATGTCTCATTTTAATAAGCATGAAAAACAAGTTTCTGCAAGATCATCAATATTTTTGAATGAAAACCAATATTTTTGGTTTTCACTCTGAAGTGGAATGGAATATATATTAAAGTAGCAACACATCAATTCTTGATGAACATATTTTAGAAATGGTTCAAAAATGGCCCTTCCTCCATAGAAACATAAGTTTCTTATAAACATAAAACTGACTTTTTAAAACATGATGTCTGTAGGAAATGTTCTCTATGTAGAATCCAAAGCTACTTAAACTTGTTCAGTAAATTCATATGATAATAAATTTATAAAAGTCAGAAGTTTTTTACTGATACCTGATTTTTTCTATGCAGTTTTGACTATATGTATAATTATACTAATTTCAATAAGCCAAAAAATCCATGTGTAAGTTAGACTTTATCTAACATTATGAATTAATATTTTGTTTTTCCTTTAACATATCAAAAATTTGTAAAAGCAGGTGTGAAAAGTGAAATATTTCTTTGGCAAGTCTTCACAGGGAGAATTAATGGATAAAGTTATTTCTCTAGAAATTATATTGTTGGATTAATATTATTTTTTTGAGCTATATTACTTTCTAAAACCTCTGAACAGCCCAGTGAGTTTATCAGATGTATTTTTAAAAGACTCCTTTAAAAAAAACCACATTTTTATAATATTTCTATATTAAGTTAAATTAAGTTAAATAATTTATCTTTTTAGAGAAAAACAGAATAGGATAGTAATAACCTAGGGGGTGAAAAAAGTACTAAAAGCACTTTATTTAATTACCTCACTATTTCTATCTGCATCTTCTGACTCAGATTTATGCTACAGACTTGCAAAAAATTAAATTTTTAATGATATTAAAAGCTTGTAATTTTAGGGAAAAATAAATTTTTATGTATGTACTGAAAGCATACACTTCTAACAGCAAATGTAACTGCAGGAAAAAGATGGGTGAAAAAAAGAAAAATTAATAATTTTAAATAATCTCAAACTCTATAATGATTTTGAACTTGCATGAGCTTTATTCCAAAGCTTGAAGAGTTTTCAAAGTCAATCATCTGTTTTGAGGAATTTAAATACCCTATAAATTCTCTAGCTTATTGTTGCCATTTGCATTCCACATTGTAAACTATTAAAGCACTATTTGATGCACCCACACAAATATACAAAGACTTATTTAATAAAGTTGGCTGTTCCAGGGCTGGTGTTCCTTCCTGAGCTTTTGGGAAGGTGTTTCAGCTGCATCATTGAAGAGATAAAATCTCTCTCAGTCACAAAATGCATAGCTCACTTCCTGCAAGGAAATAATTCATGTGAGTGTCAGAGAAAATTTCAGCAAAAGTTGCAGAGTCATTGCCCTCATACCAGAGAGAGGAGACTTCCAAACAAATTGCCACATTCATAGGATCTAGATGTTCTTAGAGCTTGCAAGTTGAATAAGATAATGCTGTACTTTTGATAAACACTGAATCAATGTATGCATCTTAGCCTTTTTCTAAACTCGTTAAAGGATCACCAATTTTCTTCTATAACTTCAAAGCACCTAAAACTCACCACCAAGACTCTGCTGTGTTTTAGTTTAAAGCATAGTCTTCTCAGCCTTAATTTTCTAGGGAGAATAATTGTCTTATCAGTCATGATGAACATAAATATAGTGAGATACTGGCAAGTGCCAGAATTATAAAACATGTACAATCTGATACATAGTTTAGTAATAGAATTGTGTTTAAGTAAACTAGCAGCTCAGAGAAGTTACCAGAGTGAAAGCAAAGGAACAAAAAGGTTAATACAGCTGTCTATGCCTTTATGTTTATTTTACTCTGTGTTTGTTTAATAAAGGAACCATTTTTGAATGATATGTGAAAGCTAATTTGCTGTCAGTGTCTTGGAATACTAAGCTAGAAGAATCCCTTGAAGATGTTATTTGGTCCATTCAAACATAAAATAAGACCAGCCTTACCACCATACTTCAGCACTTTCCTGTCTACCAAAGCTGTGCATACTTACACAGATAAAGCCTTGTTACTCTACCCAAGGGGTCTATACAGAGGTTGACTATCTTTGAAGTAACAGTTTTCCCTGACGCCTGGTTGAATCTTCATCACAATAAAATTCTACCATTTCTTTTACAAATCTGAGACTCCTTTCATATACACCTCCTCCACCATTTCTTCTTCAGTCTAAACAATCTTGAATAGATAAGTCTGTCTGTAGGAAAAATTTTCTGCATACCTAGGAGTTGTGTCCTACTGTACAGTCTTCAAGTGATACAAGTCTCCCTCAGGGTGAAGTAACTGACTCAATACCAATGTGTTACTCATTTTGCATGGGACATGGTTAGACCATTGCTTATCTCAAATTATTCTGTTTTCCAGGATGATGTTACCTTGTGAGGTATCAGTGCTGCCTCACATTCAATTTACAATCCAGACACCTCTGGACCTGTAGTCAGCTACAGTGCCAATACTATGTCTGCAGCTGCCTCGCTGTTCATCCCTGCCAAGGCTGGGACTTAACATCTGCCCATGTCAAATGCAAATTTATGTTTTTCAGACTATTTCTCCAATTTCTCTGCATAATGTAATTTCAAATTATCTCAGTGAATGTACCAGATTTTTTCTGTCTCTTTGCACCTTCTGGTACACCTGGTCATTTACAAAACCATTGAAAGGCAGCAGGGTTAGAGCAAGCCTTACAGAATTGCATTGAGTTCCCCTTCCATTTCCATAACAGCATGGAGAATTTTAAAAGTAGGTTCCAAGTAGGTTCACAGACAGACTAAAAGCTGTGATGCAGGCTTTTTTCCCTAGACCAGGCTGCCTGGTGTTAGGACTACTCTGCAGTTTATAAGAATGTGTTTATGGAAGTTGTGCCATTAATCAATTCTATCTTGCTATATATTTTTGACTACACTTAAGCTCTTGTCTCTCCTTAGCAAATAAATAACTCAAAAACAAATCATGGGCAAACACAAAAGGAGGCAGATGGTATGCTTTACTTTTTCTTGTACTTGTTTACCAACCACCACGGCAATGCTCTTGGGTCAGAATGGTCTATGATAGACAAGAAGAAAAGAGACCAGATATAAACTATAAATTGTTGTATTAAATTAATGACAGTCTGAAATACAACCAGCAATGGGGTCACTACTGCAGTGACAAAAAAAAAAGAGAAAAAGCAGAGACTGGAACAGATGTTTCTATTTTTTCAAAAGGATTTTTTGTTATTATTTCTCACTAATCTAAAGCTTCAGTGACAGCTATTCTGTCTGTATTTCTATTACTGGCCTCAAGACATACAGAGAGATGTAGATGACTCTCAAAATTTTGTGGTTCCTGACCTGAACATGGTCAAAGCAGGGCAGGGATATACATACACTAGCCTCAGTTGTGTGAGCCATATTGGCAACCTAATGGAAAAATTCCAGGGGGCTAATTTTCCACTCCAAGGAGGCTCAGATCGGAATATGGCCATGCTGCTGCCAGCACTCAAGAAACCTTGCTCACAGCTAGGTCAAATATCTGTATCACATGGTGTAGGGATACTAAGGGTAAAGGAAATGAAATACTACATCTGTCAGTAAACTAGTAAGTTAGGTGATAAAATAAAACCCCACAAAGTTATCAAGAAAAGTAATCCTCTAGTTATTCTAGCCACTTTAATTGTATATTACTTAACTGGCAGTGAGACAGCTATACATATTATGAATGAATACTGCTTTAAAGGAAATCCCCAGCCATGTCTTATTCTGAAGCAGATCATTAGACAGTGTAGAATGACATATCCCCCTTTAGAACCAAGGTATTGTAGCTAATGAAAACAGCTTCAGATGTGGCCCACTAAGACCTCTTCCACATGGCCTGTGGCCATGACCATTTGGTGTATCTTATTTCTGTACATCTGCACTAGTTTCTCTGCAGTGTCAGGACAGAACCTTCTGTAGGGACAGTTGATACTTGTTTGGTGTGAGATGAACCATGGGCATTGACAACAGATATCCATGAGATGAGAACATCTTTTACAATATATATAAGCTCAAAAAATGGAGTGGGATTCACAGAAAAACAAAGAAAATATTTTCAAAGGAAAGAAAAATAAAAGCATGACACTAAATTAAGTGATCAATTTAAAAGGCCGAGATTGACTCTCTTTTGTAATAAACATTTTTTCAGCATTACTATTGACATGACAGCAAAAAGAAATTAAGCATTCACAAGTATAACTTTCAAGAAAAGGGTTGATTCAAAGGAACAATTGTATTCATGATTCCAGTTGCTTTTATAAATACTAACATTACAGTGTTGGAGAAACAGAGCACATAGGCCACTAGTAGCCCACAAGTTTGTTTCTTGTACAGTGTGATACTAGTAAAGGTAAGGCTAAGGGTATTCACATTTACAAGTTCCGAGTTGTCACACTGTTAAATATCCTTTCAATCACAAAACCCTTGCTAGAATACAAGGTATAGCTGTGCAAGCAAAAATGCTAGAAACACAAATTTTCACTAGTATTCACTAGCACCCACTCAACATACTGCTTTTGATTATAATCTTGAAATGCTAAGATTTACTGCATTTCTAGCTAGTAATTTAATTCTACAGTATGGTAAAACAAAATATAGCAAAATTCATTCATATCTTTATTTTTAAATTTCGTGCAGGGAGATATTTTTATTTTAGAAAAGTCTATGTAGGAGATGCATTTCTAGTCTTCCTGATTTTACTGAATATCTTAGACACATCAGAAATCTTTTGGCCTACTCACTCAGACAGCATCAACAAACATAGCATGAAGATAAGATCAAAATAGGCCCTGCAAAATATGGTCCCTGAAGAAACATTACCCCGGAGGATGGAAAAGAGAACAGGCATGTGTCTGCAATCCCTCCTGTGAAGAGGAGAAGAGATAACTGCTCATGGAAGGCATCTACTACTCCCCCACAGCGTCTCCTCAGTTTCATGTGACATCGGAAATGACAAGCAGAAGTAAAAATGGCACTCATTTCAGGATTATGTTTTACTCTGCTGCAATATATGAGAGGATATTTTAATATTTTGTTTATAACGATTATTGTTTAATCTAAATATATTTTATCACTGACCTGAAAATGTTAGCATCATCAAAAATTTTTCTAACTTTCTAATATTATATGAACTGCTTTTTGTAGATGTACAGGGATAGAACAGCATTGGGCATTTCTTTGTAGAAATGCTTACTACATGTAAATTTCTCAGCAGTCACTAAATTAATTTCTTTCAACAGGACAAAATCTCTGAACCCCCTGTAAATCTCTTTGTTATAGATAGAGTTATGACAAAATATTTGTCACCCTCAGTTCCTTAACAGTGCATATTTGCATTCTTACAAGGGGCAAATCAGTTTCTCTCTCATGCATTGAATGAAGGCAAAGAGACAAAATAAGTAGAGTGTAGATCCTTTATTTAAGAGTATTAATCCAAAAGCTTCTGATAAACCCAAAGAATAGGACAGCTCCAATCCCCAGCCAGTGAGATATGTACTTATAATGATAACCCACCTAATTTCTTCAGTGAAGTCACCTCCTTCCATTCCTTTTTCTTGATTACTTGCCAGTTTTTGCAATAGAGGAGCATTCCCACACACACGTTCCCATCAATGGCCAATAGGAAACAGTAGTCTTGGCAGTGGTGGCCAAAATTTGCCACATATATTTGTCTAACAAATGGAAAGGTAAATGTCTTACTGCATTGATGATAAGAGTTTTTGATTAATCAAAAATTTAAGTATTAAAATCTCATTCAAAGATATTGGTGCTTCTTGAAGTACAGGAGAGAAAAACGAATGTCCAAAACTGGATTAACTATTGCTGTCAAAATTCTTTAAGGTGGCCAGTTTAGCACAATCTGAAAGGGATTCCACCTTTCAAATAATTCCTAAAGCACAGGGTGGTCACATAGTAATTTAGAAGAAAGAAATTATGAAACCAATGGATTTCCTTCTGTTGGACAAAATTGCACTCTTTATGTAGTTTGCACTCCTTTTTAACTTCTCCTAATAACATTGACCTCAGATGCATGCAGACATTCTGACTTGGCAGTGAGTTCTTCCAGCTATGCAGAATCAGGCTGAGTGCCTGACATTAAAACATCTAGCACCTTCTCCAGACTTCATCAGCATTTATTTGGCATTAGCTGAACTTCAGAAAGTAATTTCAGGGTTACATCTCATAGTAGGTGACTTAATACAGTCCTTTAATGGGTACAAAAACCAGTAAGCAAAATCACAGAGTAGACAAAGCAGATGCCCTGCACATATTGACTGGGTTTACCTGGTGGTATCATGTAAGCTTGAGCTATTCTTTATATCTTTCTTCTGCCTTTATTTCTGTGCAAGATAGGAAAAGAGAAAGTATTGCATAAATATTGTAGAAATTACTCAGCTATTTTATGTTCCTACAACCTAGGAAAACCCCATTAGGTGCCATATCTCACTCCCTGCTGATATTGCCATAACAGACATCCAAATAGTGCCATTAAGATAATTAAGAAGCTGAAGAAAAAAATCTGTTGAGGGCTGGAGAGTCTGACATCCTCACTGAGACAGCAGGAAAATATCTAGTAGTTGCTGACTCAGGTGTTTAACTGGGAAGGGGTGGGGAGTCTGGTTTGTGGCACTGTGTAGATGGCAGGGGCAGTTTTGCTCTACAAAGGTCAGCTCTCACAGTGATGGTATCCCAAAATATATTTGGACAGATGGTTCTTTATTACTGAACAAAACATCTATCTAGAGGCTTATATACAATTTGTCTAGTCAGTCGAAATGCCACACCTATGTAAGATGTTTGTATCTGAATGTAATAACTCTATGGGTTTAATAACATTTAACGCTGCTACTGGTTAACAGAAGTTGCTGGGCAATCTTTCAGCAGCCTAGACTGAACTAATCTCAGGATGATAGAGCTAGGCTCTTCTTAGTGATGCCCAGTTACTGGTCCACAAGGAACGGCATGAACAGAATTACTGGAAACTATTTAGAAAGAAACTTTTTTTTTTTT